>SJYA01000437.1:1921103-1933514 GCA_006410615.1 Neotragus moschatus | reverse complement strand
AAGATCATGGAATCTAGTCCCATCACTTCATGGGAAATAGATGGGGAAACAGTAGAAACAGTGTCAGACTTTATTTTTTAGGGCTCCAAAATCACGGCAGATGGTGACTGCAGCCATGAAATTAAAAGACACTTATTCCTTGGAAGAAAAGTTATCACCAACCTAGACAGCATATTCAAAAGCAGAGACATTACTTTGCCAACTAAGGTACGTCTAGTCAAGGCTATGGTTTTTCCAGTGGTCATGTATGGATGTGAGAGCTGGACTGTGAAGAAGGCTGAGCGCTGAAGAATTGATGCTTTTGAACTGTGGTGTTGGAGAAGACTCTTGAGAGTCCCTTGGACTGCAAGGAGATCCAACCAGTCCATTCTGAAGATCAGCCCTGGGATTTCTTTGTAAGGAAGGATGCTAAAGCTGAAACTCCAGTACTCTGGCCACCTCATGCAAAGAGTTGACACATTGGAAAAGACTCTGATGCTGGGAGGGATTGGGGGCAGGAGGAGAAGGGGACAACAGAGGATGAGATGGCTGGATGGCATCACTGACTCGATGGACATGAGTCTGAGTGAACTCCGGGAAGTGATGGACAGGGAGGCCTGGCGTGCTGCGATTCATGGGGTCGCAAAGAGTCAGACTCGACTGAGCGACTGAAATATATATATATATATATATGATGGTAAATTAGACATAACAAGTTGTGCAAAGCTTATTTTCTATGAAGGAATTAAGCTTCAGAGATGAACAAAACTTTAGATAGGTCTTCATTTCTGTTACACAATGTTATCATTAAGATTAGTATTGTATTGTCATGGAGAAACAGTTATTCGATAGCAATTTTATTTTAGAAGATGGATCTATGATAGTGCTCATTCTAAAATTTCACTATTACTTGTATTTTTGAAGTACACATTAGTTATCTTACTGAATTACCAACAAAATCAAATGTCTTTCTTTGCACATGTTGAATTCATTGCAAGTATTCTATTTTAAATAAAAAAATAATAACTTTAAATTCTAAATTTAAAATCTTCAAAATCAAATGAAAATGTAAAGTGTTCATTAATTTCCAGCTGTATGAGAACCTTGGGAAAGAGATTAAAAATAGTTTATTAGATACAAAGGCAGGAAGGAAAACCTTAAGCCCAAATAAATCTATTTAAGTCTTCTGTATATAAACCAGTGTACCAATTCAGAAGAAGTGGACTTGTAATCTGGTGTTAGTATACTCTACTCTCAAATGCAGCATGATGTTTGTCCAGAGCTTAAGGTTTATGTTGTGATGAAAAGGTGAGAAATCCATAGCACTGAATTTTAGGTGAGGAATAAAACCAAACAGGATACTTTTAGCAGCTATTTAAAAATTCAAAGAGAAATGAGGATAACGAGAATTTTTTCATTTTTTAAAATCTTTAAAGTTAGATAATCATAAAATCTTACTAATCAGAAAGTGTATATATATATATATATAAAAATTACTTGAAAGAACAAATTGTATTCTTTTACCAACAAAATTAGTTTTGGTTAGTAGTTATTAACTAACAAAATGTTACCAATTAGAGGTATCCTAGTTGTTCTTATGAAAAGATGATCATTTATGTAGATATCAAAAAGGGATGGTAATAAAATTTCCTTATCTGGGGAGGGACATGTCTGCTTACTGGCCTGACTTGTTGAAACCATTAATTTGTTCAAGAACTCCATCCTTTTCACCATAGAAAATGTATAAAATCCCAACCAAGACTTCATTGAAATGATTCAAATTAATGGTCAAATGTTGCCCAACTTCTTAAAAACTATTGCTGACTTTGATGCCAAAATTCTCATTCCTGATTCTGCTACTGGTTGAAAACCACTGGTGGTAAAACTTAATTCAAAAATATGGATATGCTTAAAACATTAAATTCATTTTTTTCTTCTTCCCCTTTACCTCAAACTCAGCATACTAGATTCATTTTTAATATCTAGTTTTTTGTTGTTTTTAAACACTATAAGGTGTTTTGTGCTTGAAAATTGCTTATGTTTCTCATTATTTTCTAGAGCATTAAACACTCTTCAGACAAAAATAGCAATCATGACACAGAATTGGAACACATATAGAACACCCTCCCTAATTGACCTCTTTCATTTTGTTAAGATGAGTGAAAGTGGTAAGAAATGTAGTATGGTTTCAATGGCACAGTCATAGTACTGATCAAAAGGAAAGCACTTTCTCCACTAATTATTTTTCCTTTCATAAGTTACAGAATTACTTCCATAAGAAATTCATTTCTTACACTGACTTTGAGTTATCAAGAGGTAAGCACTAAAATACACCAGGAAAATGTCACACTTACAGTGTGAAGATACCTCTTTATGAACAAGACATAGGATGGAGGCTCAGCTTTGGAAGGGCTGTCTCTTATACACATCTCCTTATGGCAGAAAGTGAAGAGGAACTAAAAAGCCTCTTGATGAAAGTGAAAGAGGAGAATGAATAAGTTGGCTTAAACCTCAACATTCAGAAAACTAAGATCATGGCATTTGATCCCAGCACTTCATGGGAAATAGATGGGGAAACAGTGGAAACAGTGTCAGACTTTATTTTTGGGGCCTCCAAAATCACTGCAGATGATGACTGCAGCCATGAAATTAAAAGACACTTACTCCTTGGAAGGAAAATTATGACCAACCCAGATAGTATACTGAAAAGCAGAGATAATACTTTGCCAACAAAGTTCCATCTAGTCAAGGCTATGGTTTTTCCAGTGTTCACGTATGGATGTGAGTGTTGGACTGTTAAGAAAGCTGAGAGCTGAAGAATTGATGCTTTTAAACTGTAGTGTTGGAGAAGACTCTTGAGAGTCCCTTAAGCTGCAAGGAGATCCAACCAGTTCATTCTGAAGGAAGTCAGCCCTGGGATTTCTTTGGAAGGAATGATGCTGAAGCTGAAACTCCAGTACTTTGGCCACCTCATGTGAAGAGTTGACTCATTGGAAAAGACCCTGATGCTGGGAGGGGTAAGGTTCAGGAGGAGAAGGGGTCGACCGAGGATGAGATGACTGGATGGCATCACTGACTCGATGAACATGAATTTGAGTGAACTCTGGGAGTTGGTGACGGACAGGGAGGCCTGGAGTGCTGTGATTCACGGGGTCGTAGAGTCAGAAGACAGTCAGACGACTGAGTGACTGAACTGAACTGAATGAGACAGTCGTTTGTAAAACGTATCCAAAGTATTGGAGCTTCACCCCTTCCAATAAATATTCAAGGTTGATTTCCTTTAGGATTGACTGGTTTGTTCTCCTTGCCATCCAAGAGACTTTCAAGAGTTTTCTCCAGCATGAAAATTCAAAAGCATCAATTCTTTGGCACTCAGTCTTCTTTTTTTTTTTTTTTTTTTCCAATTTGTCTTTTAGAATTAGTGTTTCTTTATTGATTTTCTGTCTGGATGATCTGTCCAATAATGTGAATGGGACACTGATGTCTCTCACTATTTTGTTACTATCAGTCTTTTTTATGGCCCAACTTTCACATCCACACATGACTGTTGGAAAACCAAACTTCTGACTTTATGGACCTTTGTTGGCAAAGTGACATCTTTGCTTTGTAATACGTTGTCTAGGTTGATCATAGCTTTCCTTTCAAGAACCAAGTTTCTTCTAATTTCAAGGCTGCAGTCACTGTTCACAATGATTTTGGAGCTCAAGAAAAGAAAATCTGTCACTGCTTCCACCATTTGCCATGAAGTGATGTAACTGGATATCACGATCTTAGTTTTTTGAATGTTGAGTTTCAAGTCAGCTTTTTCACTCTCCTCTTTCATACTCATCAAGAGACTCTTTAGTTCCTCTTACTTTCTGTCGTTAGAGTGTTATCATCTGCATATATGAGGCTGTTAATATTTCTCCCAGCAATCATGCTGTATCATCCATGGTGCTGCTGCTGCTAAGTCGCTTCAGTCGTGTCCGACTCTGTGCGACCCCATAGATGGCAACCCACGAGGCTCCCCTGTCCCTGAGATTCTCCATGCTACTGCTTGTATTTTAAAGATAAAGACCATAAGACCGGAATCATAAAACAGCTCTCTCATAGTAAAATATGGAGCTAATGGCTAAATTATTCTCAACAGAACTCTACAGTAATTTAATTTGGATATATATGGAGATTTGCTTATTTCTTCCAGACCTCATAAAAAATGTAGGTGTCTTGTAGGAGCATTACCTTGGACAATTTTGACATTCTGAGATCATCACAGCATTTATTTCTTAATGATTTAACAAGTGAAAACAAAGAAAAGTCTCAATTTTAAGTAAAGTTACTCTAAAGAATGAACAATATTGATTGTATTAATCTGGAAGTCATAATATACTTCTTTTGTGTTATTGGAATTTTTGAACTCCTCATATAAGACTATGAAAAAAGTTGTAATATTTCCAACAGAAAAGGCTTTCCTGATAGCTCAGTTGTTAAAGAATCTGCCTGCTATGCAGGAGACCTGGGTTTGATTCCTGGGTCAGGAAGATCCACTAGAGAAGGGAAAGGCTATCAACTTCAGTATTCTGGCCTAGAGAATTTCATGGACTGTGTGCATGAGGTCTTAAAGAGTTGGACACGACTGAGCAACTTTCACTTCACTTCAACAGAAAAGTTTTTTTTTTTTTAATCATTCAAACTAAACAATAAAGAAATCATAAAACACAAAGATCCATTTTTCCCTGGTGGTTGCATTTTAGAACAGGATGATATCTTATACTATGGGACTGACTGTTTAGTGTAGAAGGCTAGATAACAGTGAACAGGAAAAAAAAAAATGAATTGGTCAGGAAAGGTTAGAATATTCTTTCTCAAAATCAAGCCCTGTTAACTTTCAATTCAACCTGTCTATTCATTAAATCTGTATGTGAAAATCAAATGGGAAAATAAAGTAGGTGTTAAATCCACAGTTAAATATTACAGAATCCTCCAGTGCCTAGAGCTATTTTCCATTAATATTTTTCCATTAGAATTTGCTTCCAATTCAATGGTCCCTTTTCTGAGGTTCATGTGACTTCTCTCTGTTCTAGTACATCTCTTTAACAGAGGAAGATAAAGTTGAGTTTTCAAAAAAAAAAAAAATTTGTCTGTTCTGGTAATTAGAGCCATTTGCTTTTAAAATAATTTATATGCAAGCTTTCATTTGTGTTTGGTTTTTGTGTGTATGTGCTTCTATTTGCATTTGCTCTTTTTAGTTTGTTTTGTTTTTGCAGAGAACAAGCATCCACCTGGAAGAAACATTGAAACAATGAGAACTACATCTGGTGACTACATTAACTACTGTGGATGAACAAGAAATTTACCTAACAGCAGCTTCATTGCATTTGCTTTAAGAATTCTCTTCTTTATGACTACCAATCTAAAACTGATATATTAATACTATAAACAGTAGACAAACTCAACCAGACTTTCTCATTTAAGAGTCACCTTAAAACACTACAGCCCACATTCTAAAATAATATAAATATTATTTTCTTATTTGCTTAATTTGAGTCAACAACTTAAGTGTTAAAGTGATGTATTCCCTTATTGATATTTTTGAACTGTGGTGTTGGAGAAGATTCCTGAGAGTCTCTTCGGCTGCAAGGAGATCAAACCAATCAACCCTAAAGAAAATCAATCCTGAATATTCATTGGAAGGACTGATGCTGAAGCTGAAGCTCTAATACTTTGACCACCTAATGTGAAGAGCTGACTCATTAGAAAAGACCCTGATGCTGGAAAGATTGAAGGCAGGAGGGAAGGGGATGACAGAGGATGAGATGGTTGGATAGCATCACCGATTCAATGGACATGAGTTTTGAGCAGGCTCTGGGAGATGGTCAAGGAAAGGGAGTCCTGGAATGCTACAGTCCATGGGGTCACAATGAGTCACACACGACAGTGTAACTAAACAACAACAACTCCCTTACTGGAGTAAGTTTAATACACTTAATTTTGTTTGGTCTACACTTTTTACTTGTTTATTTATGGTAAGCTCACAATGAATAATAATCATCTAAAACCAAAATTCAAAATCTTTTGCTTACCATATTCAAAACCATCATTTTACCCAAGTCCCTAAATAATATTTGAAAACAAAATCTATATGTATAATATACCCCATTTCTTTTTCTTTGTGTCAGAATGAATATACTGATCACTTCTTTGGTCTTCTACTTTTATATTATTAATAATGATCATAATCATTGCTAGTGTGCCATAATAAAATTGGACCATTTCTAGATCTCACTGTAATAATTTTTAACTTGTCTCAACACCACCAATTTTGTGCCTCTGCCAATTTTCACAATAATATAGATATTCATAAAATCTCATATTCAGTTCAGTTCAGTCACTCAGTCATGTCCAACTCTTTGCGACCCCATGAATCACAGCACGCCAGGCCTTCCTGTCCATCACCAATTCCTGGAGTTCACTCAGACTCTCGCCCATCTAGTCAGTGATGCCATCCAGCCATCTCATCCTCGGTTGTCCCCTTCTCCTCCTGCCCCCAATCCCTCCCAGCATCAGAGTCTTTTCCAATGAGTCAACTCTTCACATGAGGTGGCCAAAGAACTGGAGTTTCAGCTTCAGCATCATTCCTTCCAAGGAAATCCCAGGGCTGGTCTCTTTCAGAATGGACAGGTTGGATCTCCTTGCAGTCCAAGGGACTCTCAAGAGTCTTATCCAACACCACAGTTCAAAAGCATCAATTCTTCAGTGCTCAGCTTTCTTCACAATCCAACTCTCACATCCAACATGACCACTGGAAAAACCATAGTCTTGACTAGACAGATATTATACTGTTACTAAATGACTAAATACTACTTAACAGAAATCAACTTTCTCTGTCACAGAGACAATAGTATTTGAATAAGTGTTGATCAGTTCATCATTATCTTATACAACCGTGCTTTCCAACTAGTATGTGATTTGCTTAGTTTAGTGAATCCTATATATGCTTTACTTGTTCTTAGTCTGCAGGATGGGATCTGAAATTTAAAACTGAAAATAAAATTATTATCTAAGAAAGAGGTACATATTAAATATGAAGATAAAGAAGGTTTGAAAATAAAATTTTGGAGAAAGATGACCTTCATAAGTATTAAACAAAATGAAGCTAGTGCTCCTGTACTAATACCAGATAAGATACACTTTAAGACAAGAATCATTTATAGAGATATAGAGGCCTATTTCAAAACAATGAAAGTATATAATATTTCTAAGCATGTATGCAAAATATATAAAACAAAAATTGACATAACAAAAGATAAATGGGAAATAGACAAATTCACAATTATAATGAGATTATCACAAATATCTCTGAGTATCTAATAGAATAATCAATCAGAAGAAAGAAATCTATATGAATATTGATAATTTAAAAACCAGATTAGCACATCTGATGTAGATAATATCACTATATCTAATATACGTACAATATAAATACGCATTTTTATAAAAATTGACTATATGTTGTCAACAATGCATCAACAGATTTCAAAGAACTGAAAAATTCAGAACCAAAATATCACATAAATTCATCTATTTTATGAGGTAAATCATAATTTTAGTATCTTCCTGATGAATTTGTATTGTATATTATAAAGATACTTCTTTTTATATGCTAATATTTTACCATTTAAAGTCTAAAGCTGTATATAATACAGTAATTGACTTTTGTTCTGTCTCATAAATACAAGAAAAACACTAATAACTATTGTGACTTGAATTTTACCCATGCAAATAATAGGGTGAAATTTTAATCCTTAGAAGCTGTGAACAGAATCTTTGCAGGTGGAATTACATTAAGATAATAATAGAGTAGGTTGGGCCCTATAACTGGTGTCCTTCTGTAAGAACAGGAGAAGATAGACATACACAAGAAGGATATCATGTGATGGAACTATAAACCAAGAATCACCACTAGAAGCTAAGAGGCAAGGAAAGATCCTCCACCACAGTTTCAAGAGGGAGCATGACCCTTCCAGGACCTTGGTTTTGGACTACAAGCCTACAAATCTGGAGAGAAAAAAGTTTTGTTGTTCCAAGTCACTCAGTTTGTGATAATATTTTATGCCAAACATAGGAAATGAACACAGTTCCATTTAGCAACTGTCTATGATTTCATAATGGAAAAATATATTTTCATTAAAACTTCAAAGTTATAGACAAAACAATCTATAAATAACATCCTTATTTCATTTTAAGACCATAAATCCTTAATATATTTCTGGAGGTCATAATCAATACTTAGACAAAAGGAAAACAAATAGGCTTAAAGACAAAATGGAAATAATAAATACTACATTATTTTTTAAATATATAAGCCTATAAATAAAAAAGAACAAAATATCTGATTTAATAGGAATGTTTAGTCAAATTGTACTAGCTTACTAGTTTGGGATATCAAGTCTTCAGTTCAATTCAGTCGCTAAGCTGTGTCCAACTCTTTGTGACTCCATGAACTGCATTATGCCAGGCTTCCCTGTCCATCATTAATTCCTAGAGCTTACTCAAACTCATGTCCATTGAGTCTGTGATGCCATTCAACCATCGCATCCTTTGTCATTCCCTTTCTCCTCCTGCCTTCAATCTTTCCTAGCATCAGGGTCTTTTCAGATGAGTCAATTCTTACCTTCAGGTGGCCAGAGTATTGAAGTTGTAGCTTTAGCACCAGTCCTTCCAATGAATATTCAGGACTGATTTCCTCTAGGATGGACTGGTTGGATCTCTTTGTAGTCCAAAGGACTCAAAAGTCTTCTCCAACACCACAATTCAAAAGCGTCAATTCTTCAGTACTCAGTTTTCTTTATAGTTCAACTATCACATCCATACATGACTACTGGAAAAACGAAAGTTTTGACTAGATGGACCTTTGTTGACAAAGTAATGTCTTTGCTTCTTAATATGCTGTCTAGGTTGGTCAAAACTTTTCTTCCAGGAGCAAATCTTAGTGACATGTTAACTCCTTAAACCTCCAATGTCAACTTTTCTCCTGAGCCCCATACTCATATAATCATTAAAGGATTTATATAAGGAAAATTAAATATTTCTATCTACTTTAAATTACTCTTTTGATAGAGTGAAAAATTAATTGGAATATTCTACCAGGAGGTAAAGCAATAAATGTTAATGTGCACAGAAGTACTGCAGGCTGGACTGGGAAAGAATGTTTTATGAATGAGGTAAAAGTCTGGATGAGAGTACACTTTCTGTTCTTGGTGATGTTTAGTAATGTTTGCAATTACCAAATAAAAAAGAGTAATATCTCTAGGCAACAAGAAACTGAGTTTGATTTGGCAAAGATGGTGTTCAAGTGACCATAGGCATTTTAAAAGGATGTACCAAATATGTATCAGAGAGTTTAGAGCCTAGAAAGAATAAAGACTTTAAATCATATAAGACTTGCTTGGGTGCTGAATTGCATGGCTTAATAGGGCTCGTGGGAGTATTCTTATAATGGGAAATGAATAGCCTGTAAAGGAAAGGGAGAAAATGTTTACAAAGCAATTTTAAGAAAATGAAAAGGAAAATATTCAAATAATACATACAAATTAAGTTACCATCATAAGTCCCTAAGTGGTTTCAATAAGTCATAACTATTACATGACTTATTACAAAGGGAAAATTTGAAGAGAAGGCTTATCTGTCTATCTATCAGACTTACGCAAAAACAAACAAACAAAATGCAAACCGCAGTTGTCATCATTGTTTTCACCTGTGAAATTCTATTTCAGTCACTAATGTTGAGAGTCTCAAAGGTGATGTTAGAGCTATTTAAATACTACAGTATCTCAGATGTAAAAAAAGTTTTTTCACATAATTTATAAGATGGATTTGCTTAAGAGAAGAGGGGGGTGAAGACTAGGGATAAAGTAAATAGAGAATAGTTTCTAAGGCAAGATTAAAAAAAAAAAAAACACAAAACTTTCTAGAGAACTGCCACTAGGAAGCAGAGGTAAATTAAAAATAGGCCTGTATAATTTATAAACTACAGTCAATCAAGAGATGGCAAAACCAATACAGTATTGTAAAGTAATTAACCTCCAATTAAAATAGATAAATTTATATTAAAAAAAGAGATGGCTGTAAATTAAATAACTGCACAGCTTGTTTCCAAGTTAGTGCTATACTTGCAAAATAGCTTACTAAGTTTTGCCAGCATTAACATACATAGGAAAATTACATTTTAAAAGTATATTCTCTCTCACTCTCTCTCTCTCTCTCTCTCTCTCTATATATATATATATATATATATATGTCCCCGAAATCAACTTTGCTACATATTTATCTTAATTGATCCATGTAACAGTACATGTTATCAATTTCAAGATTAAATAGGGCAATCCATTTATGACTACAAGTATTTTTTTTAATATAATGAATAAGCCCCTTTCAATGCTAAATGAACAGTTTGAAAGCATAATCTGGAAACCTATGTACTATATTTTGATTTGCTTATCATCTAGAGATTTTATGGCTTGAATTATTTGAAAAGTTATGTGTAAAAAGTTGAATCATGGTACATATCTCTTTATATTAATTCTAAAGAACTTATTGAACGTATTACAAATCTTCTGTCATAATAATTTGGAATTATTATGTACTCTTGCAGAAACAAGAGTATCTAGTTGATAAGGTATGGATTATTAACTGTGTTTGTGTTGTTATTCAGTTTGCTAAGTGCTGTTCGACTGAAACAACCCCATGGACTGCAGCATACCAGGCTTCCCTGTCCTTCACTATCTCCTAGAGCTTGCTCCAACTTATGTCCATTGAGCCAATGATACCATCCAATCATCTCATCCTCTGTCACTCCCTTCTCTTCCTGCTGTCAATATTTCCCAGCATTAGGGTCTTTTCCAATGGGTCAGCTCTTCGATTAGGTGGCCAAATATTGGAGCTTCAGTTTCAGCATCAGTCATACCAGTGACTATTCATGGTTGATTTCCTTTAGGATTGACTGGTTTGATCCCCTTGTTGTCCAAGAGATTCTCAAGAGTCTTCTCCAGCACCACAGGGTGAAAGTATCAGTTCTTTGGCACTTAGTTTTCTTTATGGTCTAGCTCTCACATTGTACATGACTACTGGTAAAACCATAGCATTGAATATATAGACCTTTGTTGGCAGTGTGTCTGCTTTTTAATATGCTATCTAGGTTGGTCATAGCTTTTCTGCCCAGGAGCAAGCATCTTTTAATTTTGTGACTACATCCCCATCAGCAGTGATTTTGGAGCCCAATAAAATAAAATCTGCCACTGTTTTCACTTTTTTCCCATTTATTTGCCATGAAGTGATGGGACCAGACACCATGATCATCATCTTTTGAATGTTGAGTTTTAAGCCAGCTATTTTGCTCTCCTCTTTCACCCTCATCAAGAGACTTTTGGGTTCTTTTTCACTTTCTGCCATTAGGGGTGTTATCATCTGCTTACCTGAGGCTGTTGATATTTCACCAAGTCTAACATGTCACATGATGTACTCTGCATATAAGTTAAATAAGCAGGGTAACAATATACAGCCTTGATGTACTCATTTTCCTATTTAGAACCTGTCTGTTGTTCGGTGTCCAGTTCTAACTGTTGCTTCCTGACCTGGATATAGGTTTCTCAATAGGCAGATCAGGTGGTCTGGTATTCCCGTCTCTTTCAGAGTTTTCCACAGTTTGTTTTGATCCACACAGTCAAAGACTTTGACATAGTCAATAAAGCAGAAACAGATGTTTTTCTGGAACTCTCTTGCTTTTTTGATGATCCATCAGATGTTGGCAATTTGATCTTTGGTTCCTCTCCCTTTCTAAAATCAACTTGAACATCTGGAAGTTCACAGTTCACATATCAGGCACTCTGTCTAACAGAGCTAGTCCCTCAAATCTATTCATCTCCCTCAGTGTATATAATAACAGATTTGATTTAAGTCATACCCAAATTGCTTAGTGGTTTTCCCTATTTCTTGAATTTAAGACTGAGTTTTGCAATAAGGAGCTCATGTTCTGAGCCACAGTCATCTCCAGATCTTGTTCTTGCTGACTATNAAATCAACTTGAACATCTGGAAGTTCACAGTTCACATATCAGGCACTCTGTCTAACAGAGCTAGTCCCTCAAATCTATTCATCTCCCTCAGTGTATATAATAACAGATTTGATTTAAGTCATACCCAAATTGCTTAGTGGTTTTCCCTATTTCTTGAATTTAAGACTGAGTTTTGCAATAAGGAGCTCATGTTCTGAGCCACAGTCATCTCCAGATCTTGTTCTTGCTGACTATACAGAGCTTCTCCATCTTTGGCTGCAAAGAATATAATCAGTCTGATTTTGGTATTGATCATTTGGTGACGTCTCATGTGTAGAGTTGAATCTTAAGAGTGTTTACTCTGACCAGCATAATTTCTTGACAAAACTGTTAGCCTTTGC
>SJYA01000437.1:1835944-1921020 GCA_006410615.1 Neotragus moschatus | reverse complement strand
ATATATATATATATATATATGATGGTAAATTAGACATAACAAGTTGTGCAAAGCTTATTTTCTATGAAGGAATTAAGCTTCAGAGATGAACAAAACTTTAGATAGGTCTTCATTTCTGTTACACAATGTTATCATTAAGATTAGTATTGTATTGTCATGGAGAAACAGTTATTCGATAGCAATTTTATTTTAGAAGATGGATCTATGATAGTGCTCATTCTAAAATTTCACTATTACTTGTATTTTTGAAGTACACATTAGTTATCTTACTGAATTACCAACAAAATCAAATGTCTTTCTTTGCACATGTTGAATTCATTGCAAGTATTCTATTTTAAATAAAAAAATAATAACTTTAAATTCTAAATTTAAAATCTTCAAAATCAAATGAAAATGTAAAGTGTTCATTAATTTCCAGCTGTATGAGAACCTTGGGAAAGAGATTAAAAATAGTTTATTAGATACAAAGGCAGGAAGGAAAACCTTAAGCCCAAATAAATCTATTTAAGTCTTCTGTATATAAACCAGTGTACCAATTCAGAAGAAGTGGACTTGTAATCTGGTGTTAGTATACTCTACTCTCAAATGCAGCATGATGTTTGTCCAGAGCTTAAGGTTTATGTTGTGATGAAAAGGTGAGAAATCCATAGCACTGAATTTTAGGTGAGGAATAAAACCAAACAGGATACTTTTAGCAGCTATTTAAAAATTCAAAGAGAAATGAGGATAACGAGAATTTTTTCATTTTTTAAAATCTTTAAAGTTAGATAATCATAAAATCTTACTAATCAGAAAGTGTATATATATATATATATAAAAATTACTTGAAAGAACAAATTGTATTCTTTTACCAACAAAATTAGTTTTGGTTAGTAGTTATTAACTAACAAAATGTTACCAATTAGAGGTATCCTAGTTGTTCTTATGAAAAGATGATCATTTATGTAGATATCAAAAAGGGATGGTAATAAAATTTCCTTATCTGGGGAGGGACATGTCTGCTTACTGGCCTGACTTGTTGAAACCATTAATTTGTTCAAGAACTCCATCCTTTTCACCATAGAAAATGTATAAAATCCCAACCAAGACTTCATTGAAATGATTCAAATTAATGGTCAAATGTTGCCCAACTTCTTAAAAACTATTGCTGACTTTGATGCCAAAATTCTCATTCCTGATTCTGCTACTGGTTGAAAACCACTGGTGGTAAAACTTAATTCAAAAATATGGATATGCTTAAAACATTAAATTCANAATCCCAACCAAGACTTCATTGAAATGATTCAAATTAATGGTCAAATGTTGCCCAACTTCTTAAAAACTATTGCTGACTTTGATGCCAAAATTCTCATTCCTGATTCTGCTACTGGTTGAAAACCACTGGTGGTAAAACTTAATTCAAAAATATGGATATGCTTAAAACATTAAATTCATTTTTTTCTTCTTCCCCTTTACCTCAAACTCAGCATACTAGATTCATTTTTAATATCTAGTTTTTTGTTGTTTTTAAACACTATAAGGTGTTTTGTGCTTGAAAATTGCTTATGTTTCTCATTATTTTCTAGAGCATTAAACACTCTTCAGACAAAAATAGCAATCATGACACAGAATTGGAACACATATAGAACACCCTCCCTAATTGACCTCTTTCATTTTGTTAAGATGAGTGAAAGTGGTAAGAAATGTAGTATGGTTTCAATGGCACAGTCATAGTACTGATCAAAAGGAAAGCACTTTCTCCACTAATTATTTTTCCTTTCATAAGTTACAGAATTACTTCCATAAGAAATTCATTTCTTACACTGACTTTGAGTTATCAAGAGGTAAGCACTAAAATACACCAGGAAAATGTCACACTTACAGTGTGAAGATACCTCTTTATGAACAAGACATAGGATGGAGGCTCAGCTTTGGAAGGGTGGTAGTGACATAGAGAAGTGGGAATGTATGAAAAAAGAAACCATATCTGTTTCTCTTGCTTAGGGTCAAGTTCTTTCACTAGTTGCTGTCAAAAGTTGCTAGCTTGAAAGTAAATTTCATGCTGGTCATAAGTTAACCCTATCCAACATGTCCAAGTCTTGTCAGTTTAAAAGTAACTGACAATCTGCAAATTGATCGTTACTATGCAGAACAGTATAGAGATATCTTAAAAAACTAGGAGTAAAACCACCTTCAGTTCAGTTCAGTCACTCAGTCGTGTCCGACTCTCTGCGACCCCATGAATCGCAGCACACCAGGCAACTCCTAGAGTTCATTCAGACTCACGTCCATCGAGTCAGTGATGCCATCCAGCCATCTCATCCTCTGTCGTCCGCTTCTCCTCCTGCCCCCAACCCCTCCCAGCATCAGAGTCTTTTCCAATGAGTCAACTCTTTGCATGAGGTGGCCAAAGTACTGGAGTTTCAGCTTCAGCATCATTCCTTCCAAAGAAATCCCAGGGCTGATCTCCTTCAGAATGGACTGGTTGGATCTCCTTGCAGTCCAAGGGACTCCACAACCAAGTATAAACACATGATTTTTGTGCTTGTATCTGCTACCTTTGAAAAAGTAATCTTCTAACTTTTAATGCAGTGTTTTTCTAAAAGTAGGCTGAAGTGATTCTTGGGAGGCCATGAATATTTTAAAATACTAGCCTAGACCAAGTTTTTGCAGCTTAATGAAGAACATCTAATGTAATAGTTAAAATCATCTAAAAGTCAAAATGATTATTTGGCACTTCATCATCTACCAGGTAGGCTGTTATAAAAGTTTTACCTTGTTGAAGCAATGCTGATTATATGCAATGTCTGTTTTAAAAGCTGGATCTGGGGTTACATGGAGGAGGAGGAGATCTTATTTTAATCCTTCTAGATAATAGCAAGCAACCAGGTAAAGTTCACAAAAAACCACTGGACCTACTCTGAGGACAAATCTTCCAATCCACAAAAGCCAACAATATAAACCAGGACTATTCACATCCTCCAATGTAACTCATGAGTAAACTGCAAAACTGTGGGGATACTAACCAGGGTGAAGATGAGAGGTGAGACAAGAAATGAGAGGGTGAAAGGGGTGGGGAATGAGGAAAAAATGAAATGTGACAATAAAACAGACTAAACATCCATTTAAACTTCTGAAATCCAAGCTAAATAGTTATAATTGAAATTTCAGTATGATTTCCTTTAGTAGTCAAACTAAAATCTTTTAAACTCCTGAAGTCTAAATCTATTTCTCACCTTTGGAAGTGACTCTAATTTAAAAAATAACTCTTTGTGAGTATCTCAGCTAGTGTTAACACATAGTTTTCCTTTTTAAAAGACTTTCATGCTTGCAAACATTTTATAGCATTTTCAGAAAGAATGGGAAAAGACACTGCAACCATGCATTAGTCTAACCCACGATTAAACATAAATTGTCCTTAGAGCCTGAACAAGCAACGTTACTTTTAGATGTGAAATATATTTTCTTAAGGTTGGGATTTAATAATAGTATCTCAAAAGAATAAATACTGCAGTTTCAAATGACTGAAAACTTTATCATCTATTTATTTAAATAATATAATATTTGCTTGTTATAAGCTCCCTGAAGGTAAGGATTATTTACTGTCTTCTAAAATTCTGCAACTTCCAAACACTTAACATAGTGCTTTGCATATGCTGCTGCTGCTGCTGCTAAGTCACTTCAGTCATGTCCAACTCTGTGCAACCCCACAGACGGCCTCCTACTAGGCTCCCAACCCTGGGATTCTCCAGGCAAGAACACTGGAGTGGGCTGCCATTTAGATCCTAAATAATTATGTATTAAAAATAATTTTCCTTGGTTATGCACTTCCTTTATTTAGCACATCTATCTTCCCTTTCTCTGTCCTACTTCTATTCTTTGAGAATAGGTTTTCAATTAAGACAACATACTTTTATTTAATAATTAACTAAACGAAGTCTTCAGTTTTAGTTCTTACTAGTACCTAGGACACACAATTCTATTTGTTTCCCTTTAAGTCCATTTAGTATGGTAGTGAAAATAATAATTAGATTACATTCAGGACACAGCAACTATGACTTGAAAAACATTGAGTTATTAACAACATAAAAGTAAGAAAATATTCTGTCAATGGCTCTCAAGTTCAAGGTTGTTGTTTAAGAACTAAGGAACTTGTGATACAAATAAATACTATAAGGGTCAGGTGTATCAGGTTTCTATTTCTGATCAAACCCTTTATTTGCTGTGAATTTCCCGGCTGTGAAACAGAAAATTCAGTACTTGATACTCTCTGCCAAGTAAAAACATGGTTCTGTATTAGTCCTGTTACTCTGAAAGACACGCATGTTCTCCTGACCAAGTCTGCTGACAATTAAGCAGAAAGCACAAGTGTTACAGACACACAGATGAAAAGAAACCAAATGTATGAGGATTCAATTTTTTTGCATATGTCCATCAGATATAATGGAGAAGGAAATGGCAACCCACTCCAGTATTCTTGCCTGGAGAATCCCATGGACAGAGGAGCCTGGTGGGCTACTGTTCATGGGATCAATAAGCACATCAAATATAAAAATGTAACTTTTAAGAAATTCCTTAAATTCTCTTTAGGTAGAAAAGGAATTTCTATCCATATTAACTGAATTGTAACTGGATCCACTTTAAATGATCTATCCAGAACTGAGAAACTATGTAATGAACATAACTGGTACAGGGCATACTGCCATGGGCAAATTCCTTGGTGGTCCAATAGCTAGGATTCTACACTTTCACTGCTGTGGGCCCAGGTTTGATTCCTGGTTGGGAAACTAAGATACCGCAGGCTCCATGGGGTGGCCCAAACAAATAACTGCTACAGCTTTTCAGTTGTTTACAAAACTGCTGTTAAAAACACGTATCATTATGAATTTACATACCATGCCTAATATTGTGAAACAAAAGAAATTTGTTAAAAACAAACCACCTTGTGACTTCAATGACTACAGAGGGTTATAGTTAGCCAAGAGCAAACATGAACAAAATCCTTTACTAACAAATAATGGAATGGCACTAAGTTGAGACACAGTACCATTATATAACAAACATAAACATAAGACAGGAAAAATGGCACAGACCAAAACCACTATTTTCTTCTGATGACAGGGGAAAGGTAAAAACAGAAAAAATCTTATTATCTATGATGCTAGCATCACATATGTGATTTAAGTTCCCTGAGGAGTGTATGCAAGCCTAAAATAATATTTCAAATGCTTATTTTATGCTGATACATGGTAGTATCATAAAATTCTAGAGCTGACTATATAGACTTGTTATATTCTGAATCCATACATGCAGAGTACTGATGATACAATAACGAGAAACATATATTTTCTGGAAGAGTCTAGTTAAATAGTTCTGAAGTGTTTTAGGAAAGTACAGTAGAAAGCTGCAAATATTTGGCCATATTCAAGTTGAGAAGGAACATTTAAAATCAATCCTGTTATGGTATTCATTGGTAGAGAAAAAATTCAATCTACAGTCAAATCTACTTATATGGTTGATATGTTTTTAAACTCTCTTTTTGGCAAAATTATTATAATTTTTGGTACAGGAATTTCAGTTAAATAATTTGAACAATGTCTTAGAGTTGGCTGAAAAAGGATGTGACCTAATATTCGTCAGTTCAGTTCAGTTGTTCAGTCGTGTCCAACTCTTTGCGACCCCATGACTGCAGCATGCCAGGCCTCCATGTCCATCACCAAAATCTGGAGTTTACCCAAACTCATGTCCATGAAGTTGGTGATGCCATCCATCCATCTCATCCTCTGTCATCCCTTTCTCCTCCCACCTTCAATCTTTCCCAGCATCAGGGTCTTTTCAGATGAGTCAGTTCTTTGCATCAGGTGGCCAAAGTACTGGAGTTTCAGCTTCAACATCAGTCCTTCCAATGAACACCCAGGACTGATCTTCTTTAGGATGGACTGGTTGGATCTCCTTGCAGTCCAAGGAGCTCTCAAGAGTCTTCTCCAATACCACAGTTCAACAGCATCAATTCTTGGGCACTCAGCTTTCTTTATAGTCCAACTCTCCCATTCAACATGACTACTGGAAAAACCATAGCCTTGACTAGACAGACCTTCGTTGGCAAAGTAATGTCTCTGCTTTTTAATATGCTATCTAGGTTGGTCCTAATTTTCCTTCCAAGGAGTAAGCATCTTTTAATTTCATGGCTACAGTCACCATCTCCAGTGATTTTGGAGCCCCCAAAAATAAAGTCGGCCACAGTTTCCATTCTTTGCCCTTCTATTTGTCATGAAGTGATGGGACCGGATGCCATGATCTTAGTTTTCTGAATGTTGAACTGTAAGCCAACTTTTTCACTCTCCTCTTTCACTTTTATCAAGAGGCTCTTTAGTTTTTCTTCACTTTCTGCCATAAGGGTGGTGTCATCTGCATATCTGAGGTGATTGATATTTCTCCCGGCAATCTTGATTCCAGCTTGTGCNCTGATCTTCTTTAGGATGGACTGGTTGGATCTCCTTGCAGTCCAAGGAGCTCTCAAGAGTCTTCTCCAATACCACAGTTCAACAGCATCAATTCTTGGGCACTCAGCTTTCTTTATAGTCCAACTCTCCCATTCAACATGACTACTGGAAAAACCATAGCCTTGACTAGACAGACCTTCGTTGGCAAAGTAATGTCTCTGCTTTTTAATATGCTATCTAGGTTGGTCCTAATTTTCCTTCCAAGGAGTAAGCATCTTTTAATTTCATGGCTACAGTCACCATCTCCAGTGATTTTGGAGCCCCCAAAAATAAAGTCGGCCACAGTTTCCATTCTTTGCCCTTCTATTTGTCATGAAGTGATGGGACCGGATGCCATGATCTTAGTTTTCTGAATGTTGAACTGTAAGCCAACTTTTTCACTCTCCTCTTTCACTTTTATCAAGAGGCTCTTTAGTTTTTCTTCACTTTCTGCCATAAGGGTGGTGTCATCTGCATATCTGAGGTGATTGATATTTCTCCCGGCAATCTTGATTCCAGCTTGTGCTTCCTCCAGCCCACGGTTTCTCATGATGTACTCTGCATATAAGTTAAATAAGCAGGGTAACAGTATACAGCCTTGACGGACTCCTTTTCCTATTTGGACCCAGTCTGTTGCTCCATGTCCAGTTCTGTTGCTTACTGACCTGCATACAGGTTTCTCAAGAGGCAGGTCAGGTGGTCTGGTATGCCCATCTCTTTCAGAATTTTCCAGTTTATTGTGATCCACACAGTCAAAGGCTTTGGCTTAGTCAATAAAGCAGAAATATATGTTTTTCTGGAACTCTCTTGCCTTTTCGATGATCCGGCGGATGTTGACAATTTGATCTCTTGTTCCTCTGCCTTTTCTAAAACCAGCTTGAACATCTGGAAGTTCACGGTTCATGTACTGCTGAAGCCTGGCTTGGAGAATTTTGAGCATTACTTTACTAGCATGTGAGATGAGTGTAACTGTGAGGTAGTGTGAGCATTCTTTGGCATTGCCCTTCTTTGGGATGGAATGAAAACTGACCTTTTCCAGTCCTGTGGTTACTGCCGAGTTTTTAAAATTTGCTGGCATATTGAGTGCAGCACTTTCACAGCATCATCTTTCAGGATTTGAAATAGCTCAACTGGAATTCCATCACCTCCACTAGCTTTGTTCTTAGTGATGTTTCCTAAAGGCCCACTTGACTTCATATTCCAGGATGTCTGGCTCTTACTATTTTTACACTTCTAAGAATTCTGCTGTCTAAAGTCATATTAGGTACTAATCCATTTCAGCTTCAAAAGACCATTAAACTTCACAGACTCACGAACTTTATATAATGGGATACCATTTTCCTTACCTAAGTTCGTTTGGGAGAAAATTAACTAAGTTGGAGAAATGATATGCCAACTTCCAATCATGCAAACAAATCCAATTTTCCATAACAACCTCTAAATAGACAAATGTCTAAGTAAAGTTTGAAAATAAACAGCTCAGTAATTAAAAAGGACTGAACACTATTGAGACAACATTTCAACCTAAAATGATTTAAAATCACTTTGAAGAAGCATAACACATCAATTTTATATAGTAAAATACACTGTCCAGGAAATAATTTAGAAATAAATACAATTTACAGAAAGAAAGGATATCAACAGTTTAAGTCAAGCCACATCTAGCTTTGCCTTTGTATACCATGCATTTTTTGCAATTTATACATTATAAAGACATTCAGAAATTATATACTTATATATATGTGATAAAGAGAAGACTATCCACAGAAGAAAACAAACCAAAATTACATCTTAGAGTCTCTAGATGTTACACATTATTTACAATGCCAAGGTATATTAATTTTAGCACAACGTCTCTTAAAATGAAAAATACTTCTTGATCTCAATTAGAGAGGTATATTATCAGACCAAAATTACATTTTTCAGAAAGAAAGCTTTAATGACATTTCTGAGGGGTAATGCTTACATTTAAGCAAAGTTAACACAATAAGTGAAAGTGAAAGGAAAAGAGGCTTCCCTGGTGGCTCAGATAGTAAAGAATCTGCTTAAAATTCGTGAGACCTGGATTTGATCCCTGGGTCTGGAAGATCCCCTGGAGAAGGAAATGGTAACCCACTCCAGTATTCTTGCCTGGAGAATTCCATGGACAGAGGAGCCTGTCAGGTTAGTGTGTTAAGCTTTCTATAACAAAAACACTTCTGTGCTATGATGATCTAATAGTAGCTAATAATCACTCTGCCCAGAGAGAATTCTCTACACATTCTCCCTACACACTCACCATACCAGGCACACACATTCAAAGTGAGTGGTTTTAAAGGTATTGGTTTGGAACTTTTGGTTAAAATGCAAACCACAATTATAGAGTTTAGTTTCTCTACAGTGGAGGGGGTGGTGGTGGTAAAAGTAGGTTAAGCTACAATTCCTTTCCTCAGTAGGATCATGAAAATAAATCTTCAAAATTCATCCTGAAAGACTATTTAGTGGATAATGAAAAATTAAGAAGAGAAGAGGATATACTTTTAACAAGTAACAACTTACCTGATATGCCATTCTTGCTGGTGTTCAATAAAGCTACAGATGCTGCAGAAACTCTTCTATTGTTCACAGTCTGCCCTGGTTTTCTTGAGGTACATTCTTCACTATCACTGTCCTGTAAATTTAGTAGCCTTGGCTGGAAACACTGTAGTCGACATGATCTGATATTGCTTAATATTTCAGAAAGGGACAGTCTATTTTCACAATGTTTATTGGAAGCATTGGTCCGAGAGAAATTAGAAGAAAAGTCTATATTTTGGGAAGCGCTTGAAAAACCATTCAGCATTTCAGGGTCTATCTGTTTCAGGACTAGGTCATGTTCTGTGGCTATCCGGTCCATTATGACCCTGAAAAGCAATATAAAGCCAAATATTACCTAGAAGAACTTAACATTTTCTTGGTATCGTCCCTTCCATCTTGTAAACAAATACCATATCAAAACAAACAGTTTACCTTCCACCTCTGCCAATTCGCCTTCTTGCAAATCCTATACATCGTCTTGGGACTGTGAGTGTTGTAAGACAATGCCTGTATCTTAACTTATCCAAATCTGCCAATTCTGAATTTCCAAATGAACGGTTAGTTTGGTCCAAACGAGGCTGCACAAAAGGGAAAGAAAAATTTTCATGAAACTCATAGAATAATTCTGAAATGAAGAAAAGTTAAATCATGATAAAAATAAGGTAACTACAGTATTAGCAGAACAATTAAAATTTAGATATAAAAATTTAAAATTGGGATTTAAATGTTAACCAGGTTAAATTTTATAAAACTGATATAGAAGTTCACTCACCAAAATAACTTAAACTAAATTTTTATGACTATCAATACATTTAAGATATATTTAAAAAAATATATTTAAAGAACAATGTGGCTTTTAACATTTATGTAGAAGAGTTGCTGTTCAGTTGCTCAGTAGTGTCCAACTCTCAGTGACTCTAGAGATAATGAATTTATTTATAAACTTGCTACTGAGATATATTACAGAGACTTTGATAGGATTTTCAAAAATTGCACTTCAAGAAAACAAGCATGACCTTATTTTAGGTACCTGAGGATGTTCTAGTGTCACCCAGTTTGCAGTCAATGAAAACCTGAATAGAATTTGTATCCTACTGTTGTGTGAAAACTGTATAAATCTTAATTATGTTGAATTGGTGCATGGTGCTTTTCAGGTCTACTATATGCTTCTACTTTTCTGTAAATTCATTCTATTAATTTCTGAGGGTTTGATATTGAGATTCAACTAAAAATCTTAATTTATCTACTTAAAAAAATAATTGCAACATATGGTGGAACTACATGCAACTTTGTTCTGTATTTTCCATGTCTTCTATAAGTGTGTTATCATACTTTCATAATTTAAAAAATAAAAGAGAAAAAAAAAAGCAAGCACAGATGAAATTCATACTTCCTCTATTTTTAACAACATACAGTGCATTTCTTAGCCTTCCCATTTCCTCAGTTCAGTTCAGTCGCTCAGTTGTGTCTGACTCTTTGTGACCCCATGGACTACAGCAGGCCAGGCTTCCCTGTCTATCACCAACTCCCAGAGCCTGCTCAAACTCAAGGCCATCAACTCAGTGATGTCATCCAACCAGCTTGTCCTCTGATGTTCCCTTCTCCCACCTTCAATCTTTCCCAGCATCAGGGTCTTTTCAGATGAGTCAATTCTTCACATCAGGTGGCTAAAGTATTGGAATTTCAGCCTCAGCATCAGTCCTTCCAATGAATATTCAAGACTGATTTCCTTTAGAATGGACTAGTTGGATCTCCTGGCAGTGCAAGGGACTCTCAAGAGTTTTCTCCAACACCACAGTACAAAAGCATCACTTCTTCGGCACTCAGCTTTCTTTATAGTCCAACTCTCACATCCATACATGACTACTGGAAAACCCACAGCTTTGACTAGATGGACCTTTGTTGGCAAAGTAATAACCAGGAGCTGACCGTGGCTAAGATCATGAATTCTTTATTGCAAAATTCAGACTTAAATTGAAGAAAGTAGGGAAAACCACTAGGCCATTCCTGTATGACATAAATCAAATCCCTTACAATTATACAATGGAAGTGAAAATAGATTCAAGGAATTAGATCTGATAGGCAGAGTGCCTGAAGAACTATGGACGGAGGTTCGTGACACTGCACAGGAGGCAGTGATCAAGACCATCCCTAAGAAAAAGAAATGCAGAAAGGCAAAATGGTTGTCTGAGGAGGCCTTACAAATAGCTGAGAAAAAAAGAAAGCTAAAGGCAAAGGAGAAAAGGAAAGATTACCCATCTGAATGCAGAGCTCTAAGAATAATAAGGAGACATAAGAAAGACTTCTTCATTGATTAATGAAAAGAAATAGAGGAAAATAATAAAAGGGGAAAGACTAGAGATATCTTCAAGAAAGTTAGAGATACCAAGGGAACATTTCATGCAAAGATGGGCAAAATAAAGGACAGAAATGGTATGGACCTGACAGAAGCAGAAGATATTAAGAGGTGGCAAGAATACACAGAACTGTACAAAAAAGATCTTCATGACCCAGATAACCACTATGCTTTGATCCCTCACCTAGAGCCAGATATCCTGGAATGCAAAGTCAAGTGGGCCTTAGGAAGCATCACTACGAACAAAGCTAGTGGAGGTGATGGAATTCCAGTTGAGCTGTTTCAAATCCTAAAAGATGATGCTGTGAAAGTGCTGCACTCAATATGCCAGCAAATTTGGAAAACTCAGCAGTAACCACAGGACTAGAAAAGGTGAGTTTTCATTCCAATCCTTAAAAAAAGGCAATGCCAAAGAATGTTGAAACTATAGCACAACTGCACTTACTTCACATGCTAGTAATGCTCAAAATTCTCCAAGCCAGGCTTCAACAGTACATGAATTGTGAACATCCAGATGTTCAAGCTGGATTTAGAAAAGGCAGAGGAACCAGAGAAAAAATGGCCAACATCTGTTTGAGTCATCAAAAACAGCAAGTAAGTTCCAGAAAAACATCAACTTCTGCTTTATTGACTACGCCAAAGCCTTTGACTGTGTGGAACACAACAAGCTGTGGAAAATTCTTAAAAGAGATGGGAATATCAGGCCACCTGACCTTCTTCCTGAGAAATCTGTATGCAGGTCAAGAAACAACAGTTAAAACAGGACACGGAACAACAGACTGGTTCCACATTGGGAAAGCAGTACGTCAAGGCTGTATATTGTCACCCAGCTTATTTAACCTATATGCAGAGTACATCGTGAGAAACTCTGGGCTGGATGAAGAAGCAGCTGGAATTAAGACTGTCAGGAGAAATATCAATAACCTCAGATATGCAGATGATACCACCCTTACGGAAGAAAGTGAAGAAGAACTAAAGAGCCTCTTGAGGAAAGTGAAAGAGGAGAGTGAAGAAGTTGGCTTAAAACTCACCTTTCAGAAAACTAAGATCATGGCATCTGGTCCCATCACTTCATGGCAAATAGAAGAGGAAACAATGGAAAAAGTGAGGCTTTATTTTTGGGGGCTCCAAAATCACTGCAGATGGTGACTGTAGCCATGAAATTAAAAGACGCTTGCTCCTTGGAACAAAAGTTATGACCAACTTAGATAGCATATTACAAAGCAGAGACATTACTTTGCCAACAAAGGTCCATCTAGTCAAAGCTATGGGTTTTCCAGTAGTCATGTATGGACGTGAGAGTTGGACTATAAAGAAAGCTGAGCACTGAAGCATTGATACTTTTGAACTGTGGTGTGGAGAAGGTTCTCGAGAGTCTCTTGGACTGCAGCAAGATCCAATCGGTCCGTGCTAATGGAAATCAGTCCTGAATATTCACTGGAAGGGCTGATGATTCTGAAGCTGAAACTCCAATACTTGACCACCTGATGTGAAGAACTGACTCATCTGAAAAGACCCTGGTGCTGGGAAAGATTGAAGGCGGGAGGAGAAGGGTATGACAGAGAATGAGATGGTTCGATGACATCAGTGACTTGATGGACAGGAGTTTGAGTAATCTCCGGGAACTGGTGATGGACTGCGTGCTGCAGTCCATGGGGGTCGCAAGGAATTGGACATGACTGAGCAACTGAATTGAACTGAAGTCATCTTGATATGAGCTATCTGTTAATTCCAGTTCCCAAAACACCACAAAAAATACAGTTCTTACAGCATAATACTGGCATCCTGCTCGCCTCCTGAAAGCACAGGGACCATCAGGATCATTTTCTTCTTCAGGTTCTGATGCTGGGGACGGTACCTAGGAAAGAGGCATGAAGCATTCCATTTAGGAGTTACCAAAAGTCAACAATCTTTGTAATGGTCTAAAATCAGAATCTGATCACAAACAGTGAATCACTCCACATTACATACAGTAGGTAGTGAATTCCTCCAAATATTTAAAGATTAGCAGAAGTTTTGTACGGTTAATAATTATTTTTAATGGGTAAGTTCTTGCAGACAAGTTTACATGGTATTGCTTAACTGTTTCTGAACATGTAAACGCTTTAAGCTTGAACATCATTAGTATGGTTTTTACATATCCCATTCATATATTTTATAAATATTGTATGTGGCCATAATACTTTGTAGTAATAATTATGCTTCATCTATAGGTAGGTATGCTTTTATTTAATAACTTCATTTCTCTATAATAAAGCCTAAAACTAGAAAGATAAAAGAAGCTTATGAATAACCACCCATCCTCCAAAGCTGAAAAGTTCATACACTGCACTGAAAGGGGAGTCCCTTATTTCCCCACTTGTTTTTAAAACCATTTTTAAAATTTAATAGATCAGAAGCTGAAAATCAAAAGAGGAAAGAGGACTTGCTAAAAGGTAAGCAGACTGGTTTAGAAGTACTAATCTCACCATCTGACACCAAAAGAATAAAGACTTTCAAAAAATTGTCTCATTAAAAAGCATAGGACCAAGTGAGACTAGGACAAATCCCCCTACATAATCTGAGTGGATCTCTAAGGCAGCACTGGTACATTATAGCAAACGTTCTGTTATCAAAAACAGATTAAGTGAAATACAAATATACTCTGATATGGCAGGAAATAATATTGTTTAGATAAATTTCTACCCATAATGGTTAAAATAAAAAAAAAAGTTTTGGTACTTAAGTTTTAGTTGTCTCGCAATTTCACTTTGGAGTACATCTCTTTTTCTGACAACGCTGGCTCAACCACATTTACTTGCAAACTTTTGAACCTCACAAATCCCTCTCTTCCTATTTTGAGAGGAAAAATGCTTTCTCCACATTATTTCAAAACTGTGGTAATTACCACTGAGCAGGATCATCCAGGGGAGAAAGGCATTTGTTTGAGGTTCCAATATACCTCCACCAACCCTATGGGGGAGACACAGAAACAGTAAGCTGGGGCTGATTCTTCTTCCTGCGGGAACCAAACTCAAACCTGAAATTTGAAAGGAAATCCCAAATGTGAATTTTACACTTTGGTTCCTTCATAGAGCAACTATCTCTTCTAGAATGTACACAGGAAGTGTCACAAACAAAGTCTCAGAAATTTTTTGCATCCCTTCCTCCGGATTACCCAAGGAGGGGTTTCCAGGATTTAGTCTGGGATATAAGAAGATAGCGCTGATGTTCGGAGAATCAGAAGCATGATTGAGAAGAGAGTGGGTTTGTATTCTGCTCTGTGGCAAATCAGTTGGAGAAGTCTGGTTAAAACGTTCTTTAAGCCTCCCTATTCCTTTATTCTTATTTATTGGACATAGAAGAAGCATATGATTATTTTAATTATCTTTTAAGCAATAAAATCCTGATTTTGTAGGAGCCACATTCTAAATAGCTGCCTCACTGAATAATGTTCAACTATAGGTACATGCTCACTTACTGTTTAGCAACCAGGGATACTATTATAAAAATTAATGTTGTCAAGGACCCAGTACAAGGATTCAGAGGAACCTAATAGTTTCAAAATGTAATTTCATGTGGGAATGGGGACTATATGAATAAATATAAGAATTTAGAACAGAGATGAAGATTCCTTAATAGACGAGGAATATAGGTCTAGTATGCTGAGTGCATCTATCAAACTGGATAGACTGATTCTAGCAATATAGGAAAAGTTTCTACTAGACACAGTATCCCTTAGCATCATTCTTAAAAGGCTGGGAATGTATAGGAGAACTTTATTGGCTTTTATGTATGTATTTATCTAACCATTTCACTCCTCACTTAAACTTACTGCTAGCAATTCCTTCTAATATGCTGTTTTCTCTGTCTTGGACCCTTCCCTACATTTTCTATCTGGAAAAGACCTACTATTTGTGCCCTCATTCCCTCAAAATGTCATCTAATTCATGTCCCATGACTATTCAAAGCCCTACCTGAGTCTAACAACATAATCCTCTGTCAATTTGATTTATTTTTTAAATATTTTTTTAACTGCCCTTCCATCCTGACTGCCACATAACCTTGAACAAGACCATCTGACAACTTTTAATAAATGAGTTCATTTAAGTGCTTTTAAAGACCACACTAAACTAAACACATTTTGTACATTGTTACAATGTGTATGAATGCTGAAATATTATCTGTTAGAAAAACTAAATCATCTACAAAAAAGTAAAACTAATATAATGTTAGCCAAAGAAGACAAATTTTATATAAACTCTAGATTTTAAATAGTTACTACAACAAGGAGTTTTATAAACTGTCTTGCTTCCAAATTTATCTGTCATGTTGGTTTAAAAAAAATTTTTTTAAGCAAGTCAGTCGAATGTTGAAATGTTGAAATACTGTAACGCATGTTACAGTATTCTTTTTAGGTTTCCTATACCGTAGGAAAAAGCAAAAAGGAGGCCACTGCTACACCAGGTGCTAAACAATGTATTTTTAAAAATCAATCCTTTAGTATATAAAAGTCTTGTTTTAAAAGACAGCACATATGAAACAAAAATTTAGGTTTTTAAACTGTTAAAATTTTGCTATAAAACCGCTATAATATAACCAAAGAATTATTTTCACAAGTTAAAATTTGAACCAATTCTAAATCTTCTTTGGAGTCAAATAGTTATTATTAAATTTTCATTAAGGAATTCCGTTTCTAATCATCTATTTCAAATATGGAGGGACGAGGTAGAGATGCTCATTTTTATAAAAGGGAGAGAGCTTAAAACCACCTAAATGCTATACAAAAGAAATAAAATATATTCAACTGATAGAAAATAACAAAGCAAAAACTATTTAAGTAACTACATAATGTGGAAAACGTTTATGTTATAACATTAGGTGAAGAAAGCAAGAATCAAAACTCTAAGATACTATGTTTTAAAATAGAGCAATATAAAAGACTAGAAGAAAATGTCTGTAAAATAGTTTTAAAACAAGCACCTGTGGAAATTCATCTTCCTCTGAGCTGTGAAAGTCATATTGCTTAAGGTCACTCTTATTGATCACAGGCAAGGTCTCAGGAGTGGGCTGCTGAGATGTTAGCACAGCCTCTGCTTTAGGCTTCTTTGGGTACTTCTTCTTTTGACGAACCACATCAGAAGCCTCTTCTTTCAAAGACAAATGATGCGGGTGCTGTTTACATGATGATTTTTCCCCCAAAAGGAAGAAATGAAAATCATTTTAGAAATCATAAAAAACTATACTACTCTTTGAAAAAAACACACATTTTTACCCAGGAGCTGACTTTATTTTCTGGTTTTAATATGCAGAAACTATTATTTGATGATAAGCCAAAAAATGCTTTGCTTTCACAAATTAGTGAAAAATAATTATGACATTTAAATTTACTTTTTTATATTGTTATCAATACTTTAAGATATTAGTCATTTTTAAAAATTCCTCTATTATTACGCAATCCAGTATTTAAAATGTAT
Organism: Neotragus moschatus; assembly: GCA_006410615.1. NCBI lineage: Eukaryota > Metazoa > Chordata > Mammalia > Artiodactyla > Bovidae > Neotragus > Neotragus moschatus. The sequence continues at coordinate 1,904,191 of SJYA01000437.1, read as the reverse complement.
TTAAATTCTATTTTAATTTCATTTAAGTCTACTGATTAATGATGAAAATTAACCATTTTTATTTTTAAAATGACTTGAATTAGATTATAAATTCATTAATTCATTTCTATGCTTATTTTCAATTTGTAAAAATATCTACAGGTGGAATAACTTTTCTGAGACAGAAAAGTTCACTTTTTAGAATTAATTACCACCTCAGCTGAATAATAGTCAAACTGTCTTCAAGTATCCTAGAGTTCTTTGGTGGCATGCAAGAGGCTGTCTGGCAGAGACATCTCTGGCAGAGATGGGTGGAGTCTAGAACTCAGCTATCCTCAACAGAGCAGTTGTTTCTGTTTTAATATACTGGCATTCCTTTTAATAAATAAGAATCTGTGTTAAAAATTTTGAAAATGACTGTTCTAAGCATCAAATTACAAGCACTAACAAAGTGTAAAAGTATTTAGGAAGTTTTACATTTTTTCAAGTAGCTCAGATTTTCATTAAAACTACTTCAGGGTCAAAAATGTTATACATAATGAAAACACTGCTGAAACACTGAGTTATTGAGATATAAATGCTTTCATACAATGGGCATGACTATGACATCAAAAAGAAATCCCCAACTTCTCAGAAATGACTTATATTTTAAAGTAGGATGTGTGACAAACAAAATATAGTTAACTATGTGAAATGCAATCATATTTCTAAAATTAGTATTTAAATAGTGTGGGTGTTTAATTTTAGAGTGATGTAAGATTAAGAATCAACATATAACAAAGGCTGATTCTCCACTAATTTGGGGTTGAGATTTTCATATTCTATGCCTATCAATAATATAACTAGGAAAAGCACTGATTTAGAACTGGATTTTAAAAAGTAATGTACAAAATGACATTTATTGTCTGGTTTATGGCGAAGTAAGTATGATTTAAAGGCTAGGTGGGCTAGATGCCTGTGATTAATAAGAAAGAACTTTGGTGTTTGAATTGACACAGTTGAATAATGGAGGAGTCTCCCTACTCCACATTCTTCCTTGACCTTTAAGAAAGAACCCATGAAAAATGAGGATTGTGCACATTTTTAAAAGATGAATTTTCCACAAACACCCTAAGCCATTTTTAAAATCCTGCTACACAGTAGAGCTCTACTGTCTAAAAACTCAGCCAATAACCTGTTTCTTTTTAAAAATCTAAGCTCTTCAAAGGTTTTATTAATTTTTGCATTTCTCAACTGAATGCTTTTATACACTGGTCTCTTTATTAGGAAAAAATTGAGTTCTACAAGTTATAGGACTTTTTCAAGTCAAGATAAGCAGCAACTGATAAATGTTGGTTACGGCAATAGTGAGGACAGTAACTTCGAATCGTCTTAATGAAGAAAGGTTTAATTTTGATGCCTGCCATCACAATGCAGGATATGCTAAGGCAGTGATAATAAATAAGCTGTAATTACCATTATTCTGTAGGGATACAAGATAGCATAGTCAAAATCTTAAATCTGTCACTTAATAACTATATGATCTAAAAGTCACACAGAGGTAAAAATCTACCTCAAAGGGATGTTGTAAAATAAATCAACATGCATATAAAAAATCCTAGCAAACTGCAAAAAGTAGGAACTTAAACATGTTAGTAATCTTCCTTCTTAACCAAACTATTATAAGACAATTTCAGAAACCAACTGTCCAGTCAATATTATCATACATGCTTCTCCCCAGAAGATACTCACCTTAGTTTTACATTCTTGGACTTTGTGATGATTTCCATTATGAAGAGTTGCTGGAGTGGTATATAATTCTTTTTCTGATCTATTGATCTTCACTTCATTAAGGATTTCACCACCATAGTCTCCTAAATGATATCTTGAAAAGGAAATAATAAATAAGAAAATGTTACCATTCAAAAATAAAAAAGAAATAAAAACCCAATGATACATCATTTACTTGCTGCTACTGCTGCTAAGTCACCTCAGTCGTGTCCGACTCTGTGCGACCCCATAGATGGCAGCCCACCAGGCTTCCCCGTCCCTGGGATTCTCCAGGCAAGAACCCTGGAGTGGGTTGCCATTTCCTTCTCCAGTGCGTGAAAGTGAAAAGTAAAAGTGAAGTTGCTCAGTCATGTCCAACTCCTAGCAACCCCATGGACTGCAGCCTACCAGGCTTCTCCGTCCATGGGATTTTCCAGGCAAGAGTACTGGAGTGGAGGGGGTGCCACTGCCATCATTTACTTGGAACAAAACTAATCAAACAGAGCCAACAATTAATTGGATTATTCTTAAGAGAGAAAACACATGGGAATAAAGAAGCTCGTATCTGGGATTTGGTAAAAACAAAACAACTCCCTCTCCTAATCTCTAAGATACACAGAAGATGGACTCTTCATATATTTCGTATTTTCAGGAAAAGGATTATTACCTCGGTAAATACATTTTCAAAATGCACTGAAACAAGTATTTCCTAACTAATCAAAAAGTAAAATCAATTAAACATTTATTTCTCTCAAATTTTGTTTAACACAAACTTTAATACAAAGAATGGGATAATACCATCTCCAAGTTCTTTTCTAAATACAATTAAATGATTCTGCAACAACAAGAAATTAAGTGTAACAGAGGATCTATACTATTCACAAAAATATCTCCCAAATTTGCAACCCAAACCGGCAACTTAATGGTTTAAAAACAAAAAGCAAAAACTAGCAATCAAAATTTTCAAAATAGATATTGTTAGATAATCAATTTCAATAGTTATAAAGCTGAAATTTGGTTATTTTGCCTTTCATTTGACTGAAGCATTACAGGTATGTAAGAATAGCAATGTTACCTTTTTTCCACAACTTCTAAGGTTAAGTGCAATAATTCTCGTTTTGTTTTCTCTCTTCTCTTAATCATTTCCAAAATTGTTATGGCTCTACTAAATTCTCGTCTCAGTTTCAACATCTTTTCATAAGAGGCTTCATCATTCTTTCGATTCTATTCAAAATAATAAGTTTAAAAGAATAAATCCAACTGTCCAGATTTCCAGCTTCATTCATCAAAATCTTAACAGACCCAAACTCATTCTATAAAAGCAAAATGTTAAACACACACACACACACACACACACACACATCTCAACAGCAATTACATTAAGACAAGCTATTTAACTAAAAACAAAAAAAGCAAATACCTCAATAAATACTCAGAAAAAAAAGTTGCCAGCTGTTGAAAAGATGCAATGACATAGATGGGATAATTTCAACATAAACAAAATTTTTAAAGTCTGCCTGAAACAAAAACTACTATATCAAAAAATGTAATTTTTTCTTATTGTTACAAGGTCTTTTTCAGTGACAGAGAGAAACAGTTCTGTCAAATCAAGGTTATCTAAAAATAGCCAAACTGAGTTGCTATTCATCCATTCAGCCTTTTAATCGTGAGCTGGACAGTTCAATACACTACAATGTAAAGATTCACAATGACAAGCAAAGCTTCACTTTAAAAACTCAGATATAAAACAGATTACAGAATATAAAGGATCTCAAGGAATGGAATTACCATGCTGAATGTAGTAAAACCTCATTGCAGAGTAGAAAAGAGATCTACTAGTAAAAGCTCTGAATTTCATTATAAATTCTTACTTCGAAGTGTCAAAAGTAACTTGAACTAACTCACAGGTAAAAGTTCTAACTAATAACTAGAGAAGGCTCAGTTATAATTACCAGGATCATCTACATATAAAAGTTACTGTTAATAAAAATATTTTGTTCAATCAAACAGCCATAGAATTCTTACTTTCTATTAAGAGTGGAACTATCTGTTTAAAAATAGACCACTGCCACTCCTCATTCTGTATGCTCAGACAGACTGCATTTAAGCAAGCTTTCCATACTTGACTTAATAAAGCAATGTGACATTAGAAATCTGAACCCAAAGAAAGCCAGGTTTCGTATCGGAGGATTACAAAAGAGAAAATAAAACTTGAGGAAGATAAAAAGTTTTACTTTTTTCTTTTGCGTAGCTTCTTGTATTTGAAAATTAATCACTACCTATAAAACATTACTTAAACTAAATCTCATTAAGGTAGTGCATATTGAATATTAAAAAATACTATGTTATTAATAATAAATCACCTTTTAATCTTATCCAAAGGAAATATATCACTTTCCCCCTTCAGTAATATATGTGACAAAAGACAAAAATCTAAAGCACAGTTTTAAGCAAAATATTTTGTAACCAGGCAGCAGCTGCACCTTATGATTGAAAAACAATAAACATAACCAAGAACAAATATTAAAGTACAAAATACTTGAATACTTCAGTACTGCTCTCTGTAAAAAGTATTACACATGTCCCCTATCCTCAAAAGGCTTAAAGTCTAATAAGAACGAAAGAAATACAAGTTCTAAAGATAAATAACAGCAGTTGAAGAAAAAGTGCACCAGAACCTTTTAAAGTTGTCCCCCTCTTCACTAAACGTTTCTTTTGGACTATGCACTTCTGCCCCTTCTTACTCATTCATTTCCTGCTCTCTTGAGGCCCCCAAAAGTAGCTTCCCTAATTTTTTACCCCACTCCTGCCCTTTCTTCTATTTTTACCTTTTATTGTGAAATAATTTCAGATTTACAAAAAAGCTACAAAAATAGTATAAAAAATTCCCATATTATCTTCATCCAGACTCCCCAAACATTAATATGTTATATTTGCTTTATAAATCTCTATGATGTATATACACATTGTTACAGACTGAACATCTGCATCTCCTGAAAATTCGTATGTTGAAATCCTAACTATCCAATGTGATTTTTACTTGGAGGTGAGGGCTTTGGAAGTGCTCATGAATGGATCAGTGCCCTTATAAAAGAGACCCCAGAGAACCCTCTTGCTCCCTCTGCCACGTGAGGACACAGCAAGAGAACCATCCATGAAACAAGAACCGGGCCCTCAATAGACACCAAGTCCGATAATACCTGGATCTTGGACTTTCCAACTTCCAGAACTGAGAAATAAATGTTCATTGTTTAAGCTACCCAGTTCATGTATTTCTGTTACAACAGCACAAATGGACTATGACACACATCCATGTATGTATATAAACACATACATACATATATATATAACTTATTAGCAACAGTATTTTAAAATATTTTTCAAGTTGAAGATATAATGCCTTCATCCCCTAAATACTTTAATGTATATTTTCTAAGAATAATGATAGTCTCTTATACAATCTCAGTAAGATTATCAAAATCAGGAAATTAACACTGATACAAAAAATATTATCTAATTTATAGACTCTCCTCATATTTCACCAATTGACCCACTAATGTCCTTCACAACTAGAAATACAACAGTTAGTATATACAGATTCCCTATATTTATATAATGTTGCTATAAAGGAGATTGGTGGGAAATAATAATTTTTATTATTAATAAAAAATTCTTTCCCAGTCTAGGATCTGATTCAGGATTAAAATTGAATTTAGCTGTCATGTCTCTTTTGCTCTTGTTCAGTTGCTCAGTTGTGTCCGACTGTGACTCCATGGACTGTAGCACAACAGGCTCCCCTGTCCTTCACTATCTCATAGAGTTTGCCCAAACTCATGTCCACTGAGTCAGTTATGCCATCTAACCATCTCATCTTTGTCACTTCCTTCTCATCCTGCCTTCAGTCTCTCCCAGCATTAGGGTCTTTTCTAATGAGTTGGCTCTTCGAATCAGATGGCCAAAGTACTGGAGCTTCAGTTTCATCATCAGTCCTTTCAATGAATATTCAGGGTTGAATTCCTTTAGGATTGACTGGTTTGACTTCCTTGCTAGCCAAGGGACTCTCAAGAGTCTTCTCCAACACCACAGTTAAAAAGCATCAATTCTTTGGTGCTCAGCTTTCTTTATGGTCCATGTCTCTTTAATCTTCTGTAAGTTGGAATACTTCCTCTGTCTGTCTATCGTGATCATGACCTTGACAGTTTTGAAGTGTAGAAGCCATTAATTTTTGTAGAATGTTCGTTAATTTGGGTTTCTTTGATGTTATGCCACATTTAAGTTGAGGTTGTGAACTTTTGGTATGACCATTACAGAAGTGAAACTGTGTCCTTTGCTCATCATACCAGGAGCTAAATGATACCTATCTGTTGGATTACTGCTGATGTTAACTTTGATCACTCTATTAAGATGGTGTTTGTCAGGTTTCTCTAGTGAAATTACTATTTTCTTTTCTTTTTTCAATTAAAAAGTACACTATGGGACTTTATATAATCAAATTTCCCCCATCAGTTTATCATCCGTTAATTCTAACTTTTGCCAGAGACAATGGTAATTGCCAAATGATGATTTCTGAACACCATCATCCCACTGACATTTGTAAATTGGAAATCTATGGTAAGGAAAAGCATTCTCTTTTATCTATCATCCACCCATACATTTATATCACTATGGACACATGGGTTACTTTATGAGTTATAATCCATTACTCTCCTTACTGTAACACGCAAACTTCCCCAGATATGATCAGCAGAGTCACTCTAATTTAAGCTGGCTCCTGAGGCTTTCTGACACGGCTCCAACATTCTTTCATCACATTTTTATATTCTGGCAAAGCAGAATGTTCCAAGTTTACCTGTATGCTTTCCTAGTACCAGACCTGAAATCAACCATTTTTTTTTAAGGAGCCCTGGTTTCCTTAAAGGAAAACATGTATTTTTACATGCTACTCTAGTTGCTTCTATATGGGAAATCCCCAAAATGGAGGAGTCTGGTGGGATCCAGTCCATGGATCACAAAGAGTCAGACACAACTTAGCAACTAAACAACAATAGCTTCTTCCCTTTCAGATAACTTCTTCGTGAATTTTTGGAGTCTTGTGTAATCTGGGCCTCGTTCACTATTCATCTCTGTCAGAATCAGATCTTGAGGTTTCCTCACTGTTTTAGAACACTTACATTTTTTGTCTCTTGGCTTGAAGACCATTTCTTATATTGTCTTCACAAGAAGGCCAAATGGTGGAGAGGCAGCAGCGGGGGAAGAGGAATTGTGGTTTATAACCTGACCAACTCAGGCAGTCATGATTTTAGCTTTATGTAAGGTACCAGGTTGATGGAGAAGGAAATGGCAAACCACTCCAGTATCCTTGCCTGGAAAATCCCACGGACAGAGGACCCTTGTGGGCTACAGTCCATGGGACTGCTCAGTCGTGTACAACTGAGCAACTAACACTAATTGCTTTTATACACTCTAAGTGAACAGAGCTAGGAAATAAGCCTATAATACATTTATGTACATAAACAAGCACAGATTTATATCTATTTCTAGCTGCAGCAATATTAAAATCTGTAAGTTCACAGTGACATCTTTTCTGTGCTTTTAAGATTTGTCTACTCCCTATATACAAATTTACTCATTCCCTTTACCCTTATCCACAACCAACTCTGCTTAGAGCAAATTCCTGTCTTCCTATTCCAGTTAAACATCACAGTTTTGATCAACTGCCCCATCTCTAGGGAAGCGGTTCTCAAACTGCTATAATTTACAGTTAACTATAGATCTTTGTGAACCAAGGCTAATTCACAAGTGATTGTTATGTGCAGCCAGACTGAGAACCACCACCCTGGAAGTTTGCTCTCCTGCCTATCTTGCTTCACCTGGGCCACACAGGAGGAGAGAATGAAGGCACACATGTTAACAGTTTTACCTGTGGGTTAAACACATAAATGTATATGCTGATTCAAGCCTTCCCAGTCAGTGCATTCAGACATGCTGGCACCTTAACACCTTCTCACTTAAGAATGTCCTAAAGCACTTAAGCACTCACAAACTAAACATTAGTTTAATGATTAAAATTAAGTTCTAGACTTCTAAGCAAGTATTTCAGAAGTCCTTTACTCTAGCCTTTGCATCAGCTACTTACATAACTGCCCCTTCTGGAATGCTTTTAAGTCTGTGGGAATAGGAACGGACGCAGAGAGCCTCTGTGAACTAGTATTCATTTTTTGCACATCCCAGTGCCCGACCACCTCTTGAACACCTAGGGTACTCATTCTCAATTGCTTTCCCAATTTTCTCATTTTAAAACTCAGACATTTCCAAGAAACAACAGCATATATGAAGGGGAATAGTCTTTGGTCCCACAACTAAAGACAGAGAAATAAAAAGACCATTGAAAAAGAAAATGTACCATGCTAGAGATGAATAAGAAAATAACAGATAAGAGGAAGGGCAGGAATCACAGCGTCAGGAAAATGCTGGCCTAGTTATTATACAATGGAGAAATGCCTAAACACAGGAACTTGTTTCTAGCAATTCGCAAAACATGCTGGTTAGAAAATAGTGATTTAACTTATTTAAGAGTAAAACACATTTAAATATTAGGAAAATTGTGTTTTATGTCAATAATACTGCTATTCTAAGTACTTCATGCTTATCCATTAAAAGAAATCCAACAGTACTTTCCCTTCAAAATATATTGCTCTGTTTTGCAATACATCTGAACCAATTATATTTCTCTTAAAAATTGGAAATTCAGATTTTTCTATAATTCAGATAAACCTCTCCTTCCTCATATCCAAATTTATAAAACTTTACTGCATTTACAAACTTATCTCATATAGTCTTTTCTAAACAAGGCATTAATCTTCATGAAATATCTAATATCTCCATAGCCAAAAACCAAAACACCAAATTGAAAACTAAGTCTGGGTTAGGGAATGTCATCTACATTTGGGAAATCCAAGAAATAGTTATAAAAACTAGTTGTTAACTAGAAGAGTTTCCCTAAAATGTACTATCCCTGGCAGCTGTTATGCTTCACAGCTGTTATAATAACAGCTGACAAGGACAAACACTCCATGTTAAGAGAAACAGGAATGCAGAGAAAACACTGGACCTCCAATTACAATTCCTTCCATTTTTTACATTTGTATGTTCCTAATATTCTACAACGTTAAAGAATGTGTTACTGTGTCTGGTGTTTATTATTAATTATGAGAAGTAGAAGACAGTGACTAGCCCTCTAAAATAATGTTTTCTTCTTTACCGTATCATTTCACAGCAGTTTCTCTTAGAATTCTGGCTCATCTTGCTTCTGAAAGCCAGGTGAGGACAAGTTTGACAATTTGAAATCTGACACAACTGACAGTTCAGAAAAGGAGAAAAAGATTTTGTTGTCTTACTATGATTGTTAGCAGAACAGGCTTGAAAATGAACCTTTACCAACTTCCCATGACCCCACAGTAGTTAGAGGGAGTAAAGTCCTTTTTTACATTCATGATTTAGAATATAAAGTTTCAAAGGAACTCTTAAGCTTCCAAACAGAACATATGTATAGAATGTACAGCTTACTGAAGAACTCAAAACTCCTGTTTCCTCATAACACGAATTTCCTCATATCACTTCAACTGCAAGCCTAAAATAATATAATCAATAGATTTATAAAGCTCATAGGTATTAAATAAACATTAAACAAACATTGCAAACAACTGGAAGATAGAGGCTACTGAAGAGCAGGTTTTCTAATATAAAGTCCAACAATGTCATTAGCTTCACTTTATGTCCAAATTACTCAGCTATTGGCAGAAAAAAAAATATTTGTCTTAAATACTATCTAGGTACAATCAGCTAAACCTAATTTGCATATTACCTTTCGAGTTTGCATTTTTTCTGTTCTTCTCCGAAAGGCAACATAAGGGTCATTGTTGGTAGAGCCATCTCTTTTCTCTTGTTTTATCTGAGGAATGAGGGATGGTCCCCTGCAGTTTTTACGTTTTCTCACCCAGTAGTCATATACAGCTTTAATAAGGTAATCATCTTCGTTTAGCAGCAGTTTTGCTTCTTGAAGTGTTACAAGCTAAATAAAAAATAAAAACTGTCATCAACTACAATCCTTGGTGAAAACATTTAAAGATTAAACTTTGTCTACAGGAAAAAAATGTGATTAGTCTAACAGTTATGACCAGGTATCACAATGACAAAAAGCACAATTCAATTCAATCTAACAAAGAATTTATTAGTAAGATTTACCAAAATTAGAAATTTAACCTAAGAGGTAGTGAGTTCCACCACTTAAAATATTTAAGAAGCCTGAATTAATGAGAAGTCTACAACAGTTTTATGACTTAGGTAAGTCTTGAACTAGAGATATCCAGAGTCCTTCAAAATTCTGATCCTCTGTGATTCCACATACTGGAGGATCTACTAGTCTTCGTCTACTAGCATCATTAAGCGTTTCTGTTTTTCAACAGAAAATAGAATTTACAGGTGGTTTCTTTTTACCTCCCTCCAAAATAAATGATGAATACTTTCTAATATATTGCTAACACACACGACTCCTCTGAAATTGAAAAGGACAAACTTAGCATGTTTCCAGAATTTTCAACATTATACAATCTTGAATTTTTTGTACCAGTCACAAACAAAACAATTGTTCTACAAAGCTGATAAAATACTAGAGAATCCTTATTCTCAACACTCATCTTGCTGATGACAATGTCATGTCTGGGACGGTGACATCTCAGGGATCTCTCTCTCCTTTATCAATGCAGCCAACATATGTTGACGTTATCTCAAAAGTAAAGTTTGTAAAAATTTGCTTGGTCACATCTGTTTCCCTGCTCTTTGCCAAGATCAGAGAGGCTAACAAGATGGATTAGGGGTTACAAAGATCCATTTACAGTGAAGCTTAGAAAAAGATTATGGAGTTTTAGGGCTGTGAATGCTTAATGAATTGGTACTATCCCAATCTTTTTACCTTTACTACTTTAGAGATGAAGATTCATTTTCAAAACAAACTGAAATATCTCCTAAAACTTGGAAATGTGGGGGAAGTATCACTGAAATTTTAAGATCGCATACTAATCAATTTGGTGGTTGTATTAATTCATTTGAAGAAAGTATGACTTACAAAACATTTTTAATATGCTCTGATTTCTCATATTTATTACTTGATGGGATAAATGTAATGATCATTTGGACAATGATCATTTGGACTTTTAATCCTATGATGGTGACTACTAGAGCTAATTAGTTGGCTGCTTCTTACAATTTGGCTGCCAAGATGGTGTGACTACTACATTCACAATATCAACTCAAGTATTCCAGTCAATGTGACAGTTACTTTTAGTGCAATACAATTATAAATGGCCATCATTTGGTTTATTCAAAGTCTCAGTGGAGTCAGCTTAAGTGCATCTGAGAGACTGAGTAACATGGTCTCTAAAGAGGACAGCTAGAGCCAGAAACATGAGACCAAACCAAAAGAACGAGTATTTTCCAAACATCAGCCTCAAGTGGACACTCTCCCACTGTTAACTGAAGTTCTGTGGAACGATGATGCATACTTTCAAAGTCTATAAGGATGATGGAAGAATAAGAACAGAGCTTTCTGGATCTAACAAAATTCCACCACATGCTTAGAGCTTCATCGCATAACTGGTAGCTCTGGGGACCAAGGGAAACAGTGCTGTGACATGCTGCATGTGCTTCAATTGTTTGGTCATTCTGCTTCTGATAAAATTTTATAACCTTCACTGATTAAATCAAGAACTTAATCTAATCCTGGAGTGGGGAGGAAGATAATCTCCTTCCATCAACTCGCAGAATCATGGTGAATTTCCTATACAGTGTTTTCTGCAAGAGATGTCAGGAGATTAAAACAATGCCTCAGATTTTCTTCTCTTGGTGCTTCTTGCTCCTGCTGGAAATGTCCTGCCTGGTGGTTAAGTATCTTCTTTACAGCTGAGGTAATAAGAACCCAATACACAGTTTAAACATCCTGACATTACTTTTCTGGGTTAACTGTATTTTCTCAGTCAACTGCTGTTTTTGTATTGTTATAGCGACTGAGAGACTGAACTGAACTGATGACCAACTTTTATTTTATTGGATAATTTTGGTTTTACTCATTCTGTAAAAATTAGCTTTAGTTATTCTAGGGCAACTAGAATCAGTGCCTGTCTACTATCATGGTGACAACATTAAATTTGCCTGGTAAGATCTATTTACAGATAAAATAGCCACAAATTAAACCACATGACTGAAAATCCACAAAAATAGAATCCCACTACTTTTATATCCTAAGAAAAAAGTTCTGCCATTTAGCACTTCACCCACTAGAACGCAGTGGAAACTACTATTTAATTGGCAAAGGGATCTGTGATAAATTTATGATTTCTAAGACAGCTCTGACTTACTTGACTTACTTATTTTGAGAGTAAGGGGTGGGAGATAAAAATTATTCTTCTTCTAGACTGAAAACTCATTGGAAGGACAGATGCTGAAGCTGAAGCTCCAATACTTTGGCCACCTGATGCGACGAGCCGACTCATTGGAAAAGACCCTGATGCTGGGAAAGATTGAGGGCAGGAGGAGAAGGGGGTGACAGAGGATGAGATGGTTGGATGGCATCGTCAACTCAATGGACATAAGTGAGCAAAGTCAGGGAGAGAGTGAAGGGAGAGAGAAGGGAAGCCTGGCGTGCTGCAGTCCATGAGGCTGCAAAGAGTCAAACACAACTGAGTGACTGAAAAGCAACAGACTGCAACTAGCTCCATGAGAACAAAGGTCATTTACTTTGCTTATATACCAAACTCAGGCTTCCCCGGTAGCTCAAAGGTAAAGAGTCTGCCTACAATAAAGGAGACACAGGGGACACGGGTTCGATCCCTGGCTAGGGAAGATCCCCTGGAGGAGGAAATGGCAACCCAATCCATTATTCTTGCCTGGAAAATTCCAGGACAGACCAACCTGGCAGGCTACAGTCCATGGGGTCGCAAACAGTCAGACATGACTGAGCATGCACACATATACAAAACTCATTGTTTATACATTTCAATAAATGCATAAATTTAATATTTAACACACAAATGAATAAAACACATGTAACAATTAATGCTTTTACATATAAAATAGCCAGTTAAGCAGTAAGTCCAACATTACTATAACAACTACCCAACAGGCCAATAACAATTCTCAGTCCATCATTTGTGCTATAAGTTGTGGGTAAGATAACAAAATAAACTTTAAGACAAATCCAGTACCTAAAGAAACTAACAATATGGGAATTAATGTAAGAGACACAAACTAATAAGAGAACAATGTAAGAATTTGGAACTGAGTATTAGTGTATGCCAGGCTTCCTTCGCTTTCACTCTCATCCCTGAGTTTGCTCAAATTCATGTCCATTGAGTCGGTGATGCCATCCAACCATTTCATCCTTGGTCATTCGCTTCTCCTCCTGCCTTAAATCTTTCCCAGGAATCAGGGTCTTTTCCAGTGAGTCAGCTCTTCACATCAGGTGGTCAAAGTATTGGAGCGTCAGCTTTAGCATCAGTCCTTCCAATGAATATTCAGGGTTGATTTCCTTTAGGACTGACTGGTTTAACCTCCTTGCTGTCCAAGGGACTCTCAAGAATCCTTTTCAACAACACAATTTGAAAGCATCAGTTCTTCAGCACTCAGCCTTCTTTGTGGTCCAACTCTCACATCTGTACATGACTTCTGGAAAAATCATAGCTTTGACCATATGGACCTTTGTCAGCAAAGTGATGTCTCTGCTTTTTAATATGCTGTCTAGGTTGGTCACAGCTTTTCTTCCAAGGAGCAAGCGTCTTTTAATTTCATGGCTGCAATCACCATCTGCAGTTATTTTGGAGCCCAAGAAAATAAAGTCTGTCACTGTTTCATTGCTTTCCCATCTATTTGCCATGAAATGATGGGATGGGATGCCATGATCTTAGTTTCTTGAATGTTGAGTTTTAAGCCAGCTTTTTCACTCTCTTCTTTCACCCTCATCAACAGGCTCTTTAGTTTCTCTTTACTTTCTGCCATTAGAGTGGTATCATCTGCATAGCTGAGGTTGATACTTCTCCCAGCAATTTTGACTCTAGATTGTGCTTCATCCAGCCTGGCATTCCACACGATGTACTCTGCATAAAAGTTAAATAAGCAAGATGACGATATATAGCCTTGATGCACTCCCTTCCAAATTTTGAACCAGTCTGTTGTTCCATGTCCAGTTCTCACTGTTGCTTCTTGATCTGCATACAGGTTTCTCAAGACCACAGGTAAGGTGATCTGGTATTCCATCTCTTTAAGAATTTTCCACATGTTGTTGTGATCCAAACAGTCAAAGGCTTTAGCCTAGTCAATGAAGGAGTAGTAGATATTTTTTTCAAATTCCCTTGCTTCTTCTATGATCCAACGGACTTACCTCTGGTCCCTCTGCCTTTTCTAAATCTGTATGTCCAGAAAATTCTCAGTTCACATACTGTTGAAGCCTAGTTTGAAGGATTATGAGCATTACCTTGACAGCATGTGGAATGAGTGTAATTTTAAAATATAACTGTGACTTTTAAAAAAAGCTAAAAAACAGAAGGTGGTAGTTTATTGAGAAAGACAGGCTCAAGTGAAAGGGCTCTTTTGGAAACAGGGCACCTTGGCACATTTTTGGTCAAAAAGAAAAAGACTGAAGAAATGAGAGCAGAGATCATTGAAGATTGAGTATTCAAGGAACATATAGGTGCACAAGGAAGAGTTAGAAATTTAGGGACTAAAGATAAGGGATTTTAAAAACTCACAAGATCCTAAGTTTTGGGAGTCACAGAAGAGAGAATGAATACAGTATAAGATCATCTGAAGTTAAGAGATTAAGTTTTAGAAAGATTAAACTTGAGAGTCTGTGGGTCTAGACGGAGAATCCAAAAGGCAGCACAAGAAGAGAAAAAAACTATCTTGGGGCTTAAAAAAGAGGTCAAGGCTAAAGGAATACATATTTTATAATGCACACAAAAATCCTCAATGAGGTGATTAACCCCCAAATGATGCTGAAGCTGAAACTCCAGTACTTTGGCCACCTCATGCAAAGAGTTGACTCATTGGAAAAGACCCTGATGCTGGGGGGCTTGGGGGCAGGAGGAGAAGGGGACGACAGAGGATTAGATGGCTGGATGGCATCACTGACTCAATGGACATGAGTTTTGGTGAACTCCGGGAGATGGTGATGGACAGGGAGGCCTGGCATGCTACGATTCATGAGGTCGCAAAGAGTCAGACACAACTGAGCGACTGAATTGAACTGAACCCCCAAGTAATCAGGATATGAATACCAAGAACAAAATTTTAAGAAACCTTAATGTTCACAGCAGTTGAATGAAAAGGGAGCCAGTAAAAGAAAGTTAGCAGAAATGGTCATAAAAAATCATTAAGGAAAGCAAAAGGGAATGAACTATATTTGAAAGACCAAAGGTGATGACAGTTTTAAGAAATGAGAGCTCAAATAAGACAAAAGGATGGGGGCTGAAAATAATCACGGATTCTGGCAACGGGAGTTTTCAATAATAACTTCATTGCAACAGTGTCCACAGAATAGTGGCAGCAGAAGCTTTTGCCTCAATCCATCTTTTATGTCTTTCTCTACCAATCTAATAAATACCAGTTCAACCATAAACTTGATTCCTTGCCCTGGAATTTGGTATTATACTGGCTCGCAAAATGAGCAAACAAAGAAACCCACGAATTCCCAGATCAGACACTTGGAATAAGGTCTGGCTTTTGCTTGGTTCTATTTAATCTCTGGTTCTATTAATAAGATCCTCTTTTTATTCCTGTGGCAAAACCTTCACCTTCATCTCCTCTGCAGAAAGTAGATGTTATCATGCTCTGAGAACCTAGCCAATTGTTTTATGGCCTGGAAGTTTGCATGTGAGCAAAGAGAAATGAAATAGGATGATGCTGATTATCAATGTTGGTCAGTCGCTCAGGCATGTCTGACTCTGCAACTCCATGAACTGCAGCATGCCAGGGTTCCTTGTTCTTTACCATCTTCTGGAGTTTGTTCAAACTCATGTCCATTGAGTTGGTGATGATGCTCATTATAGTGGATAGTTAATTGCATTGTTGACACGTTTTTTGTTTATCCTGTACTCACTTAAATGGTAAGTTCATAAAGGAAAAGCTTCTCTCAGTTGTCTTATTCACTTGAACATTAAATAAATATTACTAACTGAATGAAAGAAAGCAAACTACAGAAAAAACAGCTGCAAGCTTCTGATGACATAATTTCAGCCACCATGAGAATTTCTGAGCAATCATGGAAAACAGTAGAAATAACACAAGTTTGATCAAGCCTAGGATTGCTAGGAAAATTCGCATATAAAGAAAAACTGAAACTATATCTGCTGCCAGTGATCAAAATCCTAGGAAAACTGTGGGCACTAATTATGAGTTTCACCTTGATGATTAAAACAAATTTCCAATAAGAAATGACAACCTTTCAAAAATAGAGTAGAATTATTTTTCATAGAGGAGATCTTTTACTATCAGTTCAATTCAGCTCATTTGGTCAGTCGTGTCCGACTCTTTGTGACCCCATGAATCGCAGCACGCCAGGCCACCCTGTCCATCACCAACTNCTCTTAGCGACCCCATGGACTACAGCCTACCAGGCTCCTCCACCCATGTGATTTTCCAGGCAAGAGTACTGGAGTGGGGTGTCATTGCCTTCTCCATTCCAAGGAGTAAGTGTCTTTTAATTTCATGGCTGCAATCACCATCTGCAGTGATTTGGGAGCCCCCCCAAAAATTAAGTCTGACCCTGTTTCTACTGTTTCCCCATCTAGGAACACTAAAAAAGCACAAAAAAACCCAGAATGTAACTGCTGCCTTGTGGATACTCAAGACAACATGGACTGTAAGGGATGTTGGTACATTAGGGCTTCAGGAAGAAATGCTGTGTGAGAGCTGTGCAAGGCTGGGGATATTATCTTTTTGGGAAAGGAATTCTAGGTGCAGGTACTTATATTTAATTTCTTAATATAGAATTGGAAGGGCTCATTAAATGTTGAGCAGTCAAGGTAAAGCATTTGCTCTTCCCTAATGAAGATTTTAATCCTTCTATTACTATTCCAGCCACTTTGGGCAAGGAAAATCATAAAAGAAACAAGACAACTTCCATGTAGTACTGAACTCATTCCCTCCCTTTACTCACTGTCGTTAAGCTAATTAGTATCATAAACACTTGTGCAGAACAGTCCATACAGCAAATCTGTATTACTAAGGACAAAAGAAATAATTTTATGTAGATTACCTGTCCTGATGCTGTTTTTCTTATAATATCCTAAGTGATACAAATTTACCATTTGTATAGCCCCATGCCATAGCACTCTTTGTAATGAATGAGATATTGTTTATAAATCCATCAATTAACAAGAGACATGTATATAAAATATATTTCACAGGCAATTATCTACATAATTATNATTACCTGTCCTGATGCTGTTTTTCTTATAATATCCTAAGTGATACAAATTTACCATTTGTATAGCCCCATGCCATAGCACTCTTTGTAATGAATGAGATATTGTTTATAAATCCATCAATTAACAAGAGACATGTATATAAAATATATTTCACAGGCAATTATCTACATAATTATATCAGTTCAGTTCAGTTGCTCAGTCATATCCAATTCTTTGCAACTCCATGGACTGCAGCAGGCAGGCTTTCCTGTCCATCACAAACTCCTGGAGCTTGTTCAAATTCATGTCCATCAAGCTGGTGATGCCATCCAACCATCTTATCTTCTGTTGTCCCCTTCTCCTCCTACCTTCCAATCTTTCCCAGCATCAGGGTCTTTTCAAATGAATCAGTTCTTTGCATCACTTGGCAGCTTCAGTCCTTCCAAAAAATATTCAGGACTGATTTTCTTTAGGATTGACTGGTTGGATCCCTTTGCAGTCCAAGGAACTCTCAGGAGTCTTCTCCAACACCACAGTTCAAAAGCATCAATTCTTCGGCACTCAGCTTTCTTTATAGTCCAACTCTCAACATCCATACATGACTACTAGAAAAACCGTAACTTTGACTAGATGTACCTTTGTTGGCAAAGTAATGTCTCTGCTTTTTAATATGCTGTCTAGGTTGGTCATAGCTTTTCTTCCAAGGAGCAAGCATCTTTTAATTTCATGCTGCAATCATCATCTGCCATGATTTTGGAGCTCAAGAAAATAAAGTCTGTCACTGTTTCCATTGTTTCCCCATTTACTGGCCATGAAGTGATGAGATCAGATGCATGACCTTCATTTTTTAAATCCTGAGTTTTAGGCCAACTTTTTCACTTTACTCTTTCATTTTCATCCAAAGGCTCTTTAGTTCCTCTTCCCTTTCTGCCATAAGGGTGGTGTCATCTGTATATCTGAGGTTATTGATATTTCTACAACAATCTTGATTCCAGCTTGTGCTTCATCCAGCCTGGTATTTTGCATGATGTATTCTGAATAGGAGTTAAATAAGCAGGGTGACAATATACTGCCTTGACATACTCCTTTCCCAATTTGGAACCAGTGCATTGTTCCATATCTGGTTCTAAGTGTTGTTTCTTGACCTGCATAGAGATTTCTCAGGAGGCAGGTAAGGTGGTCTGGTGTTCCCATCTCTTGAAGAATTTTCCAATTTGTTGTGATCCACACAGTCAAAGGCTTTGGCATAGTCAATGAAACATGTTTTTCTGGAATTCTCTTGCTTTTTCTATGATCCAATGGATGTTGGCAATTTTTTCTCTTGTTCCTCTGCCTTTTCTGAATCCAGCATGAACATCTGGAAGTTCTTCGTTCACATAATGTTGAAGCCTAGCTTGTAGAATTTTGAGAATTACTTTGCTAGTGTGTGAGATGAATGCAACTGTGTGGTAGTTTGAATATTCTTTGGCATTGCTCTTCTTTTGGACTGGAATGAAAACTGACCTTTTCAAGTCCTGTGGCAACTGCTGAGTTTTCCAAATTTTCTGGCATATTGAGTGCTGCATTTTAATAGCATCATCTTTTAGGATTTGAAATAGCTCAGCTGGAATTCCATCACTTCCACTAGCTTTGCTTGCAGTGATACTTCTTAAGGCCCACTTGACTTCAAATTGGAGGATGTCTGGCTCTAGATGAGTGTGATTACAACCAGTGTGGTCATCTGGGTCATTAAGATCTTTTTTGTATAATTCCCAATTTCATATATATATATATATATATATATATATACACACACACACACACACACACAAAATTATAGAATTTTCACTTAAAGGGCTTTTTTTTTGGATAGGCATGGCAAGAGAAAGTGTTTTATTTCATTTTTTAATGTGGTAAAATAAACGTAAGGGATAATTTTTTATTTTCTTAACCAGTTTTAAGCATATAGCTTAGTGATATTAAGTACACTCACAATGCTATGCAACCATCACCATCATCCATCTCTAGAAGCACCAGAAAGGTTTCGTAATTTCCTGCTACTATTTCTTGCTCACACTGCCAAAAACATGAAGCGACTCAGAAAGGCAGAAAGTGAAGAGAAACTCAAGAGCCTCTTGAAAGTCAAAAAGGAGAGTGAAAGAGCCGGCTTAAAACCCTAAATTCAAGAAACTAAGATCATGGCATCCAGTCCCATTACTTTATGGCAAACAGACGAGGTAAGAAATGGAAAAAGTAACAAGACTTGATTTTGGAGGGGCTCCAAAATTACTGTGGATGGTGACTACAGTCATGAAACTAAAAGGGCTTCCACCTTGGAAAGAAAGCTATGACAAACCTAGACAAAATATGAAAAAGCAGAGATCACTTTGCTGACAAAGGTCCATATAGTCAAAGCTATGGTTTTTCCAGTAATCATGTATGGGTGTGACAGCTGGACCGCAAAGAAGGCTGAGAGCCGAAGAACTGATGCTTTCGAATTGTGTTGCTGGAGAAGACCCTTGAGCGTCCCTTGAACAGCAAGGAGATCAATATCAGTCAATCCTAAAGGAAATCAGTCCTGAATATTCTTTGGAAGGACTGATGTTGCAGTTGAAACTCCAATACTTTGGTCACCTGATGTGAAGAGCTAACTCACTGGAAAAAGACCCTGATGCTGGGAAAGATTGAGGGCAGGAGGAGAAGCAGAGGACAGAGGATGAAACAGTTGGATAGTATCACCAACTCAATGGATAGGAGTTTGAGTAAACTCTGGGAGATAGTGAAGGACAGGGAAGTGTGGTATGCTGCACCCCACAGGGTAGCAAAGAGTCCAACATGACTGAGCAACCAAACAATAAGTACCGTGTAGAAATAATACCTATTTTCTACACATACCAGAGAAATAGTTTACAGAGTGAATCAATAGATGTTCGTAAAACATACAAAGTCCTGGATTAGCATAAATTCTACTTATTAAGTGCTTATTTAATGGGTCAGGTGGACAGCTAGGTATAATACCCACAGATAAACAGAGGAATCTCTGTCCATAGTTCCTCATTTTGAGTATGAAAATATTACACTTGTAAACACTCTTGTAAACAAAGAGAACTTCCTGTCTCTCAAGGTTTTCCTCTCAAACACCCATATCTGGTGGTCACTGGGTTTTTAAACATTGTTTTTGTGGGTTTTTTTTTTTTTAAGTCATTATTTCTCCTGCAGTGTCCCAAGTCTCACCCACATCTGGTTAGTTCAAAAACTATTCAACTTCAAAACTGGTCCAGCAACACAGCTGCCTGCAGATGAGCCTGGGAAATGTCAGAGACCTGCAGAGGTGTTGTAGGGCGTGGGCCATGTCCAGAGATAGAAATGTGGAAAGCAGTCCCTCCCAGTACCACTCAGCTCCATGTTTGCCAAGCACCTTGCTCAGACGGGACTCAGAACATACTTTGCCTTAACAAAGTATTATGCTGCATTTCTGAATTACACGACCATTGCCCAGTGTATGTCTTTTCTGTCCTCTGATTTAGAAGAGGGGTATGGCTGTATGTCATGCTTCTTTTGGATACTTAAAGAGGCTAACTTGTGTACATATTTCTGAATTTTAGTTCTTTGGAAGGGACTTGCA
Source organism: Neotragus moschatus (assembly GCA_006410615.1). NCBI lineage: Eukaryota > Metazoa > Chordata > Mammalia > Artiodactyla > Bovidae > Neotragus > Neotragus moschatus. The sequence goes on along the minus strand of SJYA01000437.1, from coordinate 1,883,404 downwards.
CCACTGATGAATAGTGTGTGCTTATTTCCATTTCAAATGAGTAAACTCTTTTAAAACAAGTTTGGCCGTATCCCTCATGTTCCTCCTTTCCTACCAGAAATAATAATTACCAGGTAATATGGCTCTAGGAAATAAAGAGAAAAAAGGCCATGCTGCCTTTAAAAAAACAGTCACCAGAGAATACACTACCAATAGTCACAAACACATTATATACTGAGAAATCTGAAAACACACCGTGAAGGAGATGGAAACATCTCATGTATTATCTGCTAACAGGCTCAATGACGCAGTCTGGACTAAAAGATTAGGACTGTATCCTACCATGTTGGGGCATGCTTATTCAGAAAACATCATTAATATGAAGATTTCCTGAAGAAGCACTATACACTGGTCACCTAGGTACATATCCTCACTTTCAACAACTTGCAGGGCTTGCAGAACACCCTACAAATATGAAGACTAGAAGGCTTTGCATTTCTTCTTTCCACAGAGCACAGAGTAATGAGGATCTTGTAAAACAATAGGTAAACTAGGGTCATGTGCCTGGTCTACAGTACATCTAATAATAAGCTCGTCTGCACCAAAATCGTAATGAGAAACTACATTGTGCTCATCTATAAACACGCAACAGTTAGTAAAGTCCCAAGTCCCACTCTACACAGTCCCTGAGTCCCAAGAGGCAAAAGCTGACTCCTAAGAAGAAAATTTAAGCAAAAGCAGTCAAAAAATTTAAAAGAAAGAAACAGGGATACTCAGATTGTTTCCCGAGTCCTCCTCCCCCAATTTTTAAAATCGATGGCAACTTGTCAAGAGGAAAACTAGAATAAACAAAGATATGTTGGGAGATCTAGATGCCAATTAGCTTTACTCAAATCATACAGTAGTTACTCTTTTCTGGTAAAAACCTTAAAAATAGTTCCTATGGGGAGTCATAGACCAGAACCCAGATGTTTAACCACATAATTACATAACTAAATGGTTACCCAAGCAATATTTAATAAAGTAAACATCTCAGCATCATAAAATCTGGATAATTTTCATTTTTATAGTTTTTAAGTACATTTTGACCACCAGGGTTATATTTAAAATCAAGACCAAAAAAATTTACAAATAACAAAAGTTACATGATATCTAGAGGTGGAATCATCTTATACATCAGAAAAATGAGGTTAAAAACGCTGGTGAGTTGAACACAGGTTTCAGGAACTCAACTCATGGAGCTCAGTGATTCTTCCACTATAACTATAATAAAAAGCTCCTACATGGTCAAAAGGACATAAATTAAAAGATTGTTTTCTGTTCAGTCATGGACTGAACATTTAAGTCATGGACTTAAATGCTTAAGATAATACATTACAAGCATTTAATAGCAAACAATAAAAAGATTTATTTACAAGTAAATCCAAGTTGACTACCATGCATGTGAAACAAGTTATTGTGGGCCCAGTGCACCAGGCACTCAAGGATTTGTTAAAAACAAACAGTAAAAATTAAAATAAAAGAAAACTCTTATAAGACTTACCCATTTAAAGTTATTTTACATTAAGAAAAATTTCAACAATTACTTATGAATTATTGATGATAATTTTTTAATGTAAAAAGAAGCAATATTATACAAAGCTCCTATTTTCATTCATGTTTCAAATTTTCTGAATGCTTATTTCTGGACTATTTGTCAATATCCAATCCCTCTAATGCAAGCAATAAAATAAGACAGAAGCACTAGTACACTTTATTTTGTAAAGGTTCGTCTTTTAACAGTAACACTTATAAGAGTGTCACTCACTTAAAAACTCTATCTATCTCTTCTTCCAGCTCTGCATTTCCTTTCCTATACAATTTTCAAAATTATGTTTTTTAATCCACTGAATCCAGTGAAAACAAACACTGAATGTACATGTGTAACATGTGTAANTTTTAACAGTAACACTTATAAGAGTGTCACTCACTTAAAAACTCTATCTATCTCTTCTTCCAGCTCTGCATTTCCTTTCCTATACAATTTTCAAAATTATGTTTTTTAATCCACTGAATCCAGTGAAAACAAACACTGAATGTACATGTGTAACATGTGTAACAGGCTCCCTTCTAAATTAAGATAGATAACAATACCATAAAACACAGAATAAGCGATGAAAGGTAATTCCAGACAGAGGGTAGCAGGAAAAAAGGGAATATGCTTAACTACAAAATATATCAATTATCAATGATGAGTTTAGCTAGTAGGCTAGATGATTACAAAGCACTTTCAAAGAGTAGGACAAAAATTCAAAACCATATGTCCACTGAAGTTGTAAGCATATACATAAAATGAACATATGAAAGGAAAACATAGTCACAACACTCTCCAACATAAATTGCAGGAATATCTTTTTTAATCCGTCTCCCAGAATAATGAAAATAACAAAAATAAACAAACAGAATCTACTTAAACTCAAAAGCTTTTACATGGCAAAGGAAACAAACAAAATGAGAAGCTGACCTACAGATTGGGAGAAAATCTTTTATGGATGTCCTTAAAAAAACAAAAATAAAAATAGAGCTACAACACAACCCTGCAATCCCCACTCCTGGGCATACACTTTAGACATGGAAGCAACCAAAATGTCCATCAACAGAGGAATGGGTAAAGAAGATGTAGTGCATATATACAATTGAATATTACTCAGGCATTAAAAGGAATGAAATAATGCCATTTGCAGCAACATGGATGGACCTAGAGATTGTCATAGTGAGTGAAATAAAGCAGACACAGAATGAGAAATATTATATGACATCCCTTATATGTGGAATCTAAAAAGCAATGATACAAATGCACTTATTTACAAAGCGTTTTGAAACAGACTCACAGACTTAAGAGAAGAAACTTATGGTTGCCAGGGAGAAGGATGCAGGGAAGGGATAGTTAGGGAGTTTGGGATGGATACGTACACACTGCTATATTTAAAATGGATAACCACAAAGACATGGTACATAGCATGTGGAACTCTGCTCAATGTTATGTTGCAGCCTGGGTGGGAGGGGAGTTTGGAGAATGGATTCATGTATATGTATGGCTGAGCCCCTTTGCTATCCACTTGAAACTATCACAAAATTGTTAACTGGCTATACTCCAATATAAAACAAAAATATTAAAAAGTATATATATATTTTTAAAGTAGAGTTTCACAAACCTAGCATCAGCAGTGCTACTGCATATCTAAATCCCAGTGAAATGGAAGCCAGTGTATACTAATGTAGGCTCTGACCAGGAAGATCTATGAACTAAGTAGCTGGAATAAATCATCTTCCTAAGATCGCACATACCTAACTCTAAAAAGTCCAGGAATCTGACACAGGCTCGCAAGTCTCTCCTTTACTTTAATATTATCAAAGCCTTTAAAACAGTGCTTCTCAAACTTAAGCACTCACCAGAATCATTTGATTGAATCAAACAGATTGCTGAACTCGCTCGACTGAATCAAACAATTTCTGACACAGCAGATCTGAGGTGGGGTCTCTGAACACATTCCGAAGTGATGCTCAACAACATTCTGAAAACCTCTAATCTAAATAAAACTTTACTTACGCCTAATGTGAAATAAGATGAACTTTTATTTCATCATAACTTTTATGAAATTCACGTATTGTTAAAATTCTCAGGCTTCAAATTATTTTCAAAGTAGTTAATGACAAACTAGTACATCTCAAAGTTCAGAGGCAACTCAAGTACCACCCCCCCTCCTTTGTTTGGAGCTCTCCAAGGTTCTGATAGCTTGCAAACCTAGCAGTTCTAAATGTTGTACCAACAGATCAAACTAATGTTAATTAAGTCAGAATTCTTGACTTTGCTTCTCTGAGATTTTCTACTGTTATAAGACTTGACCAGAGACCTCATTTACACTTTCTTCCCAATGTACAAAAAAAGAAAATGATGTGCAAAAGCATCCAAGGTTACTTTCTACAAGATAACAGTGACCCAAACCCATCCACCAGCTGATTTATTCTAAAAAGTGTTCTAGGTTTGTATTATACTCAAGAGTATTCATTCCTATAGTCTTTTTGCTGATAGCCAACAAATTACATTCCTCTTCCACTTTGAAGAATTCACATTTCATATAAACGACAAGTATTACTCGTGAAAACTGGTAGCAATGAGCTACTTCCATGGAACTACAGACCATGAAAATGAGTAAGGGGGTATTTTGAAACTTTCAGGTAGGGATTTCCATCATTTGAGAGGGAAAAGAGCCTAATGATATTAGAGAGGACTTAGGGGATGTGATCGGATAAGGCAATGGCACCCCACTCCAGTACTCTTGCCTGGAAAATCCCATGGACGGAGGAGCCTGGTGGGCTGCAGTCCATGGGGTCACAAAGAGCCAGACACGACTTAGCGACTTCACTTTCACTTTTCACTTTCATGCATTGGAGAAGGAAATGGCAACCCACTCCAGTGTTCTTGCCTAGAGAATCCCGAGGGCAGGGGAGCCTGGTGGGCTGCTGTCTGTGGGGTCACACAGAGTTGGACACAACTGAAGCAACTTAGCAGCAGCAGCAGATGTGATAGTTGATTTTTTTTTAAAAGTCAGGTGTATCAAGATAATGATCCTTTTATTCTCTCTCAAATTATGCTTTTTCTTAGTCTTCTCTTATCTCTCCCTTCAGATTCTTCCTCCCTTGTTTTCTAATAACTCAAGAGACAACTGGACAAGTAACAGTTCATGACATGAGAATGCTAATGAATCCTAAACATATGAAAAGAACCTCAACCTCATTTATAAGAAATCTAAATTAAAACTACACTGAAAAATCAGAATAAAGTCGGTGTGTTAGGTAATACGAGATAAGAAGTATATAGGAACACTTTGTACTACTGTCACAACCTTCCTGTAAAAACTAAAATTTTTCCAAAATCAGAAGTTTATTTAAAAAAATACTACATTGAGGTGCATTATATAGTACCTACTGAACTGCTAAAATCAGAAAATTCAAAAGCAGTCTTTTGACAAGGATATGGGGAACTAAGCTCTTTTATACCTTGTGAGAAGACATCCAAAATAGTATTAACCCTTACAGAGGGCAATTTGACAACTTCTGTAAAGATAAGATATAATCATAACTTTATGAAATTCTTTATATTCATCATCATTCACTAAGTCACTAACTCTAATAACAGAAGACTAGAAACAATCCAAGTTTCCTTCCATGAGAAAATGGATAACTAACTAGCACATCTGAAACACAAAGGACTATTTATGCAGCAGCAAAAAGAAGTGGGGACACACTCATCCTTCCATTCAAACCTCTTATCGTTCTCATTCACTTTCAGTCAATCTTTCAACCAGTATACATCAGCAAAGAATATCACTCAAGATCTTTGGGTTCATACAGTATCTTGGCTTAATCAGTACAAACTAATCCTAAAATTATATGTAATAAATGAGTAAGAACACACATTCTATTAATATCTAATACTGTAAAATAATAAATAAGTCACAGGAAAAAAAGTATGTCTCTAGCCCACTAAATGCATAGGAACTTGAGAAATTAAACAGCAGTATTCTTATAAACAGACTTGTTTTAATGTTAGGAAAATATTAACTGGACTAGAAAATAAACTCAATATACAGAAGATACTAGAAAGATTTAAAATAGAAATCTTAATAGACTGGAAAAAATCCAAATATATAAAACACGAGTCAGAGAGAAAGGAATAATTTCCTTTACAAAAAGAGATTCTTTAACGAAGATGTCACCAAACATTCTCTTCAAAAATCATCCCTAAGGTAGATATAAAATACCATATTTTATTCTTTAAAGACATAAATTTATTTATTTTAATTGGAGGCTAATTACTTTACAATATTGTGTTGGTTTTGCCATACATAAATGTGAATCCGCCACAGGTATACACGTGTTCCCCATCCTGAACCCCCCTTCCTCCTCCCTCCCTGAACCACCCATCTCGGTCATCGCACTGCACCAGCCCCGAGCATCCTGTATCATGCATCAAACCTGGACTGGCGATTCGTTTCATATATGATATTATACATGTTTCAATACCATTCTCCCAAATCCCACCCTCTGCCTCTCCCACAGAGTCCAAAAGACTGTTCTATACACCTGTGTCTCTTTTGCTGTCTCGCATACACGGTTATCGTTACCATCTTTCTAAATTCCATATCTATGCGTTAGAATACTGTATTGGTGTTTTTCTTTCTGGGTTACTTCACTCTGTATAATAGGCTCCGGTTTCATCCATCTCATCAGAACTGATTCAAATGTATTCTTTTTAATGGCTGAGTAATACTCCATTGTGTATATGTACCACAGCCTTTTTATCCATTCATCTGCTGATGGACATCTAGGTTGCTTCCATGTCCTGGATATTATAAACAGTGCTGCGATGAACATTGGGGTACATGTGTCTCTTTCAATTCTGGTTTCCTCAGTGTGTATGCCCAGCACTGGGATTGCTGGGTCATAAGGCAGTTCTATTTCCAGTTTTTTAAGGGATCTCCACACTGTTTTCCATAGTGGCTGTACCAGTTTGCATTCCCACCAACAGTGTAAGAGGGTTCCCTTTTCTCCACACCCTCTCCAGCACTTATTGCTTACAGACTTTTGGGTCTCAGCCATTCTGACTGGCGTGAAATGGTACCTCGTTGTGGTTTTGATTTGTATTTCTCTGAAAATGAGTGATGTTGAGCATCTTTTCATGTGTTTGTTAGTCATCTGTATGTCTTCTTTGGAGAAATGTCTATTTAGTTCTTTGGCCTATTTTTTGATTGGGTCGTTTATTTTTCTGGAATTGAGCTGCAGGAGTTGCTTGTAAATTTTTGATATTAGTTCTTTGTCAGTTGCTTCATTTGCTATTATTTTCTCCTATTCTGAAGGCTGTCTTTTCACCTTGCTTATAGTTTTCTTTGTTGTGCAGAAGCTTTTAAATTTAATTAGGTCCTATTTGTTTATTTTTGCTTTTATTTCCAGTATTCTGGGAGGTGGGTCATAGAGGATCCTGCTGTGAATTATGTTGGAGAGTGTTTTGCCTCTGTTCTCTTCTAGGAGTTTTATAGTTTCTGGTCTTACGTTTAGATCTTTAATCCATTTAGAGTTTATTTTTGTGTATGGTGTTAGAAAGTGGTCTAGTTTCATTCTTTTACAAGTGGTTGACCAGTTTTCCCAGCACCACTTGTTAAAGAGATTGTCTTTTCTCCATTGTATATTCTTGCTCCCTTTGTCATAGATTAGGTGTCGATATGTGTGTGGATTTATGTCTGTGCTTTCTATTTTGTTCCATTGATCTATATTTCTGTCTTTGTGCCAGTACCAAACTGTCTTGATGACTGTGGCTTTGTAGTAGAGCCTGAAGTCAGGCAGGTTGATTCCTCCAGTTCCATTCTTNTTTACAAGTGGTTGACCAGTTTTCCCAGCACCACTTGTTAAAGAGATTGTCTTTTCTCCATTGTACATTCTTCCCTCCTTTGTCAAAGATAAAGTCTCCATAGGTGTGTGGATTTATCTCTGGGCTTTCTATTTTGTTCCACTGATCTATAGTTCTGACTTTGTGCCAGCACCATACTGTCTTAATGACTGTGGCTTTGTAGTAGAGCCTGAAGTCAGGCAGGTTGATTCTTCCAGTTCCATTCTTCTTTCTGAAGATTGCTTTGGCTATTTGAGGTTTTTTGTATTTCCATACAAATTGTGAAATTATTTGTTCTAGCTCTGTGAAAAATACCGTTATACCGTTGGTAGCTTGACAGGGATTGCATTGAATCTATAGATTGCTTTGGGGAGTATACTCATTTTCACTCTATTGAGTCTTCCGATCCATGAACATGGTATATTTCTCCATCTATTAGTGTCCTCTTACCTCAATATAATAAAAGCTATATATGACAAACCCACAGCAAACATTATCCTCAATGGTGAAAAATTGAAAGCATTTCCCCTAAAGTTAGGTAAAAGACAAAGGTGCCCACTTTCACCACTACTATTCAACATAGTTTTGGAAGTTTTGGCCACAGTAATCAGAGCAGAAAAAGAAATAAAAGGAATCCAAGTTGGAAAAGAAGAAGTAAAACTCTGTTTGCAGATGACATGATCCTCTACATAGAACACTCTAAAGACTCCACCAGAAAATTGCTAGAACTAATCAATATATGAATATAGTAAAGTTGCAGGATATAAAATCAACACACAGAAATCCCTTGCATTCCTATACACTAATAATGAGAAAATAGAGACATTAAGGAAACAATTCCACTCACCATTGCAACGAAAAGAATAAAATACTTAGGAATATATCTACCTAAAGAAACTAAAGACCTATATATAGAAAACTATAAAACACTGGTGAAGGAAATCAAAGAGGACCATATTTTAAAACATAGATTTTAGATTTCAAAACATACCATAATAACACAATAATCAAAACAATATGGTACTGACATAAAGACCAGTGGAACAAGGAGCCAAGAAATAAACTGTCATGTAGTACGTGACCAAATGATCAAAACGGGTGCCAAGACGCAATGGAGAAAGGATAGTCCTTCAACAAACAGTGTTGGGAAAACTAGAAATTCACATGCAAAAGATGAAGATGGATCCTTATCTTACATCATATACAAATATCATCTTGAAACTCCTAGAAGAAACAGAGGGTGAAAACTTTGTGACATTGGATTTGTCTATGATTTCTTGAATATGATACCAATAGCATAGGCTCCAAAAGCAAAAAGAGACAAATGGGACTGCATCAAACTTAAAAAGTTCTGCATAGCGAAGAAAACAAGCAAAGGAAGAGTGAAAACATGGAGAAAATATTTGCTAACCATATGTCTGATAAGGGGTTAACAACCAGAATACATAAACAACTCCAATAACTTAAACAAAAAACTAAAAACAGACTTTAAAAATGGGCAAAGGATCTCAACAGACAATTCACCAAAAAAGATATACAAACAGCCAAGAAGCATACTAAAAAATGCTCAATATCACTAAACATTAGGGAAATGTAAATTAAGACTATAAGGAGAAGTCATCTTACCCTCACTAGGATGGCTACTATTAAAATATAACAAAACATAAAAGAATTACACTTGGTGTCAGAGTGGAGAAATTGGAACCCTTGTGTACTGTATATACGATGGTAAAACAGGTGTTCCCACTGTAAAAAAAAAAAGTTCCTCAAAACTTACAAGTAGAACTACCATGTGATACAGCAATCATCCATTCAGTTCAGTTTAGTCGCTCAGCCATGTCCAATTCTTTGTGACTCCATGAACCACAGCACACCAGGCCTCCCTGTCCATCACCAACTCCCGGAATTCACTCAAACTCATGTCCATCGAATTGGTGATGCCATCCAGCCATCTCATCCTCTGTTGTCCCCTTTTCTTCCTCCCCCCAATCCCTCCCAGGATCAGGGTTTTTCAAATTAGTCAGCTCTTCACATGAGGTGGCCAAAGTATTGGAGTTTCAGCTTCAACATCAGTCCTTCCAATGAACACCCAGGACTGATCTACTTTAGGATGGACTAGTTGAATCTCCTTGCAGCTCAAGGGACTCTCAAGTGTCTTCTCCAACACCACACTTCAAAAGCAACAATTCTTTGACACTCAGCTTTCCTCACAGTCCAACTCTCACATCCATACATGACTACTGGAAAAACCATAGCCTTGACTAGACAGACCTTTATTGACAAAGTAATGTCTCTGCTTTTTAATATGCTGTCTAGGTTGGTCATAACTTTTCTTCCAAGGAGTCAGCGTCTTTTCATTTCATGGCTGCAATCACCATTTGCAGTGATTCTGGAGCCTCCAAAAATAAAGTCAGCCACTGATTCCACTGTTTCTCCATCTATTTCCCATGTAGTGATGGGACCGTATGCCAGATCTTAGTTTTCTGAATATTGAGCTTTAAGCCAACTTTTCCACTCTCCTCTTTCACTTTCACCAAGAGGCTCTTTAATTCTTCACTTTCTGCCATAAGGGTGGTGTTGTCTGCATATTTGAGGTTATTGATATTTCTCCTGGTTATTGATATTTCTTAATTCTAGCTTGTGCCTCTTCCAGCTAGCATTTCTCGTGATTTACTCTGCATATAAGTTAAATAAGCAGGGTGACAGTACACAGCCTTGACATACTCCTTTTCTTATTTGGAACCAGTCTGTTGTTCCATGTCCAGTTCTAATGTTGCTGCCTGATCTGCATACAGTTTTCTCAAAAGGCAGATCAGGTAGTCTGGTATTCCCATCTCTTTCAGAATTTTCCACAGTTTATTGTGATCCACACAGTCAAAGGTTTTGCCATAGTCAATAAAGCAAAAATAGATGTTTTTCTGGAACTCTCTTGCTTTTTTAATGATCCAGCGGATGTTGGCAATTTGATCTCTGGTTCCTCTGCCTTTTCTAAAACCAGCTTGAACATCTGGAAGTTCATGGTTCATGTACTGCTGAAGCCTAGCTTGGAGAATTTTTAAACAGTGCTTTAAAGTGTGTGAGATGAGTGCAACTGTGCGTTAGTTTGAGCATTCTTTGGCACTGGCTTTCTTTGGGATTGGAATGAAAACTGTCCTTTTACAGTCCTGTGGTCATTGCTGAGTTTTCCAAATCTGGTGACATACTGAGTGCTGCACTTTCACAGCATCTTCTTTTAAATTTTGAAATAGCTCAATTGGAATTCTGTCACTTCCACTAGCTTTGTTCGTAGTGATGTTTCCTAAGGCTCACTTGACTTCACATTCCAGGATGTCTGGCTTTAGGTGAGTGATCACACCATCGTGATTACTGGGTCGTGAAGATCTTTTTTTGTACAGTTCTTCTGTGTATTCTTGCCACCTCTTATTATATCTTCTGTTTCTGTTCTTTTATTGAGCCCATCTTTGCATGAAATGTTCCCTTGGTATCTCTAATTTTCCTGAAGAGATCTCTAGTCTTTCCCATTCTGTTGTTTTCCTCTATTTCTTTGCACTGATCTCTGAGGAAAGCTTTCTTATCTCTCCTTGCTATTCTTTGGAACTCTGCATTCAGATGGGTATATTTTTCCTTTTCTCCTTTGCTTTTTGCTTCTCTTCTTTTCACAGCTATTTGTAAGGCCTCCTCAGACTGCCATTTTGCTTTTTTTGCATTTCTTTTTCTTGGCGATGATCTTGATCCCTGTCTCCTGTACAAGTCACAAACCTCCATCCATAGGCCATCAGGCACCTTGTCTGTCACATCTAGTCTCTTAAATCTATTTATCACTCCAGCAATCATACTTCTCTGTAAATATTCAAAAGAACTAAAAATAGGATCTAGAAGGGATATGCGAACACCCATATTCTCTGCAATGTTATTTTCAACAGTCAAGATACAGAAACAACCTAAATGTCCATCAATAGATGGATGGATAAACTAAATGAGATACATACATACAACGGAATATTACTCAGCTTTTAAAAAGAAGGAAGTCTTGTCATATGGTACAACATGGATGAACCTTGTGAACATTATCCTAAGTGAAATAAGCCAGTCACAAAAACACAAATACTACAGGATTCCACTTAAAGTAGACAAATTCATAGATACAACAAGTAGAATGGTGACTGTCAGGTACTAGTGGCAGGGTGTAACAGGGAACAGTTTAGAATTTCAGTCATACAAAATAAAAAATCAGTAACAGACAGCTGGAAAATCTCCAAATATTTATGGATTAAACATTACTCTTACAAATATGGTCAGATATTTTCAGATATCAAGAAAAATTTTTTAATATTTTGAACTAAATGAAAATGTAACACCAAAATTTGTGGGACGTAAAAACGGTGATAGAGGAAATTCTGCAACACTGAAATATAACAATACAGAAAATCAAGTCTTCTACCTGTGAGAGTTGGAAAGAAATGAGCAAATTAAATCCAAAGTAAGCAGAAGAAAAGACACAGAATGAGAAATAGAATAAAATCAATTAAAGTGAACACAGTAATAGAGGAAAATCAATAAAAACAAGAGCTTTAAAAAAAATCAATAAAATAAATAAGCTTCTAGCCAAACTCACTAAGAAAAAAGGAGAGAGAACATAATTACTAATGTCAGAAATTTAAAAACAGGGAACATCACTACTGATTCCATGGGTATTAAAAGGACAGTCAAAGAACAATGAACAATTCTATGCCCACAAACCTGATAACCTTTATGAAATGGACTAGTTCCTTAGAGACATAATCTGCCTAAACTCACATAAGAAAAAAATATACACTATGAATAGGCCTGTATATATTAAAGAAACTGAATCAACAATTAACAATCTTCCAAAACTGAAAGCATCAAGCACAGGTGGGTTCACTGGTGAATTTTATTTAACATTTAAGGAAGAAATAGTATCAACTTGCTACAACATTTTTCAGAGGATAGAAGCTGAAGGAATTCTTCCTAATTTCTTCTATGAGGCCAGCATTACCCTAATACCAAAGTCAGATAAAGTAATTACAAAACTACAAACCAGTAGCACTCATGAACGTAGAAGCACAAATCCTCAATAAAGTTGAACCTAACGAACTGAATCTAACAATGTATGAAAAGAAATATAGTCCAAGACCAAGTGGGGTTTATCATAGGTATGAAAAATTTGAAAAGATCAATGAATGTAATCTACCACATCAACAAAGAAAAAATAAAAACTGTTTCAACAGATGCAGAAAAACCATTTAACAAAATCCAATACCCATTCATGATAAAAACTGACAGCAAACTAGGAATACAGGAAAATTTCCTCAACTTGATAAGGAACATCTACAAAAACCTTACAGCAACCTTCATACTTGGTAGTATGAAACTAAGAGCTTTCCTACCAAGATCAGAAACAATGCAAGGATGATGTTCCCTCTCACCACTGCTTTTCAACATGTACTGGAAATGCCAGCTAATACTTAAGATGAAAAAAATAACTTTGCCCCCAGATGACAAGGTTGTCTACAGGTGTTAATACAGTATATAAAAGAACTGACCAAAACCTCCTGGAACTAAGTGATCATAGCATGGTGGCAGAACACCCAATTAATACACAAAATCAATCACTTTCCTATATACTGCAATGAGAAAGTGAAATTTGAAACTAAAAACACAAAACCATTTATATTAGCACCCCCCAAAAATGATACATTAAGATACAAATCTAACAAAATATGTAAAGTTCTACATGTGGTGAACAACAAAACTCTGGTGAAACATTATCAAAGAATTAAATAAACGGAGAGTCATTGTTATTGGAAGGAAGACTCAATTTGGTTAACCAGCAGTTTTTCCCAACTTGATCTAAAGGTTCAATGAAATCTCAATCAAAATTAAAGAAAGCCATTCTGTGTATCAATCAGTACTGACAAAGTGAGTCTTAAGTTTATATGAAGCAAAAAATTCAAAACAGTCAACATAATACTGAAGAATAAAGTCAGAGGACTGATTTCAAGATTTACTGTGAGGCCACACTAATTCAGCTGTGTGTGCTACTGACCAAAAAACAGACAAAAAGATCAGTGAAAGAGACTAGAGGGCCCAGAAATAGATCCATATTAATCCAGTCAATTAACCTTTGACAAAAAAAGCAAAGATGATTGAAAGGAAAAAGAATAATCTTTTCAACAAACAGTGTTGAGGCAATTTGACATCCATATTTAAAGTGATGAATCTAGGCACAGATCATACACATTTCACAAAAGTTAACTCAAAATGAATCACAGACCTAAATGTAAAAACACTGACCTATAAAACTACTAGAAAGTAACATGGGAGAAAACCTACATGGTATCACATTTGGTGATGAGATTTTAGAAATATCACCAGAAGCAAAATCCATGAAAGAAAAATAATTAAGCTGGACCACCTGCTCTAGGAAAGATACTATTAAAGTAATGAAAGACAAGTCATAGACTGGGAGAAAATCTTTTCAAAACTCAGATCTGATAAAACACTAAAAAATATATGCAGAACACTTAAAATTCAACAATAAGAAAACAAAGAATGGGTAAAGATACAGACACTTCACCCAGGAAGATATACAAAATGCAGTTAATCATATGAAAAGGTACCCAACATCCTAGGTTATTAGAGAATGAGATACCATTACATCCTATTAGAATGGCTAAAATTCTAAAACTGACAACACCAAAAGCTGATGAGGATACAGAGCAACAGGAACTCTCCCTCACTGCTAGTAAAAATGAAAAATGAGAAATGAAATAGAACTTTGGAAGTAGTCAGTATGGCAGCATCTTACAAAGCTAATACTCCCTTACTGTATAATCCAACAACTGTGCTCCTAGGTGTTTACCCAAAAGAGTTGAAAACTTAACGTCCACATGAAAAATGAAGACAGAGATTTTTCATAATTTTTTAAAACTGGAAGCAACCAACAAGTCCTTCAATAGGTAAATGAATAAACAAACACTGAATTATCCATATAATGGAACATTATTCAATAATCAAAAAGAGAACTATCAAGTCAAAAAAACAGAGAAGAACCTGAAATACATAATGGTAAGTAAAAGAAACCTGTCTGAAAGCCCATGTCATGTGTAATTTCACTTAAATTACAAGTTGGAAAGCAAAACTATAGAAAGAGCAGAAAGATGAGTGGTTGCCAGGGATTTAGAGGAATTAATAGGTGAAAATACAGGGACTTTTTTTATGGTAATTCAACTATTCTGTAGGATAATGTAATGATGGATCTATGATATGGATTTTTAAAAATTCATTAAAACTGTACAAAACAAACAGCAGTTACAAGAACTACGGACTTGAGTTAATAAAGTACTAACTACGTTACTATAACAAATGTACCATACTAATGCAAGATAGTAATAGGGGAAATTGTGTGTGTGTGTGTGTGTGTGTGTGTGTAGGAGGTAGTATGTGGGAATATGCTGTATTATCTGCTCAATTTTCTGTAAATCTAAAAATTTTAAAAGATTATCAATCCAATAAAAAATGTGTAAAAGACCTGAATAGACATTTGTCCAACAAAGATACATGAATAGCTAACAGATACTCAGCCTCACTAATTATTAGGGAAATGAAAATCAAAACCACAAGATATCATCTCATGCCTGTCAGAATGATTAGCATCAGAAAGACAAGAGACAACAAATGTTGGTGAGTACATGGAGCCCTTATGCACTGTGGGTGGGAATGCAAATTAATTCAACCACTTTGTGACACACTATGGAGTTTTCTCAAAAAATTAAAAATAGAACTACAATATGATTTAGCAACCCTACTTCTTGAAATATGGCCAAAGGAAATGAGAAAACTACATTAAGAGATATATGACGTGACACCCCCCACCTGCCCCCACCACGATGTTCATAGCAGCATTACTTACAACAGCCAAGACACAGCAACAACCTAAGTGCCTAACAGTAAGTGAATGAAGGAAGTTGTGGTACATGTATATAATGGAATAACATTCAGCCACTAAAATATAAGAAGCCCTGCCCATTTACGGGCATTATGGATAGACTTTGAGGGCATTATGCTAACTGAACTGAGTCAGACAGACAAAGGCAAATATTTTATGATCTCACAAGTGGATATAAAAAAAATTTATACCCCCTACCATCCCAAACTCATAGAACAAGAGATTATATTGTGGTTACTAAAGATGGGAGGTTGGGAGAGGCAGAAGTGGATGAAGGTAGTCAAAAGGTACAAACTCCCAGTTTTAAGTACTGGGGATGTAAAGTACAACATGATAACCATAGTTAACATAGCTAATATGTTACGCATGAAAGTTGTTAAGAGAGTAAATCCTGAGTTCACATCACAGGAAAAAATATTTTTATTCCTTTCCTTTTTCTGTATATGAAATGATAAATGTTAACTAAATTCATTCTAGTAATCATTTCAAATCTGATGCTAGGAAAGACTGAAGGAAGAAGGGGACAACAGAGGAGGAGATGGCTGGATGGCATCACCGACTCTATGGATATGAGCTTGGGCAAACTCCAGGAGATGGTGAAGGACAGGGAAACCTGGCATGCTGCAGTCCATGGGGTCTCAAAGAGTCAAACATGACTTAGCAACTGAACAACAACTAATCATTTCAAAAGATGTGCAGGGAAAATCATTATGCTGTACACCTTTAACTTATACAGTGCTGTATGTCAGTTATATCTAAACAAAGCTGGGAGAAAAAAAAAGCATGTATTCTGGAATCTGCCTGCCTGGTTCAAATTTTGGGTCCCCTACTTACAAGGTCTTTGAAGCATGCTCTTAAAACATTTTCTGTGGCTAAGTAGTATTTCACTGTGTATGTATATACCACATCTTCTTTATCCATTCACCTGTTTACGGACACTTAGGTTGCTCTCATATCTTGGCAGTTTTAACACCGCTACAAATGACAGGGTACATGTATCTTTTCGAATTAGTGTTGCTCTTCTCAGATATACACCCAGAAGTGGAATTGTTTAAATAATAGTTCTATTTTTAGTTTTGTGCAAAACCTCCATACTGTCCTCCACAATGGCTGCACCAAGGCACATCCCCACTCACAATGTACAAAGGTTCCTTTTTCTCAATATCCTCAGCAATGTTTTTTGTTTTTTTTTTTTTTAATTTTAAATGACAGCCATTCTGACATGTGAAAGGTGATATCCCATTGTGGTTTTGATTCGCATTTCCCTGATGATTAGTTATGTTGAGCATCTTTTTACATGCCTGTTGGTCATCTGCACGTCCTCCTTGGAAAAATGTCTATTCAGTCTTGCCCATTTTAAAATCAGGTTGTTTTTTTGATGTTGAGTTACATGAGCTGTTTATATATGTTGGATATTAATTCCTTATCAGTCTTATCATTTGCAAACATTTTCTCCCATTCAGTAGGTTCTCTTTTCATTTTGACAATGGTTTCCTTTGTTGTGTAAAAGCTTTTACATTCAATTAGGTCCCATTTGTTTTTGTTTCTTTTAGAAGATACATCTAAGAAAATATGTTGCAATTCATGTCAAAGAGTGTTCTGTTTTCCCCTAGGAGTTTTATACTATCCAGTCTTACATTTAATCCATTCTTAGTTTTATTTATGGTGTTAGAGAACCAATTTCTTTCTTTTACAAGTAGCCGTCAATTTTCCAAGCACCACTTACTGAAGAGACTGTCTTTTCTCCATTCTTTCCTTTTTTGCAAATTAACTGNTGATTCGCATTTCCCTGATGATTAGTTATGTTGAGCATCTTTTTACATGCCTGTTGGTCATCTGCACGTCCTCCTTGGAAAAATGTCTATTCAGTCTTGCCCATTTTAAAATCAGGTTGTTTTTTTGATGTTGAGTTACATGAGCTGTTTATATATGTTGGATATTAATTCCTTATCAGTCTTATCATTTGCAAACATTTTCTCCCATTCAGTAGGTTCTCTTTTCATTTTGACAATGGTTTCCTTTGTTGTGTAAAAGCTTTTACATTCAATTAGGTCCCATTTGTTTTTGTTTCTTTTAGAAGATACATCTAAGAAAATATGTTGCAATTCATGTCAAAGAGTGTTCTGTTTTCCCCTAGGAGTTTTATACTATCCAGTCTTACATTTAATCCATTCTTAGTTTTATTTATGGTGTTAGAGAACCAATTTCTTTCTTTTACAAGTAGCCGTCAATTTTCCAAGCACCACTTACTGAAGAGACTGTCTTTTCTCCATTCTTTCCTTTTTTGCAAATTAACTGACCATAAGCAAGTGGGTTTATTTCTGGGCTCTCTATCTTGCTACCCGTTGATCTATGGCTGTTTTGTGCCAGTATCACACTGTTTTGATTACTCTAGCTTTGTAGTATAGTCTGAAGCCAGGGAGCATGATTCCTATAATCTTCTGAAGATTGATTTGGCTATTTGGGGTTTTTTGTATTTCCACACAAATTTTAAAAGTATTTGTTCTAGTTCTGTGAAAAAATGCCTGTGGTATTTTTCATAAGCAGACATAAGAAAAGGCACACAAGCCCAAGGGGCATGCTCCTTATACTCAAGACTTCTCTTTCACCTATCCCAGACTGTCAAATGACTGTCCTGCTTTCCCAAATATCTGTCATTACTTATTATTTAATATTTTCAAAGTTTTACGGCTCTTCACCCTTTCCTGGATTAGTACTTACCCAGATACTATTCTACGTTTCAGAACTAGTGCCCATACTCACAGCTTTATCCAAAATAAGAGGCTTAGCACAAGTATAGGCTTCCTCAGAGAAGACAGGAAGATCCTTAAAGACAGCTAGTCTGAATGTAGGTTGCCCTCGTGGCCTGATCTTGCTCATTGCCCCCGGTATCTTTCTAACCACCTCAACCTGGAATCTAGCTTCACCCGGAACGTGTTCTCCACAAATCTGATATAACCACTTTTGTACTTCTGGCATGGCTTTTCGGGTATTTAATTGTGTGATATCATTTCTGTTCAACCTGATTTCTTAACAGGTATCCAGTTTAAAGAAATGGATTTTTTTAAATAAGAAATGATGTTCCTAGAATGTATCTTTTTCACCAAAAAGTTTTACTGTACAAACCAAACAATGTTCTTCATTTGGGATATTTTTCAACTCTTTCCAATCAAAACATATTTGCCCTACAAAGGCAGTCAGTTATCATCATTTTTGTTTAATGAGGAGAACAGCAAAAAACATTTCAAGGATAATGAGATTGACACTGGATGTTAGATCAACATCTGTCTCACTCTTGCTGAAAATGTAGTAGAATAAACAATCCATGTGATACTAAACAAGTGTAATTCTTCTTTTCTAAGTAAAGACTTGACAATGATCAGCTTCACTGAACTGAGGAGTCAGTTTCAAGTGTACTAATGTGTACAGCAGTGTACACACACAGACAGGTACCTTCCCAGGACTTCAGATGTGGGCTGCAAACACAAACAGCAGAATTCAAGTTCCTTTGAGTGGGTTCATCTCCCTGTCTGACAGATAACAAAGGGTGCTATCCCACCAATCCTTTCTCCTGGACTCTTTCAGCCAAGAAACAGGTGACATTCTACTTACCTGTGTTTGTGGGAGCAATACACTGAGAAGGTTGAGCAAACCTTCATTTCAAAACATGCAAAGGAGTCCTGATTCAAAGAAGCATTTAATTGAGTTCAAAACAGGACATAACTTCAGAATACTTATGAAACAGTATTTCAAGTTCCTTCATATTCTAAAATTCCAAGATACTGTAAAATATTACATTAAATGAAAAGGATAATGGGAATTCGAAATAAAGAATTTACTGCAATGTAAACAAAGTCACTTCCTTAAGAGGAAAAATTTGGATCTTGAATTTATTAAGTTTTTAAACTCCATAATGAATGAAAGAATTTTAACATTGGGTTAAGGTACCCAAAATAAGTCCACTATAACAGTAAGTAAAATGGAAGTAGCATTTTCTATGTATGTCACACAACTGACCAATACATAGAATTAGCCGAAATGAGGAACAGTTTGAGTATCTTGGGTCATCAAAGACCATTTGCCACCAAAATGCTTTCAACCTGGTCAAAATACCACAATGTGTTGTGATTAAGTTCTTCAGAATACTAATACAGGTTACTAAGGAGAACTATTACCAAAGGGGATAGGAAAGAATATCAGGTCTATCTCACATCCATACGACACTGGAGTCATTCCACTCCTAACTCCTAGGCAAACACTTTTTGTCTTAAAATGACATAATGACATTGTTGGTGAATAACTGAGCTTAATTCTTGATTTGGATTCATACAGCAGGTCTCTCAATTTTACTGTACATGTCAGTAATTTTATTTTTGTATTATTAATTCTGTATACATTTTGAGTCCTACAAGATCAATGTCTCAAAAATGTCAAGATGTGTATGCTTTTATCTTCACCATTCATTCATGATTTATTTGGCAAAATATTAAACTTCATACCTAGTCATATGCTAGGTACTACAGTAGGCACTAAAATTAAGAGGAAAAAAAAGTCCCTTCTCTCAATGAGCCTTATAACTTGTGAAGCAACAGAGGGCAAACAATTACAACTACAGGTGGTTGATGCCACAATGAGGGGTGTACACATGACAAGAGGGCTTGAGGTAAACACTGTCAGGAACTCTGCTTAAAGGAGTTAGGAAAAGGCTCTTAAAGGTGGCCCTAGAGATGAGCCTTGGAGAATAAACTGTACTTTAATAATGGGACAAGAGAAGTAAAGGGCTATGTAAAGGCCTGGATGAGAAAATAAGGTATGAATCATAGAACTAAAAGGACTTATTATTGTAGCTGAAACTGTGAAGAGTTAGAGGAATTAGTGTGGGGGGAGGTTGTGTATGCTGTGTATTGAGATTGTCGTGTGGGACTGTATGGTGAGTGAGATGTAGCATCTGTTCCCAAAGAAGTTACAGTTTAGAGGAGGAACAGACTGTCAACAGTTCACTTCAACGACAGGCTGAGGTCACGGTGGAAAACGCACAGCAGACTGTGACCAGACAGGCACAAAGGAGGGCCTTAAACATCACAAGTAAGTTAAAAATTTTATCCTATAGGCAACAGTAAGTCTTGGAAACATTCTAAATGGGTACCAATCACAAAAGTGGCAATGTGGATGATGGACTGGAAGGTACAAAGACTAAAGCAGAGCCACCAAGGAAACCCAATAGTAGGCAAAAAGGCATGCAAAATAATGGAATATACATTTGATGGAAAATTATATATACATTGAAAATGACAATAGAAGACAACACAAAAACCTGAGGAAACTAAAATATAAATAGAAAAGGCAGAAAAAAATTGTGTAGCACAATTCTAAGAATAGTATATATAAAATATATATGCTAACAGACTCAACAAAAGAAAGGAAGTAGCTAAAATAATTTTCTATTATTTTTATTCCATCTATTAGAGCAACAGAATAAAATGAAATGGAGAAAAAACAACACAAGATTAATATTTATTTTATCTATTGGGTCTGACCCAAATAGGTTACATCCAATTTCTGGTTCTTGGTTGCCAAGAATGGGTTTTACAAATGGTCTTACTGTCCAGCTATACTGTTATTAAAATACAAAAACAGGAGGAGTGGGGATATGTTGGCTTAAAAAATGCTTAAAATTTCTATTATGAACAGCTATCTCATTCCCGATACAAAGACAAGGAAAATTCAACAAAATAAAGGATTCAAAGTCAAAGACACAGAGAAAACAAATCACACAAATAATTTTTGCAAGTGTGTTTCTCTTGAATGCTTAGGGGAAGAGTCTCTGGAAAATGGTTCTGACACCTAAAGGCTTTTAAGCCATTTAAAAACAACTGAACCAGTGAACAAACATGCCATTTTATTGAGCATTTATAAGCCATGCACTTGACTCTAAAGATACAAAGGGAAAATAAAACATAGTCCTGCCCTCAAGAGGCTCACAATCTAAAAGGAAAACAAGAATGGTTACAAATAATCACAATAAAGTATGGTGAGTCCTCTGACAGAGGTACATACAAGCTACTGAGACGAAGCAAAGGAGAGGTAGAATGAGAACCAGGGTTAAGTGGCAAAAGGGAGTTCGGAGATCTTAAGCTATAGAAAAGGAAAGACAACTTACAGCAAGCACATGCAAGGAAATGTGAAATGTGAAACAAGTCAAATGTAGCTAATTTTATTCCCTACAGTATAAAGTGGGAGGGAAAGAGCAACTGGAAATGAGGTTAAAGGGGGAAGCAGGGCCTTGCATTCAAATCAGACTTTGGCTATTACTGCATTCTGTTAAATCTATAATGCCAACAATTACAAGATGCATCATTACTTTATGAACTGCAAGAAAGAAAAAGCTTTATATTTAAATTTATATAATATTCCTACATAAAGCTTTATATCAAAGGGCAAGAACTTCAGCATATGATAAATAAAAAAGCCATACAGAAAGGAACAACATGAAACTATATTTCTCAAATTGCCCTTAGGTGGAAGGAGAGGGGAAGAAAATATCTCCCTGAGAACCGAATTCCAAGCAGGTCCACAGCCTACTTGTGTGGTCTGAAAACAAACAAGTAAAACTAAAGCTACCAGTGTGGTCCAAAAGCAAACAAATAAAACAAAACAAGCAAAGACTTTAAGGTGGTCTCAGGTTGGTCCCCAGATGCCTGGCAAAAACAAGTAGAAATTCTCTTTAGACAAACCATACTTTAATTGAGAAAAAAGCAATTTAAGATGCAATCTCATTTCAAATATGACAAATGTACATCTTGAGAACTGATGAAAAATAACAGATTTTACAGTCAGTATTAAATCTGGAGATGCTTTGAATTACCCTGACAACTTTTTAAAAATACCTATTACCAGGCTGTAAATCAGAGATTCTCATACAGGTAGGCTTGAAGCAGAGCCCTCAACATTATTTTAAAAAATCACTCAAAGTTTTTTTTTTCCAAATACAACCAGACAAGATACTAAGACACTAGCATCTGCCTGCAAAATTAGCTGAAAACTGCTACTATAAAATAAAGAACACAGTACAATTTTAAGCCCAGGTCATAATTGATCAGACAGACACTTCAGGAAGACCATTCTGGTGTCAGTGGACTTTGTGGAGAAGATAGATTAGAAGAGGGTATGGATAATAGAACAGTTAGGAGATTAGTGAAAGTCTTAAGATCAGAGATGGTGAGCATTTAAAAAATAACAATAGGGAGAAAAATAAGAGGATCAAAGGAGAAAGAATTAGAATTCCATAAAAATTACAAGAAGGTAGAGGTGTAGGATCTAATTCTAAAAAAAATCTCAGATTTGCCCCTAATCAGCATTATAGCCACTTGGCCTTGAAAAATAAACCTTATTTGGGTATGGTAATCCATTATACTTTATAGCTGTATAGTAAATGTAAAATAACAGTTATAATATGCAAAATATATATATATAAAGGTAATATATTATACCTTCTTGCTGTATAATAAGTGTAAGTTCTGCAGAAAATCCTATGCAACATAACTATCAACTGTTCCAAATGCAACTCACAATCAAAATGATCTTGAAGTTCAGATGTAAGCACAGAGGAATTTTATTCTTTCATGTTTTACATTTCTATAAATCAGTGGGTATGAATTTAAAAATTAAAATTTCTTTGTGTAAAAAGAGAGAAAGGATTTTTCACTGTTTGATAAATTTAAATTACAAACTGAAAACAATGAGTTGACAAACTTACGCTGAATATGAATGAACTGTTTGGGCTGTTTAAACTCTCCTTTGTACAGGCGATTGTAATAGTTGACGTTGCTCTCTGCCTCAGGAACTGGAATGACCATGCTCTCTTTTTTTTCTCTAAACACTTGCTGTGCTGAAATAGCTCGCTGTAAGTGGTGTTCCTGGAAAATGTAAAGCAGGCAATGTGAGTTGTTTTAATAATGTCAATTCAATACAAAATTCTATTTAAAATTTACTGTAATAATTGCAAAGTACTTTAAGAATCAATTAAAAAATAGTAGTTCCTTTGCTACAGACCTTCAGAAAACATTGCCATTATTCTCCCTTAATACTTGTATACATACTGGTTATCACTTTAAATGACTATAATTCTAATAAGCAGAATTTTTTTTAAAAGATTAAGTATTCATAAAGTAGAATTTAACATCTCAATTACAAGAAAACTGATCCCTTGTCTGCTAAATCAATTGAGGTGTTTATCACCAATACGAGATAACACAAATAAAAGCAAATAACAGGAAAAGAATTTATATCAGACTCTAAGTATCTTCTGCATTTATACACCTCAAACTTCAAAAGTACAAAATTCTCAATAACTCAGAGACAAGAGAAAATTATAATCAACAAGACTATATTATATTAGTATCATGGCAAGAAGCATTTTTTAACAAAGATGAAAAAATAGCTCTTATAATATATATCCAGATTCTAGTAACTTCTCATTACCTCACCACTTAACAGATACTTTCTCTCTAATCCACTATGAACAATTTCCAACAAAGCACATTTACTGTTTGGAAGGTAAACTAGGCCATGTCATTCCCCACAAGATCCCCTTCATATTTAAAGGTTAAAATCACTCAATGACTTATAAGACTTTCTATCTGTCTGAACTTATCTCATACTTCTCTCCTCCTAAACTTTATTCTAACCACACTGCCTCCTCTCTTTAAGGTTCCTAAATATCTAAATGGATTGCTTCTGAAATTCCTTCAAATCTCATCTGCCTACGTTGCATTGCATAAATTAAGATTTATGTATCAGGAGCCATCCTTTCAACATCTTTCAGAGCACCTAGTAGATACCAGATACGATTCCTGTCACTGAGAATTATGAGTGAATGAGACAGAGACAGACTTCGCCATTAAAGAACTTAGCTAGTGGAAGATAGATTATCTAAGTATGCAATCACGTCTGAGCTGGACAAGCATGTCTCTTTAGAATTAGTCAAACCACTCATTCTGGGAGAACAGATAAACATGTCCACTTCAGTCGCTCAGTCGTGTCCGACTCTTTGCAACCCCATGAACTGCGGAACGCCAGGCCTTCTTGTCCATCACCAACTCCCGGAGTTCACTCAGACTCACGCCCATCGAGTCATTGATGCCATCCAGCCANGTTGAGCTTTAAGCCAACTTTTTCACTCTCCTCTTTTCTATAAATCTACATTACTTTCATAAACTAAGAAAAAAAAAGATATAAAAAGGTTTAACATCTTAAAAGAAGGAACTCTCCAGCAAAAACACAAAATCACTTCTCATGGTTACTTTGACATTCTGAAATATCCTTTGACACCTATCATATTATATACCTAAACATTTTTTGTGTTTTCCTAGAAATATTTTTTTGTTGTTGAGTCACGAAGCCGTGTCCTACTCTTTGCAATCCCATGAACTTCCACACACCAGACTCCTCTGTCTCCTACACTGTCTCCCAGGGTTTGCCCAAATTCAGGTCCATTGAGTCAGTGATCCTATCTAACATCTCATCCACTGCTGCCCCCTTTTCCTTTTGTCTTCAGTCTTTCTCAGCATCAGGGTCTTTTCCCAGTAAGTCAGCTCTTCATATCAGGTGGCCAAAGTATTGAAGCTTCAGCATCAGTCCTTCCAATGAATATTCAAGGCTGATTTCTTTTAGGATCGACTGGTTGGATCTTCTTGCAGTTCAAGGAACTCTCAAGAGTCTTCTCCAGCACAATAGGAAAGCATCAATTATTAAGAAAAATATAAAGTATTATAAAGTATATAATTTCTTTACACTTTATACTTTTCCTAATAACACATGAGATTATATGGTAAGCCATCAAATACAAACTGAAAGATGCTAAATAATTGATGATTTCTAGTCATGTATAAGTACCAAGCACAATTCCACAAGGTACAAGGTAGAAATATTTTTTCTTCTGGAGATGAGTAAACTAAGACTCTGTGATTTCTATGACAGAAATTAGCAGAACTGAAATTTGAATCATTGTTTGTATGCCTCTTTTCCATCTTGCCAAGCTCATACCCCAATATGCAGGCTAGGTTTCAGAATCCATCAAATTAGGCTGCATACAATGTTAAACATTCACTGATATTTTAAAAATTTGCATATAAAATTTCCAACTGAAGATAGCTGATTGAATAACTACAATTATCTACTCTACCTCACTGTAATTATAAACTTACTAGTAAAGCACTAAAAAACTTAAGCCACAATGACAAACTGAATTACAGATGAACCATCAGCACAAAACAGAGTGTAGCAAGATTCTTGGAGATCAAAATCAAAAGAGCAAGTTTCAAATACTTACAGAGAAGAAAAAAATTAAAAAAACTGAGCCCATCTCACTTGTCCTGCAGAAAACAAAATTTGGGAGATTGTGAAACACTAGCTAGAAAGAGCCAGAATGAGACAAGTTATTCTTTGCCTACTCCTCAAAAGCAGATCATTCCACACAGCTTACACTGACAGAAGATGGCCCTACTAAACTAAGAATGTTGTGACCTACCCCTAATAAACAAAAAACTAAGATGGGAGGAGGACACAAAAGACTCAGGAAAAAAAAGGAAAGGGCAGATTGAACGCAAAAAGAAAGAAAAAGACTATTACCTCAGAGATGAAAACTAAAATTATGAGAAGCCTAGTGTAAAATATGCTCAAAGACTTAAGTGTGCTTTACATAGGATGTCAAATCATCAAGATGAATAGAAAGAAAGTGAAGAAAGAAGTAAAATGAGTAAGTAAGATGACAGAATATAAAAACAGGCAAAGAAGAAATGACATTCATATAAGTGGAGTCCTTGAAGAAAAAAACAAAACAAAAAAGAGAAAATGCAACAGAAGTAGTATTTAAGATAAAATATATGAATCTACTTATCAAAAAAAGCCCAAGAGGGAACACAAGAACTAGCATCACCAGGCGATCTGATACTGCTTCCGGCAATCAGGAGAAAACACCCAGCTCACAGCTCTTCCTTGGGAGGGAACAGAAGAGTGCAATGCGGGTCAAAAATTTCAGCTTTTGGGGGTGTTGCCCCAGGGACTATCTTCTGTCTCACTTAACTAAAAGGCTAACTGAGCCAGCCTTCTTTGGATGACTAGGTGCTGTGGAGAACAAAAAAGAACTTAAGAGGCTTGTTGCAACATCAGAAAACTCGCAGTAACACTGACAAACACCAGAGGGAGCAAAACATTACAACAAGCTCCTAATAGAAAATCCAGGGAACCCCTCTAACTGGGAAATTATGTGAACGTGCACAGGGAAGATGCATGTCCAGAAAAGGTTTGAGGGCTTCCAGACTCCCTACCTGGCTTGATTGCTAAAGCTCTTACCCTGTATGAAGCCGGTTCATAAAGACTAGGAGCTACGGTTACTTCTTCAAACACACACAAATTATAACAACAGAAAAAAACAAGGTGCATGAAAACACGAGGCAGGGGGCAACTGGACAATCAAAAAATAAACCTCCAGAAACTGATCCTAAACAAATAAGAGACTGGTGAATTATCTGACAATAAAAGTTTAAAATAATCATATTAATAAAGTTCAATGCACTAAAAGAACACAGACAAACAAAATCAGGAAAAACAATGTATGAATAAAATGCAAATATCAAGAAAGAGATGGAAAACATTAAAAAAAAAAAAAAACCAAATGGAAAATCTGGACCTGAAGATTACAATAAATGAACTGGGAAAAGAAAAAAATTCAGCCTAGTAACAGCAGACTTGATTAAGCAGAAGAATTAGTGGACTCAAAGAGAAAGAAATGAATGAATAAAACCTAAGAAACTGATGACACCACCAAGAGATCAAGATACACATATGGAAGCCCTAAAAGGAGGAAAAAGGAGCAAAAGTTTATAGGAAGAAACAAATGGTCCCAAACTTACCAAATCCAAAAAGGACATCCAAATTCAAAACGCTCAAAAGAAGACAACTAGGATGAACTAAAAAAAGCCTACACTAAGACATATAACCAAAGGGTCAAAAGTTAAAGACAGAGAGAGTCCAGAAAGCAGCAAGAGAAAAAGCAAATCATCAGGTACAAGGGAGCATCTACAAGATGATCAGCAATTACTCATCAAAACCATTACAGGCTTTGGACTTCCCTAGTGGTAGAGCAGTTAAGAAGCTGCCTGCCAATGCAGGGGACACAGGTTCCATCCCTGGCCTGGGAAGACCCCCCATGCTGCGGGGCACCTAAGTCCCTGGCCACAACTACTGAGTCCACACACATCGCAACTGCTGCAGCCCGCATACGCGTGAGCCTGTGTGAAGAAACTACTGAGACTATGCACCACAAGTACCGAAGCCTGGTGCTCCAGGGCAAGAGAAGCACCGTAAAAAGTAGGCTGCATACTGCAACTAGACTGTAGCCCCCACTCACCACAACCACAGAAAGCCTGAGCACAGCAACAAAGACTCAGTGCACCCAAAACTAAGTAGAAGGAGAAACATTACAAGCCAGAAAGTAGTGGAATGATACATTCAAAGCACTGAAACAAACAAAAAACCTGCCGACCACAATACTATACCTGGAAAAACTGCCCTTCAAAACTCAAAAAAATAAAGATCTAACAAAATAAACAAAAGCTGAAAGAGTAAATCACCAGTGAATCTGTCTTTTATAAGAATTGCTAGAGAGAGTCCTTCAAGTTGAAGCAAAAATACTAATTAGACAGTACACAGAACCACTGAAAAATAGAAAATTCTCCAGTAAAGGTAAACATATAGACAAATACAGAATCTTGTAATACTGTAATGGTGATGCATAAGTCACTTTTAATTCTGGTATAGAATTTAAAAGATAAAAAACATAAAAACTATTAAAGATGAAACTATGTCAATGGACACACCATATCAAGTACTTTTTACAACCACTATCTTTTCCAATTAAACTAGAAATCAACAGCAAAAGAAAACTTGGAAAATTTTAATATCCAGAAACTGAACAACATATTTAACAATCAATGGGTCAAAAGGAAAAAATGACAAAGGAATTTAGAAAACAGACAAATGAAAACACAATAAACCAAAAACTTAGGGAGCAGCAAAAGCAATATTAAGAAAGAAGGTTATAGCAATAAGTTCCTACCTACATTAAACAAGAGTAGATCTGGAGTCAATAACCTAACTTTACACCTCAAAGAACTAGGAATAGAACAAACAAAATCCAAGTTAGCTGAAGAAAGGAAATAATAAATTAGACTGGAGTAGAAATAAATGCGGAGAAGGCAATGGCACCCCACTCCACTACTCTTGCCTGGAGAATTCCATGGATGGAGGAGCCGGGTGGGCTGCAGTCCATGGGTTCACTAAGAGTCGGACACAACTGAGTGACTTCACTTTCACTTTTCACTTTCACCCACTGGAGAAGGAAATGGCAACCCACTCCAGTGTTCTTGCCTGGAGAATCCCAGGGGCGGGGGAGCCCGGTGGGCTGCTGTCTCTGGGGTCGCACAGGGTTGGACATGACTGAAGCAACTTAGCAGAAGTAGCAGCAGAAATAAATGAAAATGAGAACAGAAATTTTTTAAAAAACACTAACAAAACTAAAGTTCTTTGAAGAGATCAACAAAATTGACAAACCCTTACTTACCTACATGATGGAGAAGGGAATGACAACCCACTCCATACTCTTGCCTGGAAAATCCCATGGATGGAAAAGCCTGGTAGGCTACAGTTCACGGGGTCGCAAAGAGTCAGACAGGACTGAGCAACTTCACTTTCACTTTAGCTACATGAACTAAGAAAAACTCAAACACCCAAAATCAGAAACTCAGAGAAGACATGTTAAAACTGATGCCCCTGGGGGAGGGGAGAGGGTGATCATAAGAGACTACTATTAACAATTATATAACAAATTAATCTAGAAGGAACATAAATTTTTAAAAGTATACAATCTACAAAGGCTAAATCATGAAAAAATTAAAAACATGAACTACAGAAATGATACTGAATCTACTGAACCATTAAACAAACAACTCTCAACAAAGAAAAGCTCATCACCAGATGGCTTCACTACTGGAGAATTTTACTAACAGTTAAAAGACTTCAATCCTTCTCAAAATCTAAAAATAACTGAAGAGAGGAGAAAACTTTCAAACTCACAAGTCCAGTATTATCCTGAAACCAAAATCAGACAGATACTACTTGGGGGGTGGGGATATGCAAATAGATAAAGGTAGCCAACAGGTACAAAACTCCAGCTGTAAGTTTAATAAGTCCTGAGAGTGTGATGTACAGCACCAGTGGCTACAGTTAATAACACAGTACTATATATATGAAAGTTGCTAGGAGAGTGCATCTTAAAGTCCTCCTCACAAGGGAAAAAAAATTTGTAACAATGTGAGGTGACATGTTAACTAAACCTGTGTGGTAATCATTTTACAACATACACATAAATCATTATGCTATACACTTTAATACAATATTATGTGTCAATTTTATCTCAATAAAACCGGAAGGGGGAAGGCAGAGGGACACTGCAAGTAAAACAAAACAAAAAAAACCCAAAAAACCCTATAGACCAATATTGCTGATGAATAACAACGCAGAAGTCCTCAGCAAAATACTAGTAAACCAAATTCAACAACACACGAAGATGATTATACATCATGACCAAGTGGGATTTACTTCTGGAATGCAAGAATGCTCAATGTATGAAAACTGGTCAATGTAATACACATAAGAGAATGAAGGACAAAAATCACATGATTATTTTAATTGACACACTGAAAAAAATCCAAACTCTTTCATGATACTAACACTCAAGAAACTAGAAACAGAAAGAAATTGTCTCAAGCCCACAGCTAACAATATACTCAATGGTGAAAAACTGAAAGCTGTTCCTTTAAATCAGGAACAAAACAAGCAGGCCTGCTTCTGCCAGTTCTATTCAACACAGTACTGAAGTCTTAAGAAGAGCAATTATCAAGAAGTAGAAATACCAAATTGGAAAGGAAGAAGTAAAAATATATTTGTTCACAGATGATATGATCTTTTATGTGTTGTTCATTCACTAAGTTGTGTCCAACTCTTTGCGAACCTGTGGACTGTAGCATGTCAGGCTTCCCTGTCCTTCACCATCTCCCAGAGCTTGCTCAAACTCGTACTGAGTCGTGTTCAACTCTTTCTGACCCCCATGGACTGCAGCATGCCAGGCTTCCCTGTCCTTCACTATCTCCCTGAGTTTGCTCAAACTCATGTCCACTGAGTCAGCGATGCCATCTAACCATCTCATTCTCTGTTGCCCTCTTCTCCTTTTGCCCTCTGCTTTCCCAGCATAATGGTCTTTTCCAATTAGTTGGCTCTTCACATCAGGTGGCCAGAGAATTGGAGCTTCAGCTTCAACATCAATCCATCCAATGAACATTCAGGGTTGATTTCCTCTAGTATTGACTGGTTTGATCTCCTTGCAGTGTTATTTACAATAACCAAGTGGTAGAAGCAACCCAAGTGTTTACTGATATATGAATGCATAAACAAAATGTGGTACATACGTATGATGGAATATTAGTCTTAAAAAGGAGGACAATTCTGACACATGCTACAACATGTGTGAATCTTGAGGATATTATAAGTGAAATAAGCTAGTTACAAAAGCACAAATACTACACTGCTTATACGAGGTCTAAATAAAGTAGTCCAATTCTTACAAAGAGTGGTTGTTGTCAGGGGCTGGTGGAGGAGAAAGAGGAAGCTGTTGTTCAATGAGTATAGAATTTCAGTTTTCCAAGAAAAGTGCTAGATATGTTACATAACACTACGCATGCAGCCAACACTCCTCTACACCTAAATATGATTAAGGTATTACACTGTAAAACACTCACCAAATACCTGGCAGAAGTAATACAGAATAACAGACTGTCATATATTTGAATAAAACTATTTCAAAAATAATGAAAATATCCTCAAAGCAAACAATAATAGTTAACAATAACATATAACTTAAATGGCCAAAAGCATCAGGTGAATATTAGACTTTAAAATTTATAAAGCAAAGAATCAATAAGGCAGCATTTCCAGAAACCTCAATGAACATAAAGTATGAATCACAGATTTTACATCCAGCTGAGTTATCTTTCAAGTACCAAAGCTATACAAAGTACTCAGGGACTTTAATAGAGGACTTTTGAGAAATCTACTAGAATAGCACTGTTCAGAATATAATGGGAACTACACATGTGAGCCACATATTTAAATCTTCCAGTAGTCACAGTAAAAAAGAGTAGAAACAGGATGAAATTAATTTTAATATCTTAAGTCAATATAAATATCCAAAAATTATCATTTCAACACGGAATCAATATAAAAAGGTATAGAGATATTTTACGTTTTTTCTTTCATACCAAGCCTATAAAACCTGTATTTAACACATATGTCTTATATGTATAGAACATCTCAGTTCAGCCATATTTCAAATGCTCAACAGCTACAAATGACTAGTATAGGCCACCTTCATCTTGGGTTCCATCTAACCAAGATATCAATGGAAAACTTCAGCAAAATTATATACATACACACACACACACACACACACACACACACACACTTATATTCATGTATCTCAAAGATGGGAAAAAGGGTAAAAAATTAATGTACAAACATTTGCACACTAAAGTGGAAATAATGCAACTAAAAATGGGAGAAGGAAGAAAAGATTGGAGCAAAATTTTAACAACTAGCCAATATAACATAATACAAATAATTAAATGTTATGAAAGGATTTGGATCAAACATATTCAGCCATATCAATAACTATGAATGGACTTATAACATCTATGAAAACAAAAAGATTTTCAATTTGTCTCATAACTCTAAACTCAAATTATATGCTTATACAAGAAATATCCTACCCATCACCACCCCAAAAGGTGGTCAGAAAGAATAAAAGGAATGGATATAAAGTTTATAGGTGATAGAAGACAGTAAGAAAGATAAACCCATTCCAATATCAGACAAATAGAATTCAAGCCAAAGGGTATTAAGCATGACCCAAAATTCACAATTCATAACAAAGATTTTGATTCCTTTACACATGCATGACTATCAATGTATCAATAATAATTTATGCTCAAATAATCATTTTATGAAGCAAAAGCTACAAATAGGGAAGGACTGATAAAGATGCACTAATAATAACTTTAAAAGACCACTCAGCACAAGGCAAATCAAGTGGTCAAAAAGCAAGCAAGGACCTAAGTAACGAAATAAGGTAAATCTTATTTGTCAAACTTTACACCCAACACTCTTTAATCTTAAGTCTTCACGGAAATTTCACAAAATTGATCATATATTAGCTAAGAATTACAAAGAATAGATTATTATGGATGGAGTAAAAGGGATAAGAAGAGAAAGACATTTCTCTGAGGATATAATCTTTAACAGTTCTGAATTTTAGAACCCTGTTAATGTTTCACATACTCTAAAACTAATCAAAATTAATGATGATGCAAAGAGAACTCAAATTAGAATTCAAAAAGAAACAACAAATAAATCTCATTTATTAGAAATGAATATTCATGTCTACAATAAAAAGGACTGGGAAAGAATGGAATTTACGTTCCTTTCAAAAATAATGATTTAAAGCTCACTGGTAAAATTTAGACCATATATACTTCAAAGAATTGTTGTAATGATTATATAAGTTAGTAAGGTGTTCAGAATAGTCCACAGCACACTGTCAATGCTAAAAGTTTCTGATTTTCATTACAGTATACCACTAGGGTGCAATACTCAAAATAGTGAAATTCTAAGAACAAAATTTAAAAAATCAAAATTTTGACAATTCAAAACCTTTTCTCAACACCCAAGAAAAAGATGTCCTCAATCTGATAAAGGGCAGGCAGTACAGTGGAAAACCTACAGATAGCATCATACTTACTGGTCAAAGATTGAATTCGTTTCTTCTAAGATCAAAAACAAGCCCCCAAAAGTCTATTTCCCCTGAGTTTCTAGTCAGTGCAGTGAGGAAAGAAAAAGAAATGCCATGCATATTGGGAGAAAAAGAAAAAAGTAAAACTTTGTACTTGACATGGTCATGGAGAGAGAGACTCCTACAGAGCTACGTTTTAACTAAAACATGAATCGTGGACTTCAAGGCAATATTTGTAACTCAATTGTATTTTTATTACCCTAGCAACTGAAAATGAAAATAAAAAGCTATTACCATTTAAAAGAGCATTAAACCACTAAATATTTAGGGAAAGTAAATATGCCTATGCAAAACTTGCTTGTCAACATAAAGAGAAAGTTGCAGTATGTTCATGAACTAGAAGGTTCAGTACTGTTCAAAAAATTTACTAGTGTAAATTTCCCTCAAAACTGATTCACATAGATATGAGTCAACAAAAATCCCAATCAAAATCCCAACAGGCTTTTTTAACAGAAATGGACAAGCTGATTCTAAAATTCATATGGAAAGGCAAAAGAAATGCAAAAATAATTTGAAAAAAATTTGAAGATCTGATTACAAGCTACATTACAAAATATACGGCTAAATTATTCAAAATCGCATGTTATCAGCATAAGAATGAACGTATAAAGCAATGGAAAAGAAAGAAGTCTAAACACAGACCCCACACACACACATACACATAATGAATTTTTAGACAAAGATGACCAATTACTGGGGGAACTAAATGGGAATAAGGAAAGTCTTGTCAACAAATTGTCTGGATGTCAGTTTGGGAAAAAATAACCCATACCACTATCTCAACTTATACACAAAAATTTATTCAAAGATAGGTCACAGACTGAAACACAAAGTCTAACTTGTAAAATATCTAGAAGAAATACTTAGTATATAAGAAAACCTTAGTAACCCTGGGTTTGGCAAAGATTTCTTAGGACATAAAACAGAACAAATTATATATGAAAGAACTGATAAACTGGACTTCCTCAAAATTAAAAAATTGTGCTATTCAAAATACATTCTTAAAAAAATGAAAAGACAAGCCAGACTGGAGGAAAAATTATTTATACTAAGTATGTGAGAGGCCTTGTATGCAGAATATATAAAGAACTCTTCTAACTCAATAATAAGAAAAAACTCTGTTGTTTTGTGGGAGTTTTCTGTGAGGCATATGTGATCTTAGTTTCCCAACCAGGAGAACCGATGGCCCCTGCATTAGGAGCACGGAGTCTTAACCACTTGATCACCAAGGAAGTCTTGAAAACAACCCTACTTTTAAAGAAAATGAGCCAATAATTTAAAGAGGTATTTCAAAAAATAAGATGCAGGAATGACCAATAAGCACTTGAAAAGATGTTCAACATCCGTGTACCAGGAAAATGCAAAATAAAATCACAGTTTTGACTACATACTCACAAAATAACTAAAATTAAGAAACAGATAATATCAACTGCTGGTGGGAGTGTCAAATGATATCACCACTTTGTAAACTGTTGGAGAGGTTCTTATAAAAATACACTTAGCACGAGATCCAGTAATATTACTTCTGTAAGTGTACACCTGAAAAGTGAGATACATGCCCACAATGAGTCAATTCCTAGGCAGGTTGATAAGAAGTCTGGGGTCCCCAAGAAGGAAAAAAGAGTCTCGGGCTCTTGAAGAGGAGATAGGGGTCTGGAATTCTCAATGAGGAGCAAAGGACAAACATCTTTTTTTCCCTCTATATTCCTTAGTCTTAATCACAAAAATGTTTTTTTTCTTTAAGCCTGGAACTAGTGATTACACAACAAACAACTCAGTTTAAACGCAGTATTAAGGATTATGTATGTGGCTTCCCTTGTAGCTCATTTCGTAAAGAATCTGCCTGCAATGGGTCGGGAAGATCCCCTGCAGGAGGAAATGGTAACACACTCCAGAATTCTTGCCTGGAGAATCCCATGGACAGAGGCGCCTGGCAGGCTACAGTCCATGGGGTCGCAAGAGTTGGACACAACTTAAGAGACTAAACCACCATCACGGATTATATAACAATAATGTATCCTGCTTGACTGCAAATGGTGACTGCAGCCATGAAATTAAAAGACTCTTGCTCTTTGGAAGACAACTTATGACCAACCTAGACAGCATAACAAAAAACAGAGACATTACTTTGCCAACAAAGGTCCGTCTAGTCAAAGCTATGGTTTTTCCAGGAGTCATGTATGGATATGAGAGTTGGACTATATAAAATGCTGAGCACTAAGGAATTGATGCTTTTGAACTGTGGTGTTGGAGAAGACTCTGGAGAGTCCCTTGGACTGCAAGGAGATCCAACCAGTCCATCCTAAAGGAAATCAATCAGCCCTGAATATTCATTGGGAGGACTGATGCTGAAGCTCCAATACTTTGGCCACCTGATGCGAAGAACTGACTCATTTCAAATGACCCAGATGCTGGGAAAGATTGGAAGGCCGGAGGAGACGGGGATGACAGAGGATGAGATGGTTGGATGGCATCACTGACTGACTNCAGCCCTGAATATTCATTGGGAGGACTGATGCTGAAGCTCCAATACTTTGGCCACCTGATGCGAAGAACTGACTCATTTCAAATGACCCAGATGCTGGGAAAGATTGGAAGGCCGGAGGAGACGGGGATGACAGAGGATGAGATGGTTGGATGGCATCACTGACTGACTCAATGGACAAGAGTTTGAGCGAGCTCCAGAGGTTGGTGACGGACAGGCAAGCCTGGCATGCTGGAGTCCACTGGGTCGCAATGAGTCGGACATGACTAAGAGACTGAACTGAACTGATCCTGCTTGAGGACAGTTTCTCCTTCCTGAAAACCTTCTGGCTAATCCTGTTATCTTAAAATATAAATTAATGGGAGTGGGTCTAGTAATATCTTTACAACCTTGAGACAGTCTTTCAATTTATTGTAATAACTAATTTAAAAAGTATATAGCTCCCTTGATTAGACAAGTGAGGGGGGGCACTCTCCGTCCCCTTTCTGATGTCTGTGTCAGAAGCTTTCTCTGTCCCTTTTCTTACTCTAATAAAACTCTGCTACACAAAAGCTCTTGAGTGATCAATCAAGCCAGGTCCCTGGTCCCGAGGCTAAATCACCCTCTTCGGAGATCATGAATCCAACATCGTTCGCCATAAGCAATCATTTTGGGGGCTCGTTCGGGATCTTCAGGACAAAGTAAGAACGCTCAGAGCTCTAGTCTCTCTGCTTTCTCAGTACACACATTTTCCGCTTTACTAACTCTATGGTGTGCTTGTGTGAATGAATGACATGCCTTGCAAGAAGCAAGTGATGAGCCCTGCTCTATGGTTTCGCGGTGTTTTGTAATGACTGAAGGCAGCCCCCAAAAGAGGAGCTTTGTTGGGGGTTTATACCAACCTGCCAATGCCAAGAGACCCAAGGTCCCTGCTAGCGGAGAGACCAGAGATGGGCAAAGCATGTGGACAGAACTTTCCTTTCTCAGTCACCTTTTCCTGGTCCCTTTGACCATTTTGTAATTGCATGGGGAATTAGAACTACTAACCTAATCTGTCAGATCATAGACTTTAAAGGGAATTGTGATCCATGCTGTTACTATTTACTTTTACTTAGACCCCAAGTATGGAAATGCTAGGAGCTGGAAGTTACAAGAGCACGTTTGGGAGAAAGGCAGAGTTCTAGCTCCAGGAATGTCTCTCAGGCTAGAGGTCACTCTCTTGGCTGCCTGCCTCAGAGGCCACCAACCTGAAAGTGAGTCCTTGTCATGGCTGTGCCTCCGATCTATATGGACAGAAGCACTGCTGGAGACCATGAGGTTTTTGAGGACACAGGTGGGGAACTGCAGAATCTGGTCAGACTGGAAGTGCAATGGGCTTTTCCACTTGGTAGTGCTGTTAATGGATCAGAGGAGGCTCTCTGGCAGCCTATGTCTCAACTCCTTAGATATTCTTTTTGTGGAATCTGTGGAAATGAACTGGAAGACTGGTCCTAGTAGCTTGAGGACAAAAATCACTTTTTCCTTGCTGACCAACCCTTTTGCTATCACGTATATTGGCGTGGTCACACTCAGGAGGGACATCTTGGTTGTTGTTTATCCCATTATGGTTCACCATTTCTACTGCGGTGGGGACTGTACTCAGGAATGTGCACAGGCACACCTAAGATGGATGCTTCCCCTAGCAGTCCTGGCTTGGGAAACATTCTGGGAAAACTGCTCTGCTCCACCCCGGGTGGCATCAGAGGAAAAGAGCAAATCAAAGCCAGGTCTTGCTGGTATGGCACTAAGTCAATCTGAGATGCCATCAGGTCTACCCCCGGTGTTATCTCCACCCTGCCTTAGTGGTAGAGCCGGGAGGGACAAGTTTGACACCTGTGTCGGTAAGGGACAGACAAAGTTTGTCTACACCCCCATCTAGAGCAGGGAGGAATGCCTCTGGTTGAAAGCAGCCACAGCTGTGGATTCTGCTTTTTCCTCTCTTACAGATGGGAGCTAACCATTTCAGAACCACTCCTTTAAAATGTATTTTAAAAAATCTGGGACAAGTTTGATTCCCAGAATTTAAAAAGACGTGTCTGATCTTCTTCTATAATACTGAATGGCCACAGTATCCTTTGGAACACGGGGAACACTGATTGGTTGAAGAGTCTCAATTATAATACTGTTTTACAATTAGACCAGTTCTGCAGAAAACAAGAGAAATGGGTACAAGTACAATATATATTGCTCTTTATCTCTCTGCAAGACATGCCAGACTTATGTCCTACGGGTACAGATCGGGGTGTGAAACCTTCTGCTCTCTCCTGTCCTCTTACTTTGCCCCTGTATGTACGGCTCCCAACTGAACAGGGTGAGGATCAGGACCTTCCAGGAGGGGTTACCTCAGTCTCAGTAGAATTTCAAACAGTCCCAATTGTGGTTGAGACTCTTTAGAGGATCCAAAAGATACATAGAAGCCTTTATGGGACTAGCTTTACTTTATCTATGATCCAACGGATGTTGGCAATTTGATCTCTGGTTCCTCTGCCTTTTTCTCAATCCAGCTTGAACTGTATGAAACACATTGTATGGTTCCTTTTATATGAAGTTTGAAAACAGGAGAAATGAATCTATAGCAGTTGAAATCAGATCAGCAGCTGCCTGAAAATACGATGAAAGTTATGACTACAAGTAAGATAAATGGAACTTCCATGGGGAATAAAAATATTCTATTCCTGTTTGGAGTGGTGGTTATACAAGTATCTTAAATAAATGCTTTATGGGAATTCCCCGATGGTTAGGGGATTCTGCCCTTTCAATGGGGGTGAGATATTGATCCTTCATGGGGGAACCAAAATCCCACATGGCCCGTGCTGCGGGCTTCATTGGTGGCTCAGACAGCAAAAAATTCGCCTACAATGCTGGAGACCCAGGTTCGATCTCTGAGCCAGGCAGATCCCTTGAAGAAGGGAATGGCTACCCACTCCAGTACTCTTGCCTGGAGAATCACAAGGACAGAGGAGCCTGGTGGGCTACAATCCATGGGGTCTCAAAGAATTAGACAAGACTGTGTGACTAATACGTTGACTTCCACTTGGCATGCACTGAAGCCAAATAAATAAATGAATGCTTTACACTGTATGCAAGTTATACTTTAATAAAGTTGATTTTAAAAATCTAGAAAAAATAACTTCTGATGTAAACAAAGAATGAATATATACAAAACCTGCTGGTAAAGCAATTATTCACAATGCTGCTAAAACTGTGATGAATAAAACAGACACTTTCAAGAATGAGTGCTAGTGACTGTGTTGAAGTGTAAGTTGGTATGTTCTGGAGAACAGTTTGGTAATATGTTTCTAAGCCTTCAAAAACTTTCTAACAATTAATTTATTATTTACACAATAATTATAGTAAGTAAAACTGGAAACAACCATATTATCTCCAGTACTTCTATAATTACAATATATCCATAATAATCTTACATACTGCCAACTGAAAACTAGTTTAATGACATGTGAAAATACTTACAAATTATGTGGAAATGGCACACAACAAAATCAGATATTGAAGAAAATCCCAAGTATAGTAAGGTAAATAGAATGACAGGTAAAAGCATGCATAAACGGAGAATTAAAAAGTAAAACTCAAAGCTGGAAAGAAATGTGCCAAAATATTGGTAGTGAGACTATGAAAGTGAAAGTGAAATCGCCCAGTCGTGTCCGACTCTCTGCGACCCCACAGACTGTAGCCTACCAGGCTCCTCTGTCCATGGGATTTTCCAGGCAATAGTGCTAGAGTGGATTGTCATTTCCTTCTCCAGGGGATCTTTCCAATCCAGGGCTCAAACCAGGGTCTCCCGTATTGTAGATAGATGCTTTACCATCTGAGCCACAATTGGTCTCTATTTTCTTCTCTACATTTTCTACAATTTACTCAAAGAATATATACTACAAAGCAATCAGTGCTGATCCTTAAAACCACTTATGCTGATTCCTTCCACGATAAAGAAAGGATGAGATGGAAGGAGACAGAGAAAAAAAGTCTATTTACATCCTTATCCTATTATAATTAAACCTGCTTCTCTTCTAGTACTTTCTAAATCTGATTCTCCATCCTGGCAACATATTAAAATCACCTACTGAGGTAAAATATGAACTCTATGGGAGATAAAAGTGACAGCAGAAACCAGTTAAAAGGTTTCAGCTGCTAACTTCTACTCCAACAAAGATGAAACATGTACAGTGGATATTATTCAGCTATAAGAAGGAATAAAGTACTGGTGTATGCCATAACATGGATGAACCTTTAAAACAGTATACTATGTAAAAGAAGTCAGATACAAAAGGCCATATACGATTCCATTTATAAGAAATGTTCAGAAATAGGCAAATCCATAAAGTAATTATCAGTTCACTTCAGTTGCTCAGTCATGTCCAACTCTTTGTGACCCCAAGGACTGCAGCATGCCAGGCTTCACTGTCCATCACAAACTCCCAGAGCTTGTTCAAACTCATGCCATTGAGTTGGTGATGCCATTCAATCATCTCACCCTCTCTCGTCCCCTTCTCCTTCCACCTTCAACGTTGCCCAGTATCAGGTCTTTTGCAATGAGTCAGTCCTTCACATCAGGTGGCCAAAGTATTGGAGTTTCAGCTTCAGCATCAGTCCTTCCAAANGACGACAGAGGATGAGATGGCTGGATGGCATCACTGACTCGATGGACGTGAGTCTGAGTGAACTCTGGGAGTTGGTGATGGACAGGGAGGCCTGGCCTGCTGTGATTCATGGGGTCACAAAGAGTCGGACATGACTGAGCGACTGAACTGAACTGAACTGAACTGAACTTGCTAAAAATGTAAAGTCACCAGCAGAAAATTTAAATAGGCAGACCACTGTATTTAGGGGAAATTCTGAGAAATGTATTTAATATATCCTCCAGCACAGCCAAAATTAAAAAAATAAAATTCATATGAAATTGCAAGTGATCTAGAATAGCTAAAACAAAGGAGAACAAAAAGAACTCATTGTTCCTGATTTTAAAACTTACAACAAAGCAATGGTAATCAAGGCAGTATGGCATAGGCACAAGGGTGAACAAAATTGACCTAAGAATAGATTAATGGAATATAATTGAAAGTCCATAAATAAAACCATACATTTATGATTTTTGACAAGGATGCCAAGACAATTCAATGAAGAAAGAACAGCCTTTTTGACGAATGGTGCTAGGACAAATGGATGTCCACCAGCAAAAAAAATGAAATTGGAACCTATCTCATACCATATATGACAACTAACTCAAAACAGTGGCTTGCTGTTTTTCAGCCACTAAATCATGTCTGACTCTGTGACCCCATGGACTGCAACACACTAGGCTTTCCTGTCCTTTGCTATCTCCCAGAGTTTGCCCAAATCCATGTCCATTGAGTTGATGATGCTATCCAACCATCTCATCCTCTGCCACCTCCTTATTCTTTTGCCTTCGGTCTTTCCCTGCCTCAGGGTCTTTTCCAATAAGTTGACTTTTCACATCAGGTGGCCAAAGTATTGAAGCTTCAGCTTCAGCATCAGTCCTCCCAATAAATATTCAGGATTCATTTCCTTTAGGATTGACTGGTTTGATCTCCTTGCAGTCCAAGGGACTCTCAAGAGTCTTCTCCAACACCACACTTCAAAAGCATCAATTCTTCGGCACTCAGCTTTCTTCACAGTCCAACTCTTACATCCATACATGACCACTGGAAAAAGTCAAGATTCCTGAAGAACTGAAGCCATGGCTTGTTAATGACTGGGACTTAATTACCTGGCAAAAACAGCTCTTCTATCTTCCTGCCAAGAAGAATGTGGATTCCATTCTAGAGGATTATGCAAATTACAAGAAATTTCGAGGAAACACAGATAATGAGTATGCGGTCAATGAGGTTGTGGCCGGGATAAAGGAGTACTTCAATGTGATGCTGGGCACTCAGCTGCTCTACAAATTTGAGAAGCCGTAGTACACTGAGATCCTTGCGGACCACCCTGATGCACCCATGTCCCAGGTGTACGGGGCGCTACATCTCCTGAGACTGTACGAATTGGAGCAATGTTGGCCTATACACCTCTGGATGAGAAGAGTCTTGCTTTATTACTGAATTATCTTCATGATTTCCTAAAATACCTGGAAAGAACTCCGCAACTTTCTTTAGTGCCAGTGATTATGAAGTGGCTCCCCCTGACTATCATCAGAAAGCTGTGTGAGGCCTGTGCACCCACCCATATTTGATCTCTGTAAACACCTTTTTGTTTCTTAGTCCTTCTTTTGTACAATGTACTTTGGAAATGTTTGTGTATAACAAAATTGATGTTTGTCTTCTGTTTGATTTTAAACAGAGAAAATAAAAGAAGTTACAGTTCTTTTCTTCTTTCCTTTTTTTCATTTCAAAGTTGCTACCAGTGTATTCAGTGATGGACAACAGAGAGACATACTGTAGAGTGTTTTATTGCTTAGTTGACAAAGCTGCTTTTGAACGCTGGTAGTTTCTATTCCTTTGACACTACGCACTTTTATCATATGTGTTAATGCTATATGACATAATGCTCTGATTACTAGTGCCAAAGGTTCAATTCAGTGTATATAACTGAACACTTATACATTTGTGCTCCCCCCTTTTTTTTATGGTGCTTAAAATAAAGATCCCATCCTTTGCAAGACATCCATCCATGTTGTTCCTTAGGCATTTGATCTTTGCTCAGATTGTTGAAGAACGGTGGCTTGTTTCATGGTTTTCGTACTTGTGTCTAATGCACGTTTTAACATGATAGACGCAATGCATTGTGTAGCTACAGTTTTCTGGAAAAATTGATCTTTTAGAAATTGTTTTTCAGATCTTCAATAAATTTTTTCTTTAAATTTCAAATAAATAAATAAATAAAAGGACACCATCCAGAGAGTGAAAGGACAGTCCACAGAATGAAAGAAAGTATTTTCAAATATACGGTAACATGTGAAGAACTTACAACTCAACAATAAAAATATCCCAATTTTAAAATAGGCAAAAGATTTGCATAGACATCACTCCAAAGATATACAAATAGCCAACACACATGAAAATATGCTTGACATCATTAATCATTAGAATTTGTATCCTACTATTTTGTGAAAATTGTATAAAACTTAATTATGTTGAATTGGTTCACAGAGTTTTTCAGGTCTGTTATAACCTTTTACTTCTCTGTATATTCATTCTATTAATTTTCAAGAGTTTGATATTGAAATTCCAACTAAAATTTTAATGTATCTACTTTTAAAAAATGTAATATATAGTGAACTGTATGTAAACTTGCTCTGTATTTTTCAAGTCTCCTGTAAGTGTGTTATCATACTCTTGTAATTAAAAAAAATAAAAATTAAAAAAAATACAAATCAAAACCTTATTATCAAGAAGTCAGATAATAACAAGTGTTGATGAGGATGTGGAGGAATTAAAACCTACCTACATAGCTGGTGGAAATGTACAATGACACAACCACTCTGGAAACAGTTTAGCAATTCCTGAAATGATTAACCATGGAGTTACTAAATGGCTCAGAAATTTGGCTCCTAAGTATAAACACAAGAGAACTGAAAATATATGTCAGCATAAAAACTTGTGCATGAATATTCATAGAAACATTATATATAACAGCTAAAAAGTAGAAAAACCCAATGTCAATCAACCAATGAATAGATTTTTTAAAGTGATCTATTCATACTGAAAGTGAAAGTATTAGTCAGTTGCCCAGTCGTGTCCAGCTGTTTGCAACCCTGTGGACTGTAGCCCACTAGGCTGCTCTGTTCATGGAATTCTCCAGGCAAGGATACTGGAGTGTGTTGCCATTTCCTTCTCCAGGGGATTTTCCTGACCAAGGGA
Organism: Neotragus moschatus; assembly: GCA_006410615.1. NCBI lineage: Eukaryota > Metazoa > Chordata > Mammalia > Artiodactyla > Bovidae > Neotragus > Neotragus moschatus. The sequence goes on along the minus strand of SJYA01000437.1, from coordinate 1,839,733 downwards.
TCAACCCCAGGGCCTCCTGTACTGCAGGCAGATTTTTTACCATCTGAGCCACCATCAAAGGAATAAAGTACTGATATATTCTACAACATAAATGAATCCTAAAAACACAATACTAAGAGGCCAGTCACAGTAGACACACACTGGTACGATTCTAGATACATGAAATGCTTAATGTGTAAAATAGATGAATCTGTAGATCAGTGCTTATCAGGGCCCGAGGAGGAGAAAGTGTCTGCTCATGGGTACAGGGCTTCTTTGTGGAGGAAGGTAGATATGTACTAAAGCAACGGTGATGGTACACTGGCACCATTTTGTGAGTATACTAAAAACTGCTAATGGTATACTTAGAATGGGGGGAAATTCATGGTACAGTAAATACATCTCAATAAAGCTATTACTAAACAAAAAAGATGATTAAAAACCCCATTATGTAGAAAAGGAAAACAGATGAAAAAATCACCAAACTGAAGAAATGCACTATTTCCATTGTTTTTGTCTCAACTACACACAAATATACATTTACTGAAAATACTATTGCTCAGCATGATGAAGATAGGGTTTAAAACATTCAGGAGAAGTAGGTGAAAACAATTAGATAATTTGTGATTTTTTTTTTCTTGTAACTGATAAGAGCATAAATATAATTAATATCATACATTTAAGTGAACCTATTCATAGAATCCAAAGGTATTGTTTGCTTTGGTCTTTAGGTGGGTGTGGGGGCAGTTAGCATGAGCAAAGAGTTTTTGGAAATATGACCATATGAGCACTACATTGAGAAATAAATTATTCTGCATTGAGAACATTCTTGAAAAGTTTGATGTGCAAATGTCAAAATTAGTCAGCATAACTACAAACAGTGCTGTTGCGATGTTGCTGTTAAGCTGGCATTTTGTATGAAGCAATTTGATGGAGGCCTCATTCAGTATGGGAACAGAATTTAAATTTGTTGTGTCATTCACCAGGAATCTCTTTGTTGCTAAAACATTAAAAAAGGAATTACTGATGACTACAGTAATTAACTCTGTGTACTAGATTCCCACCCTGGCTTAACCCAGACATTTCAATACACAATGAATTGGTAGCACAATATGGCGGGCTGCATCGCTACACAGAAGTTATGTAACTAACTAGTGTCTTAACATGAATGGAATTTTTTTCATTGTAAGGGGGGGAAAATTGCACTGCTCACATCATCGAAGGAAGGTGTCTACCTCTGCTCACTAATTAAAATTGGATTAAGCCTTGACATTTTTCTTTGTCAAGATAGTATCTCCAAAACGACTTTGAAGGGCATTCACAAGTACTGTAGTTCCTCAAATGTGTGATTTTATTTTTTCATTCTAGACAAAGTGTCTCTTTGGGAAATTTATTCGAGAAGAAATAACTTTGAAAAAAAAGAAATAACGGCTCACTTTCCTACACAAAAATCAGCTTTCTAGTAATAAAGTGATGATCTGAAAATCATTAATTTGTTTATGTATATTTATATCACATTAGATGTTTCTCTTCAGAGTTCAATAAAAATAAAGTTTGATAACTTAAGGCAGATTATTTTTTCTACTGGGTTTGTTTCAGTCAATTGCATTACTTCCCTCACTCCTGTAGGCATTTTTATCCTTGTTTTCTGTGCTGTTTAGACATATAAAAACACTTATACACTTGTACAGTTTTTTTTTTCACAAATAATAGGCTATACTATAAGTATTAACTATTCAATTTGCTTTTTCACAGAACAATACATTATGAACATCCCTCAAGGTGAATAGACATCAGTTCAAATCATTCTAATAGTTATACAACATTTTATTGTATGAATATACTAAATACATTTTATTGAACTGTATGGCTTACAATAGACATTCCGTTTGTTCTCAGTACTTTCCTTCCAAAAATCAATATTATGCATAGCTTCTATATACTGGTGTGTTAATTTCTTTAAGATGGAACCTCACATGGGAATGGCTAGGTTAAAATTTTCATGGATCTGCTTAGAGGAATATTTAGACACCAGTAAAAGCAAAAACAAAACCAAGCTGTGGATGTGACTGGTGATAGAAGCAAGGTCCGATGCTGTAAAGAGCAATATTGCATAGGAACCTGGAATGTCAGGTCCATGAATCAAGGCAAATTGGAAGTGGTCAAACAGGAGATGGCAAGAGTGAATGTCGACATTCTAGGAATCAGCGAACTAAAATGGACTGGAATGGGTGAATTTAACTCAGATGACCATTATGTCTACTACTGTGGGCAAGAATCCCTCAGAAGAAATGGAGTAGCCATCACTGTCAACAAAAGAGTCCGAAATGCAATACTTGGATGCAATCTCAAAAATGACAGAATGATCTCTGTTCGTTTCCAAGGCAAACCATTCAATATCANTATATCAACTACTGTGGGAAGGAATCCCTTAGAAGAAATGGAGTAGCCATCATGGTCAACAAAAGAGTCCAAAATGCAGTACTTGGACGCAATCTTAAAAATGACAGAATGATCTCTGTTCATTTCCAAGGCAAACCATTTGATACCACAGTAATCCAAGTCTGTGCCCCAACCAGTGAGGCTGAAGAAGCTGAAGTTGAACAGTTCTATGACCGTTCTATGACCTACAAGACCTTTTAGAACTAACACCGAAAAAAGATGTCCTTTTCATTACAGGGGACTGGAACGCAAAAGTAGGAAGTCAAGAAACACCTGGGGTAACAGGAAAATTTGGCCTTGGAGTACAGAATGAAGCAAGGCAAAGGCTAGTAGAGTTTTGCCAAGAGAACACACTGGTCATAGCAAACACCCTCTTCCAACAACAAAAGACAAGACTCTACAAATTNGGAACGCAAAAGTAGGAAGTCAAGAAACACCTGGGGTAACAGGAAAATTTGGCCTTGGAGTACAGAATGAAGCAAGGCAAAGGCTAGTAGAGTTTTGCCAAGAGAACACACTGGTCATAGCAAACACCCTCTTCCAACAACAAAAGACAAGACTCTACAAATTGACATCACCAGATGGTCAACACCAAAATCAGATTGATGATATTCTTTGCAGCCAAAGATGGAGAAGCTCTATACAGTCAACAAAAACAAAACCAGGAGCTGACTATGGCTCAGATCATGAACTCCTTATTACTAAATTCAGACTTAAATTGAAGAGAGTAGGGAAAACTGCTAGACCATTCAGGAATGACCTAAATGAAATCCCTTATGATTATACAATGGAAGTGAGAAATAGATTTAAGCGCCTAGATCTGATAGATAGAGTGCCTGATAGATAGAATGCAGGTTCATACATTGTACAGGAAATAGGGATCAAGAATATCCCCATGGAAAAGAAATGCAAAAAAGCAAAATGGCTGTCTGGGGAGGTCTTACAAATAGCTGTGAAAAAAAAGAGAAGCAAAAAGCAAAGGAGAAAAGGAAACATATAAGCATTTGAATGCAGAGTTCCATAGAATAGCAAGGAGAGATATGAAAGCCTTCCTCAGTGATCAATGAAAAGAAATAGAGGAAAACAACAGAATGGGAAACACTAGAGATCTCTTCAAGAAAATGAGAGATACCAAGGGAATACTTCATGCAAAGATGGGCTTGATAAAGGACAGAAATGGTAGGGACCTAACAGAAGCAGAAGATATTAATAAGAGGTGGAAAGAATACACAGAAGAACTGTACAAAAATGATCTTCATGACCCAGATAATCATGATGGTGTGATCACTCACCTAGAGCCAGACATCCTGGAATGTGAAGTCAAGTGGGCCTTAGGAAGCATCACTATGAACAAAGCTAGTGGAGGTG
>SJYA01000437.1:1817596-1835179 GCA_006410615.1 Neotragus moschatus | reverse complement strand
TCTAGGTTGGTCATAGCTTTTCTTCCAAGAAGCAAGCATCTTTTAATTTTATGGCTGCAGTCACCATCTACAGTGATTTTGGAGTCCCCAAAAATAAAGTCTGTCACTGTTTCCATTGTTTTCCCATCTATTTGCCATGAACTGATGGACTGGATGCCATGATCTTAGTTTTCTGAATGTTGAGCTTTAAGCCAACTTTTTCACTCTCCTCGTTCACTTTCATCAAGAGGCTCTTTAGTTCCTCTTCACTTTCTGCCATAAGGGTGGTGTCATCTGCATATATGAGGTTATTGATATTTTTCCTGGCAGTCTTGATTCCACATTGTGCTTCATCCAGCCCAGCATTTTGCATGATGTACTCTGCATATAAGTTAAATAAGCAGGGTGACAATATACAGCCTTGACGTACTCCTTTCCCGATTTGGACAGTTACATAGTTAACTGGTTATGCACATTTACAAATTTTTAAGAAGATATTTTGCTTTATCACATGCAAAAAAGTTGAAAAAAAGACAGTTTTAGATGTACAAAATTTGAAAGTATTCATCACCAACAGACCTTCCCTACAAGATATGTTAATAGAAGTCTTTCAGGAAAAAGAAAAATGAACCAGATGAAAGTTTAAATATAAGAGATATTAATAAAAACCAGGAATAATGATAGCTACAAGGGTAAATATACATCTTTTTCTTATTACTTAGAAGTATTTGAAAATAATTGGTTCTTTAAATAAAAATAATAGCACATGGGCCAGTACATTACTGTAAGGTTCTTACACTGTACAGTTCTTACACTGTACATTAAGTAGCATATCGATCTTAAGGTGGCTGCTATTGTTCAGTGGCTCAATTGTGTCCTGCTTTTTGTGACCCCATGGACTGCAGCATGCCAGGCTTCCCTGTCATTCATTATCTCCTGAGTTTGCTCATGTGATGAATCAATGTTGCCATCCCACCATCTCATTCTCTGGAGCCCTCTTCTCCTCCTGCCCTCAATCCTTCCCAGCATCAGGGTCTTTTCCAATGAGTCAGCTCTTTGTATCAGGTGGGCAAAGTATGGCGCTCTTACACTGTATGTACATTAAGTGGTACAGCAGTCTGAAGCCAGACTGGAATAAAGCTGTATACCCCAAATCAGAGTTTCTCAACTTTGGCATTACTGACATTCTGGGAAAGGTATTTCTTTGTTGTGGGAATTCTCCCTTGTGCTTTGTATTTACCAGCATCCCTGACCCAGAAGATGTCAGTAGCACCCTCTGGTTGTGAAAGATTTAAAATGTTTCTAGGAATTATCTAGTGTCTTCTGGGAAATAAGTCAGACCTCACTGAGAACCAAGTCCCTAAAGTAACGAAGACATAATAAGCCAAGAACAGAAATAAGAAGGAATTATAAAAAGTAATCTGAAAGAAGGCAAAGTAAGTAAAGGGAACAAATAACAGACAAACCACACAGAAAACATTAAGACGAGAGAGCAAAACCTAACTGTATCAAAAATCACATTAAATCTCAGTAAACTAGGAAGAGAGAACTTCCTGAACTTGAAAGAGTATCTACAAAAAAATCTGCATCTAATATCACAGTTAACGGTAAGAAACGTGAGCTTTCCCACTAAGGTCAGCTATAAGGCAAGGATGTCCCCTTTCAGTACTTTGTTTCACCATCACACTGGAAGTTCTAGTGAATGCAACAAGACTCCTCCTAAAAAAGGAAATAAAAGATATATACACTGGGGAAAACAACATAAAACTGTCTTTGTTCACAAAACAAGTTGCTTTCCTATATACTACCCAATGAACAAGTGAACTTTGAAATGAAAACCATAAAATCACTTATATGAATAACAACCTAAATGAAACAGTTAGGTGTAAATCTAACAAAATGCATATTCTATCTCTGAGGGAAAACCACAAAATTCCAACATACAGTATCAAATGAAATCAAAGTCGCTAAGTGGTTTGTCCAACTCTTGCGACCACATGAACTGCAGTCCACCAGACTCCTCTGTTCATGGGATTCTCCAGGCAAGGATGTACAATATCAAAGAACTAAATAAATGGATAGTCCATGTTCATTCATCAGGAGACAATACTGTCAAGATGTCAGTTCTTCCCAACGTGATCTATAATATGTTCAACATAATTATAATCAAAGCCAGCAAGTTAATTTTGTGGGTATTGACAAACTGATTCTTAATTTTATATGGAGAGTTAAAAAATTAGCTGACATAATAATGAAGGAGATGAACAAAAATTAGGGGGCTGACACTACGTGACTTCAAAACTATAATCAAGACAAGAGTGGTGCTGGAGAAAGAATAGAAAAACATATCAATGGAAGAAGACAGCCCAAAAATAGACCCACATAATTATAGTCAATAGATCTTTGACAGAAGAGGAAAGGCAACACAATGGAGTCAAGACAGTTTTCACCAAATGGTACTTGAACAACTGGACATCTACATGCAAAACAATATAGACACATCCTTTAGAAAAATTAACACAAAATGGGTAACAGATCTAAATGTAAAATCCAAAACTCTAACACCACTATTAAGACAACACAGGAGAAAACCTAGATTACCTTGAGTATGGCAATTCTGTTTTAAATACCAAAGACAGCACCCATGAAGGAAACAGTCATCTTCCCTCAGTATACAACAGGGATTGCTTCCAGGAGCCCTTGCATATATCAATATCCACAGATTGTCAAGCCCCACAGTCACCCTTCTGAAAGTGATTTCAACAATATGACATTCTGGAACATGCAAAACAATGGAGACTATAAAAAGATCAGTGGTTGAAGGGGGATGGAGGAGAGCAACAGATAGGTGGAGTACACAGTGAAAACACTTTTACGATATCATCATGATGGATACATGTAAAAGAACGTTCAGACTATTGTACATCTGTACTCATTTCACATGTAGCAAGGTAATGTTCAAAATCCTTAAAGCTAGTCTTCAAAATACAGGAACCAAGAACTTCCAGATGTACAAGCTGGATTTAGAAACTGCAGAGGAATCAAACTGCCAACATCCATTGGATCATAGAAAAAGCAAGAGAATTCCAGAAAAACATCTACTTCTGCTTCAGTGACTATGCTTAAAGCCTTTGACTATGTGGATCACAACAAACTGTGGAAAATTCTTCAAGAGATGGGAATACCAGACCACCTTACCTGCCATCTGATAAACCAGTATGCAGGTCAGGAAGTGAAAAAGTTGGCTTAAAATTCAACATTCAAAAAACTAAGATCATGGCATCTGGTCCCATCACTTCACGGCAAACAGATGGAGGAAAAAATGGAAAGAGTAGTAGATTTTACTTTCTTGGGCTCCAAAATCACTGCAGACAGTGACTGAAATTAAAAGACACTTGCTCCTTGGAAGAAAAGCTATGACAAACCTAGACATCATATTTAAAAGCAGAGATGTCACCTTGCCAACAAAGGTCCATATAATCACAGTTGTGGTTTTCCCAGTAGTCATGTATGGATACATGTATGGATACAGCTGGACCATAAAGAAGGCTGAATGCCAATGAACTGATGCTTTCAAATTATGGTGCTAGAGAAGACTCTTGAGAGTCCCTTGGACTGCAAAGAGATCAAACCAGTCAATCCTAAAGGAAATCAACCCTGAATATTCATTGGAAGGACGGATGCTAAAACTGAAGCTCCAATACTCTGGCCANACCATAAAGAAGGCTGAATGCCAATGAACTGATGCTTTCAAATTATGGTGCTAGAGAAGACTCTTGAGAGTCCCTTGGACTGCAAAGAGATCAAACCAGTCAATCCTAAAGGAAATCAACCCTGAATATTCATTGGAAGGACGGATGCTAAAACTGAAGCTCCAATACTCTGGCCACCTTATGTGAAGAGCTGACTCACTGGAAAAGACCCTGATGCTGGGAAAGACTGAAGGTAAGAAGAGAAGGGGACGACAGAAGAGATAGTTGGATGGCAACATGAACTCAAGAGACATGAGCAGTCCATGGGGTCGCAAAGACACAGTTGAGCAACTGAATAACAACATTACAACCCTACTCATCTATGTACCTAATAACAGAGCTTCAAGATGCATGAAACTAAAACAACTTCAAGAAAAGATTAATTCACAATTAGAGATTTTAATACCATACATTCAATAATAAATAATAGTAGAAAGTCACCAAAGATATAGGAGACTTCCCTGACATTTTACAGAATACTTCATCCCAAGGCAGTTTTATCTTTTCACAATTACAGGGAACATTTACCAAGACAGGATATATTCTCAACTACCTTACAAAAAATTTACAAAAATTCAAATCACACAAACTATGCTCTAATAATGAAATTAAGTTAGAAACTGGTAATAGACGATCTCTGTGAAACCACTCAGTATTTGGAAACTAAGCAACACTGTTCTAACTAACTCAGGGAACAAAGAAGAAATCAAATGGGAAATTAGAAAGCACCTTAAATAAATAAAAAATAAAACAGGTTGTGAGATGCTGCTCAAATAGCACTCTGAGAGAAATTTATAGCTTCTAAACATTAAAAAGTGTCTCCTATCAATGATACTAGCTTCCATCTTCAGTTCAGTTCAGTTGCTCAGTCGTGTCCGACTTTTTGCAGCCCCATGAATCACAGCACACCAGGCCTCCCTGTCCATCACCAGCTCCCTGAGTTCACTCAAACTCATGTCCATCGACCTTAAGAATCTAGAAAAAGAACAAATTAAGCCCACAGTAAACTGAAGAAAGGAAATATAGTGGAAATCAATGAAAATAATAAGAGAATAATTTAAAAAGCTGATTCAACAAAATCAATAAAATTGAAATACTTCTAGCCACATCAATGAAGGAAAAAGTGAGAAGACACAAATTACCAAAGTCACAAACTAGAGGGGAGACATCACTCTAGAGAATATTATTAACAAATTCATGCAAATAAACTAGTGAATCAGATGAAAAGGACAAATTGCTTAGAAGAAACAAACTACCAAAACTCATTCAGGAAGAAATACATAACCTGAATAATCTTATCACTATTAAAGAAATTGCATTGTAGTCAGAAACCTTCAAACACTGAAAGACCCAGGGACAGGTGGCTTCACTGGTAAATTCTACCAAATATGTGAAGAGGAAATAATACCAATCCTACAAAAAGATTTCTAAGATATTCAAGTAAAAGGAGAACTCATTTTAAGAAACCAGTGTCACTCTGATAACCCAAATCAGAAAAAAACATTATAAGAAAACTACAAGTATCCCTTGTGAATATATACAGTCATTCTAAGCAAAAATTGGCAAACTGAATCCAATAGTTTGTTAAAAGGATAATATATGACCAAATGGGGTTGATCCCGGGAATGTAGCACTGGTTTACACTGAAAATCAATGTAATCACCATAAAAAAAAAAAAAGTAAGAAAAGCTATATGATTATCTCTGTCCATAGAAAAACCATTACAAAATTCAACATCCACTCCAAAAATTCTCAGAAAACTGAAAATAAAATGGAATTTCTTCTAACGGATCAAAGGGCATCTACCAGAAAACTCCATTATTATTTAACTGAAATATGCAGGGATATCTGCTCTTAACACCTCTATTCAATATCATACTGGAGGTTTGACTCAGTGTAACCACCAGACAGGAGAGAAGGACAGAGGCAGGCAGGCAGGCAGAAAGATGGAGTGAGCAAGTACCCAGACTAGGAAAAGAAGTAAAACTGCCTTTATTCCCAGATGCATCTTATCTTCTAAGTAGGAAATCCAAGGGAATTTATGAACAAACCTTCTAAAATTAGTGAGTTTTACAATATTGCAGGCTACAAAAATCAACTGTATTTCTATCTACTAGTTACAATGGGACAATGAAAATAAAACACAGATTAAGACAAAGACCCCATTTCAAACACTGAAATATAACAACATGCTAATTCATATGAATATATACTAAAAAGTCCTGCCAAACATCAAACTCAGAGCTGTTTGAATCAGTTGCTATGCAACCCTGAGGTCTTACAATTAAGAAGTTTTGACTGATGATATCTTTATCTAGGTGAGACCAATGTCAAACTTTACAACTGTATCAAAATACTTTTAATTACGTGGTCCATAATCCTCGTATCAAAACACCAGAATCTTCTCTTTATTCACTTAGCACATCAAACGTTTCTATCTTTAATTACATGTGTTATTTTTTAAGAATCCACGACCTATTTAATTTGTAATACCAACTCTATATTTCATTCTTTTATTTATAGCTGGCACTCTATCCAGTTCCTAAGAAAGCCCAGATAATCAGCATTTTAGGAAGAAGGCCACAGGTGCGGCTCTCAAACTTCAGTATGCTGCAGAATCACCTGCTGGTCTTGTGTTGAAACACTGCTGAGCAAAACTACCAGAATTTCCTGATTCAGTAGGTCTGGGATAGAAGCAGACAACTTACATTTCTAACAAGTTCTAATGTGATACTAAATCCATGGGAACCACCAGTCTACAGCAGTGCTACTCAGATTGTGGTTCTCTAGGAGAAAGGAAATTTAGAATAAGCATTTATTTATAAAGTTCCGAAGCAATTTGACAGTAATTTTGTTAGTTAAAAATAATAATTAAAAAAGAGTCCTTGTTTTTCTCCACATTTTTCTTTTATTTAACTTTTCTAATAACTCATTTTTCTTATACGTGAGAAAAGTATTAGCAAACAATGAATTAAAAAAAAATTCTAAAAACCCACATAACTGGCCTTTCATCACAGAAAACTTGAAAAACATAGGCCTAAAACATGCTAGCCATACACTCCTCTAGTATTCTAAATACTGCCTTTGTAAGTAAACTTGCAGGTATTTCATTTCATTAACTTTGCCTCGAAAGAAATACATCAGCTTTTGCTAAAATTCAATAAAATAAACAGTCACATTATTAAGGTTTCTGGGTTTCCCCCTCCCCCTGTAAAACAGTATTTAAAGGCATTTATCAGCTAAACAGATAACAGCTTATTTGCAACAAATCCCTTTTAGAATTTAGTAACAGGGAAAAGATTTTTCTCTTCAGAAAAACAGCTGTGTTAAATTTTAAATGAATAAGAATCAAATCACCCATTGCTTCTCTTTCTCCCATAACTGTTTGTGGGGATGTCAAGAAATGAGGATAAGGGAGCTTTGATAGCCTGAGTAACTGATATCTTAAACAGAAAGGAAAGTGATAGCATCTTACAGTGTAGAAACATAACAAGCATTATAATTCTAGAATGTCTGACAAATCAACTTTTGGAAAACTATCAGTTCCCTTCAGTTGCTCAGTCGTGTCCGACTCTTTGCGACCCCATGAATCCCAGCATGCCAGGCCTCCCTGTCCATCACCAACTCCCAGAGTTCACTCAGACTCACGTCCATAGAATCAGTGATGCCATCCAGCCATCTCATCCTCTGTTGTCTCCTTCTCCTCCTGCCCCCAANGGGGGAATGCTAACAAATGGATCCATTTACCATAAAAATTACACAAAAAGAAAATGAGTATCTCATCCACAAGAAATTGTGCCAAACTGAAGAGCTCTATACTAGAAAAATGCTTGGGAAATAATTCCTCCTGAAACTACCAAATCTGAAATTGCTAACAGGCACAACACTTCATTGCTTTAAGTATTAATAAATCACCAGGAAGCAATCATGTGAAGGTAGCAGAACATTATCTGTCAAGACTTTTAAAAACCTTCTACCTTCCAGCCACATTTGAGAATTTCATATAGGTGTCAAAGCCCTCAAGAGGTTATAGCAAAAAAAAAAAAAAAAAAGGTGGGAGGGCGGCTGGAGCCGAGAAATGGAGTGCTTGAGCACTACTGCTCTAAACCAGAGTTCTCAATTTCTAAATGTGCATCTGAATTACCTAAGGATCTGCTCAAAATGCACATTTTGACTCAACAGGCTGTAGGATGAAACATCAAACACAAAGGAGCTCCAAGATAATCATGACACCAAATCCACAGACCAAAGAATAACAAGGTCCCAAACTAAGCAGACATCTCATAAAAGGTACCTGGGTGGTATATAACCACTCTGGCAAAGTTTTTAAGTTATACTTTTTAAATTTACTGACTATAAGGCCATTTTACCCCTAGATATTAATTACCCAAAACAAAAGCAGATGTATACACACAAATACTCACAGCAGCCTTGTTTGTCAGGGCCAAAAGTCAATCAACAGGTGAATGGATAAACCCATGGAGTGTACATAAACTGAAACGCTATTCCACAATAAAAAGGAATGAATAATAATACATGCTAAAATATGAACCTCAATACAACTACGCTGAGTAAAAGAAGCCAGACCAAAAGAGAAAATACACTGTATGACCTCATTTATGTGAAAGTCTACAAAACACAATCACTAATCTATAATGAAAGAAAACTATCAGTATTTGGAGAGAAAGGCTTATAAAGGGGTATGAGGAAACAACTACTGGAGGTGATAAATATGTTCGTTATCTTGACAGTAGTAATAGTTTCACAGGGTAAAACTGCACATGTTAAGTATGTGCACTTATGTGTCAATTATACCTCAACAGATCTATTTTTAAAAGACATCTATCAAATACGAAATTATGGCTAAAATAATATCACTACATATAACATAGATATATTTTAATTTTTTGAAAATTACATGTAATACTGTAATAATCCAACTTAAAACAAAAAATCTGTATCTGCTCTTTGTCCCCATTCCTGGCACAGAGTTCCTATAACCCTTGGAACTTCCTTAGTGATGAGATTGATAAAAGTGTCTCGATATTCTTAACGAATCCCTCTCAATCATGTCTGGTTAATGTTAACTGACATCTAGAAAGCACCTAAGGATGGTTGCTGGCTGCCAGGAGGACCAGGATCACATGATTAGAGGATTGAAACTTTCAGTCCATTCCCATCACCTCTGGGAAGGGGAGAGCAGTTGCAGAATGTTGATCATCAATGGCCAATGATCTAACCAACTGTATCTATGTAACTGAAGCCTCCATTAAAAAAAATCCAAAAGGCCTGTGTTCAGAGAACTTCCAGGCTGGCGCACATGTGGAGGTGCTGGGAGAGTGGCACTCTCAGGGAACACAGGGATGCCATGCCCCTTTCCTCATACCCTGCCCTGTGCATCTCCTATCTGGCTTCTGGTGTCAGAATTGAGTTGAATTGTAGCACACTCCTCGGGTGTCAGACAATTACTTGGTATAGGGGGGAAAACCCACACTTCTCAATAAATGTTAATATCACATATACACAACCGTATGCCTATACTAAGAATAAGAAACCTAGCCCTTTGGGAAGTGGGAAGTGGAAGGTGACTCAGACGGCCCTTTATGACCTTCTCAGTTCCAAACAACCACTGAAAATACGTACTAGAGAGTAGCTAAGAAATTCAGTGGTGATCCAGTGAGAGAATACAACCTACAAAAAGAAATCTTGTCTGTACAATACACCTGCAATTTTGCTAACTGCATTAATAAATCTGGTCTTGCAGAATACGAAATTACAGTAGATACCGTTTGTGTGTCTCACTCCCACCAATGTCACTCAACGGCCATCATCTCCTAGGATGTGCACAGTCACCCACCACGTTGGTAAATGGCCCTGCCTTACTCCAACCACAGTCAACTGGATCAGGCTAGATCTCTCCGGGAACTAGGCCAATATTTTATCTCCTTGAAAGTCAGAAATGAGAATGAATCACTATTCTTGGCCAGAGATGGCTGCTTAAGTAGAAATAAATTTAGAAGCTGAGATGGCCACCTTTGACCAGAAGGAGGCCAAATCTCTCTATTTCCCTTTACAGAAAAAAATAAATACATAAAACAAAAACATTTTAAAAGAATAATATCCCATTACTAAATAATCGATAATGTTTAGATCTAAAGGGAAAATCACATTTTTTCCCTATTGGAAAATCCATGAAAAATCATTTGAAAATATTCAATCCTCATGACAGAAATGCTGAAGATTTTTATATTTTTTTATGTTTTAGGTATAATTTATATTGTTATAATACATATTTTGTTTTCTACAGTCCTGAATAATGTACATCTTATTTAATAAAAAACACCAGAGACATTAACATTTGTTTTGTCAGAAACAAAATAAAGACGCCCATCATTTCCACAACTACTTAACATGGAATCGAAGGTTATTTTGGTATACAATTAGAGGTATACTATTTGGAAAAGCAGAGGTAAAACGATCTCTATAAGCAAGTGATATGGTATCTATATCTCAATAACACAACAGAATCTATTCAAAAACAAGCTGCTGTTGTTTAGTTGCTAAGTTGTGTCTCACTCTTTTGCAACAAGTATCAACAACTGAATGACTTAATAAAGTCACAGGATAGAATATTAACATATAGAAGCCAATAACTCTTCAAAATAAAAATAACAAATTACAAGGTTTAATACAAAAGGAGAAGACATTTACAAAAGCAAAGAGATAAGATTCCTAGAAATAAGCTTAACCAAAATGCATAAAAACAATACAAGAAAAATGTTCTTGAATGATACAAATAGACTTCAACAAATGAAGAAACAAACCATGTACAGGGATAAGAAATCAATACCACAAAGATGTCAATTCTCTATAAGCTAATTATAAAACGCATGGTGTAATTCAAAAAAACAACATTTTTTCCTGAAGCTAGAGAAAATAATTACAAATTCATATGGAAAAATAAGCAACAATGGTAAGAAAAACTCTGAAAAAAAAGAGAGCAATAAGAATGGGAGAAGTAAACCAAAACTGAAAAAGACACACGTACCCCAATGTTCACTGTACCCCAATATTTACAATAGCTAGGACTAGGAAGCAGCCTAGATGTCCTTAGGCAAATGAATGGATAAGTAAGTTGTGGTACACAGACACAATGGAGCATTACTCGGCTATAAAAAGGAATGCATTTGAGTCAGTTCTAATGAGGTGGATTAACCTAGAGCCTATTATACAGAGTGAAGTAAGTCAGAAAGAGAAAGACAGATACTGTATACGAATGCATGTATATGGAATCTAGAAAGACAATCCCATGTACAGGGCAGCAAAGGAGACACAAAGAACAGACTTTTGGACTCAGTGGGAGAAGGAGAGGATGGGGTGACTTGGAGAAAAGCACTGAAACATAGACATTATCACATGAAAACAGATAACAAGTGCGAGTTCAATGCATGAAGAGGGCGCCCACAGCCGGTGCTCTGTGTCAATCGAGAGGGATGGAGGGGATCGAGGTGAGAGGGGACACTGTATACTTACGGCTGATTCATACGGATGTATAGCAAAAACCATGACAATACTGTAAAGTAATTATCCCCCAATTAAAAATAATATTTTTTTTAAAAAATGAGGTGACCAGCCCTATCAGATTATTTTTTAAATAAGAATATAAAGATAAAATGCCTAAGAAAATTCAAATATGAGGAAAGTCACAACTCAATCTAAGGAGAAAACATGATTTCTTTAAAAAAAAAATGGTGTTTGGACCATTAGATATCTCTTTTTTGATGGAAAAAAAAAAATGGATCTACAGAATGAGTACCACACTGTACTATATTAATGTCCTAACTGTAAAACAAGAACAAGCTAGGCAACTCTTAACTGTGCCATTGTTTCTAAACACAATTCCATGCAACAGAGGCCAACAATACAACGTACTTTAGTGCTTAAAACACAGACTCTTCCTTAAATTCAATACATTTATATTCTTCAATAACATGTTTGCATCTAAAAACTGTTGGAATCAATGGATAAAATTCTGCATTTCAAAACAGTATAAACTCAATATTGGGCTTTTAAAATACTTCCTTAGACATCTCAGAATATTTAGAACACTGTGATTCATACAAAATTAAGATTACCAATAGAAAAAAAAAACTGTACTATCTACTAAAAACAGATTCTTAACCAAACACCCTCTTCCAACAACACAAGGGAAGACTCTACACATGGACATCACCAGATGGGCAACACCGAAATCAGATTGATTATATTCTTTGCAGCCAAAGAAGGAGAAGCTCTATACACTCAACAAAAACAAGACCAGGAGGTNTGGTGATGGACAGGGAGGCCTGGCGTCTGCAGTCCATAGGGTTGCAAAGGGTCGAACACGACTGAGCAACTGAACTGAACTGATCCAAGCTAAATCAATAATAATCCTCTATCTCAAGAATCTGGAGCATTTTGTTTTTGTTTATTCCTTTTGCATAATACTGTGAAACTTTACTACAATGTGGTTAAACACAATACTCAAGCACATTCAAGTCACCTTCTGACAGATGAACTGAGCATTTATTTCAACAATTTCTTTAGAGTAACTTTATAAAATTCTTGCCTTCAAAAGTGACACTGATCTTGATACTTGTTAAAAACTCTGACATAAGATAACCACATCTCAACAGAGAGAGATTTAGAAGATTATCCTAATGCCTATCCTCAGAACCCCTAATCAGAGAACTGTTCAGTCTTCATCCCTTATTCCTCATATTTCCCCCAAAGTCTACCCTCTGGATTACAGCTGTGCAAGGAACCTGGAGTTCAAAAGCTAAAAGAAATATAATAGTCATGGTAATAATAGATAATATTTATTAAACATTTGCTGCATGTCTCAAACTATCCTAAGCACACTACAATTCATCTTCCCAACAACTCCATGAAATTTTAGAGATGAAATTAATCTGCCTGAGGACTCAAACCCATAGTCGGGCTCCAAAATACACGCACTTAACCACTACCCTTCAGTGGAGGTTGTGTAGTTGCTAAATCATGTCTGAATCTTGCGAACCCACGGCTATAGTCCACCAGGCTCCCCATCCACGGGATTTCCCAGGCAAGAATACTGGAGTGGGTTGACATTTCCATCTCCAGAGGATGTTCCTGACTGAGGGATCAAACCCAGATCTGCACTGTAGGCAATCTCCTGTAAGGGACTCAGATTCTTTACTGACTGAACCACCAGGGAAGCCCACACTACTTCTCAAAAATTTGATAATTACTAGAACTGAGTGATAGTAACGTCACCCAGGATTCCCTGACAGCTCAGTTGATAAAGAATACGCCTGCAATGTAGGAGACCCGGTTCGATTCCTAGGTTGGGAAGACCCACTGGAGAAGGGATAGGCTACCCACTCCAGTATTCCTGGGCTTCCCTTGTGGCTCAGTTGGTAAAGAATCCGCCTGCAATGCGGGAGACCTGGGTTCGATCCTTGGGTTGGGAAGATCCCCTGGAGTAGGGAAAGGCTACCCACTCCAGTATTCTGGCCTGGAGAATTCCATGGACTATATAGTCCATGGGGGTTGCAAAGAGTTGGACACAACTAAGTGATGTTCACTTTCACTTTCTGTCACTTTCAATGTCACTTGCTGCTGCCTTAAGGGCACACAGCTGCCCTGGTTCCCGGTGGGCCAAGCATTGACTGTTCAGTCCTCCCTTGTTGTCTATGAAACAACCCCCAGGAACCTTAAAGAAATCAAATTTGGCTTCCATTACTTGAAATCAACCTAATGGTCCCACCTGTCAAATATTTTAAGGCCTCTTTTCAAAAAAAGGAACGTGTTTACAAAAGGCATTCTCTACCAAGTTTTTTTCATAACATCATTCCCTGAGACAAAATGACTCCTCCGTGCCCATGGGCTAATAAACGATAGAAAAGAACAGATGTAATGAGCCTTAGATATCATCTAGTTTTCAACCCACTCATTTTACAGATGGAGCAACGGTAAAGATAAAAACCCTGGAGTCAATCACCCAAAGGGCAACAAGTTTTAATACTGGCTCTACCATGTTCTGGTATAGGTGGGGGAAGCTGCTTAATTTATGAGGCTTCAGTCTCTTCTGGAAAAGACATAATGGCACCTACACATCCTACCATTATAATGAGCTCTAAATAACCAACTGTTTAATAAAATGCCTAGCACATACTCAACACTCTCACTAACATACACTCAATAAACAGTAGCTGTGATGATAGTGATGATTGATGTGAGGCTCAGAGAAGGTGGGCACATTTTCCCAAATGATATGGCCACTTAAGAACAGAACCAAAACTAGAAAAAGACTTCATACTCAAAATAATACTTTGTTCTACATCTTCCTACAAACTCTTGGGCTTGGCATTTAAAACTATCTAAAATCTGCTATAATTCTACCCTTTCAAAAATCTAATATCCATCCCAACTATTTTTCATTCATTCACCAAATATATACATAGCACTGTCCATGTTCTAAACAGTTTCTAGATACAAGAGAGAACAAAGGAAGGGAAAGAATCTAAATAAAGGAGAAAGAGCTAAGAGAATAATGTGGTCAGAAAAAGACTGCTACTCTCCTGAAGTTTCTATCAGCAAGGGGAAAAGTATAAACAAGCATAGATTAAAAAAAAAAAAAGTAACATGGAAGAACCTTCCTTAACCACAGAACTTGCTTTAAATATTCCTGTACTCAAGTATTCGCTTCAACTTACACTATACAAGCAAACCTGACAGCCCAAATTGCTAAATTTCTCTCCAAGAAGCATTTTCTCTATATTCCAGCATTGGTTTACTCTTAATTCCTATTAACTATACTGACATTTCACTTTTTTTAAAGTTGTTTTAAATATCTGTCAAGGTGACTTCATGACTCATTCAAGTTCCCTAAGGCAAGATCTGTATCGTATGCTTCTTTAAATCTTAACACTTGAGCACACAGCAGTCCATACACTTCTGATATTCAGACCTGTTTAGTTATTTAGATAAAACCTGGCACTTACACGATATCTGGCCAGTATTTGCTTTTGCTGAAAGAATGTGTAATATTTTTACAATATCACCTACAAAACTGTATTTTATATTCGTGAACCCCCTATTATGAAACATGAAATACATTAGTACCAAAAATGGTAGAAAGACTGAATATACTCTGATCCTATCATTCAAAATATCACTTAAAATATTAAGATGACAAAAATCAGGCAACTAACATGAGGGTAGAAATGGCAATTCAAACCAGTTACGGTCTTGTTAAAAAAAATATAAGCAGATCACGAGCTTCATGTAGATGCTGGCTCACTCTGATGGGAGGAGGTATTTTACACAAAGCTACATACACCGATGAGAGGCATAATTAACACAAGATAAACACCAATACTGCAGCTACACTATGTGCAAAAAAATCTGTATTTAAAGAGGCCTCTGACTTAAGAGGAAATAAAAAGATTTCAGTTCACTTCAGTGGCTCAGTCATATCTGACTCTTTGCGACCCCTTGGGCTGCAGCACGCCAGGCCTCCCTGTCCATCACAAATCCCAGAGTTCACTAAAACTCATGTTCATTGAGTCAGTGATGCCATCCAGCCATCTCATCCTCTGTCGTCCCCTTCTCCCCCATAATCAGGGTCTTTTCCAATGAGTCAGCTCTTCTCATCAGGTAGTCAAAGTATTGCAGTTTTAGCTTCAGCATCAGTCCTTCCAATGGGTATTCAGGACTGATTTCCTTTAGAATGGACTGGTTGGATCTCCTTGCTGTCCAAGGGACTCTAAGAGTCTTCTCCAACACCACAGTTCAAAGGCATTAATGCTTCAGCACTCAGCTTTTTTTACACTCCAACTCTCACATCCATACATGATCACTGGAAAAAACATAGCCTTGACTAGACGGACCTTTGTTGGCAAAGTAATGAATCTGCTTTTGAATATGCTATCTAGGTTGGTCATAACTTTTCTTTCAAGGAGCAAACATCTTTTAATTTCATGGCTACAGTCATCATCTGCAGTGATTTTGGAGCCCAAAAAACAGTCTGCCACTGTTTCCATTGTTTCCCCATCTATTTGCCATGAAGTGATGGGACCAGATGCCATGATCTTCGTTTTCTGAATGTTGAGTTTTAAGCCAACTTTTTCACTCTCCTCTTTCACTTTCATCAAGAGGCTCTCTAGTTCTTCTTCGCTTTCTGCCATAAGTGTGGTGTCACCTGCATATCTCACATTATTGATATTTCTCCCGGCAATCTTGATTCCAGCTTGTGCTTCTTCCAGCCTGGGATTTCTCATGATGTACTCCGCATAGAAGTTAAATCAGCAGGGTGACAATAGACAGGCTTGATATACTGCTTTCCCGCGTGGAACCAGTCTGTTGTTCCACATCCAGTTCTAACTGTTGCTTCTTGACCTGCATACAGATTTCTCAAGAGGCAGGTCAGGTGGTCTGGTATTCCCATCTCTTTCAGAATTTTCCAGTTTATTGTGATCCACACAGTCAAAGGCTTTGAAATAGTCAATAAAGCAGAAATGGATGGTTTTTTTTGGAACTATCTTGCTTTTATGATAATCCACTGGATGTTGGCAATTTGATCTCTGGTTCCTCTGCCTTTTCTAACTCCAGCTTGAACATCTGGAAGTTCACAGTTCACGTACTGTTAAAGCTTAGCTTGGAGAATTTTGACCATTACTTTGCTAGCATGTGAGATGAGTGCAACTGTGCCATAGTCTGAGCATTTTTTGGCATTGCCTTTGTTTGAGATTGGAATAAAAACTGACCTTTACCAGTCCTGTGGCCATTGCTGAGTTTTCCAAATTTGCTGGCATACTGATTGCAGCACTCTCACAGCATCGTCTTTTAGGATTTGAAACAGCTCAACTGGAATTCCATCACCTCCACTAGCTTTGTTTGTAGTGATGCTTCCTGAGGCCCACTTGACTTCGCATTCCAGGATGTCTGGCTCTAGGTGAGTGATTACACCATCACGATTATCTGGGTCGTGAATATCTTTTTTGTACAGTTCTGTGTATTCTTGCCACTTCTTATATCTTCTGCTTCTGTTAGGTCCATACCATCTCTGTTCTTTACTGTGCCCATCTTTGCATGAAATGTTCCACTGGTATCCCTAATTTTCTTGAAGAGGTCTCTAGTCGTTTCCATTCTATCGTTTTCCTCTTTCTTTGCACTGATTACGGAGGAAGGCTTTCTTATCTCTCCTTGTTGTTCTTTGGAACTCTGAATTCAAATGGGTACTTCTTTTTCTCCTTTGCTTTTCACTTCTTTTCTTTTCACAGCTATTTGTAAGGCCTCCTCACACAGCCATTTTGCCTTTTTGCATTTCTTTTTCTTGGGAATGATCTTGATCCCTGTCTCCTGTACAATGTCACTAACCTCCATCCAAAGTTCTTCAGGCACTCTATCAGATCTATCCCTTGAATAACACAGTTTCAAAGTAAGAAACCAAAAGGAGTATTTGCAAGAATAATTTAACAAATTCTGTTAGTGAATTATACACACACAGAGCTAGTGTTCAGCTCTTGCTATAGAAATAGAAGGTCATCCAATACTCAACAAGCATACATTTATCAAGTATATATTACATACTAAGGCACAGTTTTGGGCAACTGGAGTATATTAATGAACAAAATATGTAACGATCCTTGGCCTTACAAAGGTTGCAACACTTAGGGGGAAATCTAAATAATAGTATAGTTTGTGACAACTTTCTTACATGCTTAAGATACCACAAACACACAAACATAATGGTGCCAATACAGGGAGAAAAAAGTTAACAGATTCCCAAAGAAAAAAAAGCGGGGGGGGGGGGGGGGGGGGGGGGGAA
>SJYA01000437.1:1558958-1817458 GCA_006410615.1 Neotragus moschatus | reverse complement strand
AAAAAAAGGGGGGGGCGAGGAGGGGAAGAAATGTGAAAGGCCTACAGCAAAAGTTAAGTGATGAAAAACTGTGTTTCTTAATAATATTCCAATAAAATCAGTATTACCTTTTAAAGTTCCCTGTAATTATAAAAAGCAAAAATTATTCACAGAAACTATAATAAACTTAATAACAGTTCAGAAGATAATTCAGGGTTCTATAAGAAGTCAATATGAAGCACCGTGGTTATGAGAATGGGCTTTTGTAACATTAAAGAGTTTGAATTCTAGTCTTGCCAGTTATCAGCAGTGAGACCTTTAGGGCTGTTAAAAGGATTAAATGAAAACCAAAAACTAGAAATAACTCAAATATCCAGCAGTAGATAGATGAATGAATAATTATACCATATCAATTCACTGAAATACTATTCCATATTCAGTAAGTGACCTAATACACACAACAGGAATGACGCTTTAATGCATCACCCTGAGCAAAAAAAGTCAAATACAAGAAAACATATGATTGCATTTACATGAAATTCTCAAAAAGGCAAAACTAACCAGCAGTGAAAGAAAGCTCAGAACTACTGGAGGGACAGACTTCCAAAGGAGCAAAAGAGTACTTTTAGGATAACTGATATGTTCCTATACCTTGATTGTGATGATGTTTCCATGGGTGCACACATTTGTTGAAACTCAACTGAACCCTATGCCTTAAATGAGTATGTTTTACTTTATACAGATTATATCTCAAAAAGGTGATTTTAAAGAGGATTAAATGAAGCAATATATATAAAGTTCTGGCTTAAGTATTCAAAAAAGGGCAGCTATTGTTAAAATCAACTATCATTATACAACACTCCTGGAGAGAGAGCAGAAAATGAATCACCTCATCTTTCCAGTTGTTTAGATTCTAGGTAAACCTAAATTTACAGTATCTGGCCTAGGCAAGTGCCATGAGAAACACTACAGAAATTGAATTAAAAAAGGATGCCAACTGGGAGACCTTAGGCAAAGACAAGGAAACTAAGGAAAAGGAAGAAAACAAATACGCCTCTATGTCCAAAGGAGCTGAGCTAAGAGAATGAATACGCCCAGCTATGACAGAATGCTCCAGTGCCAAAGAACACCTAGACCCACCTCACCCAGGTATTATCAAAATGTAACTCAAAACTGAGTTAATAACTACACAGAGTTTAATGACAGTCCAACAGCTAAACAGAGACAGTCCTTAGCTTTATGGCTGGGGGCTGTCAGGGTGTGGGGGCAGCAGATCCATGAAGTTTATAAAGTGAAGTCAAAGGATACCACCAACCAAGCAGGAAGCGGTCACACTGCAGATGATGTAGAAATGCCAAGGAACAATTATAAATCCGAAAGCCAAGGTTTTCCTTGGGTTTTTTAAAAGAAGTTATGTGATTAAAAAGAACATACTTCTTAAGGAACTAGTTAGAATATTTTGATAATAGAAGTTGAAACACAAGTGAAACATTCACAAAATTTTTATTTTATTTTTGCTTGTATGGGCTTCCCAGGTGGCACAGTAGCAAAGAATCCACCTGCTAATGCAGGAGACTCAGGAGATGAAGGTTCCATCACTGGGTTGAGAAGATCCCCTTGAGGAGGAAATGTCAACCCACTCCCATATTTCTGCCTGGAGAATTTTATGGACAGAGGAGCCTGGGGGGCTACAGTCCATGGGGTCACAAAGAGTCGAATACAAGCACACATACTCACCACGATACATACGTACACACATACACACACACACACATATACATTTAGTGAACAAATAGTTATGCTTAATAACATAAGTTCTATCAATAAGACCAGAAGAACTGAACTGGCTATTATTCATAAAAGCACAAGTCATCTTCTGACCTATATTTTAATTTAAAAAAGAAAAAGAATGAGACAAAGTTGCCAAGTGGTTATGGCAATGGATTGCTAAAAAAAAAGAAAAAACATCCCAACTGGACATTCTGGGAAGCAAAAGACCCTACACTTAAAATCTTAACTGTTAGGATTTGCTCAGTTTTGATTTTAAGAACTTTCACTTGTAACATTAAAAGGCAAAAAGGACAGGACAGAGTCAGAAGTCCTGAGTTGCAACTCTAGTTCTATCAGAACTTGGATTTCTTCTTCCCTAAAATCGGGCAGTTGAAGCAGACTAATGAAAACAATAAATATTAGCACCCATGCTCTAGATTGAAAATCACAAGCTTTATAGAAAAGTTTAATAGTACAGGATCTTAAGGAGGTTAAGCATTTATTTTTAAGGCAGGATCTAAACTGCAAGTTTTCTTATTAAATCAAGATAATACCAAGACCTATGCGACTAAGGGCCTAAAGCAATAATTAAGTATGCTGTTGATCACTATCTGCAAAAAGTAATACATCATCCAGGGGCTAACCATTCTAGAATAAGTTTCTTAACTCAAGTTCTTCCCAAACCAAAATAATAAGGTCCAAGTAAAAACATACAATACAGATACTTTAAGACTCATTAGCCACCAATTCTTTTCAGGAGATGACATTAATAGAAATGTAACTTATGGAATCCCAAGTTGTGTTTTTTTAAGTTCAATTAAATTAATTCTCATACATATTATAACTCCCTTAATTTTCTTTCCTATGGAAAACTGAGCTAAGCTAGAAATTCATTTTACTTAAAAACAGAAAGATTTTCACATAAGACTTAGCTCTTCAATATAAATCTTGGGTTTTCATCTTATTTATTTTTAAGTTGAATGTTCATCTAATACTGAGGACATACTCATTTTCTACAGAAAGCCCAGGCTTTCAAATAATCAAACACCGAGAAATGTGATTAAATCACAGCAGAAAGTAGTAACAGCAAGGTAATATAATGAGGTCACAACTCGAGCAGCCAATCAAAAGCATAAAGGCATTTCCTGCAATATTAATAGTCAAAAGAGAAAACCAATCACAGAAACCTTGGGCCTTCTTTTGACAGTCACAGAAGCAAGAGAACCAATCCACACACACTCGGGGNCAGGAGGAGTAGGGGATGACAGAGGATGAGATGGTTGGATGGCATCACTAACTTAATGGACATGGGTTTGGGTAGACTCTGGGAGTTGGTGACAGACAGGGAGGCCTGGCATGCTGCAATTCATGGGGTCGCAAAGAGTCGGACACGACTGAGTGACTGAACTGAACTAAACTGAATTTCCTGAAGAAATTCAGTGACACTGAGGCATTCCACTCTAGCTTGGAGTTCACGTATTTTATTAGCCTGTCACCTGATTTAGTCCCAGGTGGTGCTAGTGGTAAATAACCCACCTGCCAGTGCAGGAGACTTAAAAGACCGGGTTTGATCCCTGGGTTGAGAAGATCCTCTGGAAGAAGGCATGGCAACCCACTCCAATATTCTTGCCTGAAGGATCCCTTGGACTGAGAAGCTTGGTGGGCTACAGTCCCTAGGGTCACACACAGTCAGACACGACTGAAGTGACTTGGCATGCACGCACACCAGTATCTGCTCTTATGGCCTAACTGGCTTTTCAGCTTCCACCCTTTGGGCCTAGGCATTTTAGAACCAATTAAAGAAATTCGAAGAAACTCTTTTGAAATCTGAAATTCTATTGCAGGAATGGGTTTTTGCTGTAGTAACTGTTTTGTTCTTTTTATTTTACCATGTAGAAGATTTCCCCTCCTAATCTCCATTTTCTTCTTGCCCCAGCATAGGTAATGATTACAGAGCTGGGAATAAAACAGTTTGAGGCAAATAACACAATAGACTTTTCAAGTGAGATGCAACCTGTGTCTTCTTGGCTTCGAATTCAGTTCCCAAACCAGAATGGCTCTGTTTCACATTTGGAAAGTAGCTTTTATTTGTATACAAATATTATTTTTCATATAGTTTATTTCTCATCTATTTGTTGAATACCCATATACTTATTAGTGTTAAACAGAAAATATTTTTCAACTTTTGAAGTAGAGCCTGTTATAAAATGTCTTTCTCAAAACCTGTTTCAAATGATTGTGCAGCCTAATAGTCTATTTTAATTTCCGTGCACAATGAACTGAATATAGTCATTCTAAAACCAGTCCATTTCAAATATGCACTGGACCAGTTTCAAAGTCCAGAGTGCTAACCATTACACTATGGGGCCCACTGGACCAGTTTCAAAAGACATGAATTTGGTCAAGCAAATGTAATATATAAACACCCAAGAATTAGCTATAGTTTTAAAGCCATATCAAAATAAAACTACTTCTAAATGTGGTCTAAACTCAATAAAAGTCAAGTAACTGTAAGAATCAGGATTATATTCCAGTTTCCACTTCCCCATACTATGATCAGGGCAGGCAGCTTCGAAGTAATGAACAAATTACTTTTTTGAAAGAAATCTTAAAACTAGTAAACACAGTTGCTGTTCAACTACTCCAGAGTTTTGTAAATGTCATGTTCTTTCTAATTGGCCCCTTATTTCAGCAAACCCAATTGAAAGTTAATTGGGTTGGTATGTGAACTGCATCCCCTCCCCTCCCCCTTATATTGCCAGGAATGAGCCCAGTACCCATAAAGCTTCCTTGTTTTCCATATGTAAGCTGAATGTGGGGGTCTGCATTCATCACAATCAACTGGAATCAGCCCCCTGGTTCCAGAGCCCTTGACTGCTGCAACTCTGAATCTTTGAGATATAGAGACAGAGATTGCACTTGGAGGTGGTACCCCCAAACATCTACTTCCACCTTTATATTCCCACAGTGGGAAATCCAGACGCTAAATAAAAATCTGCAGCTACGGTTCTGTCTCTTAGCAGCAACGTTCCTCTCAGACCTGGTTGGAATCACAGGGTGCCACCTTGTGTATAAGCTGACGATTTACTTCCCAAGTTCCACAAAGGATCCAGATAGACTGAAAAATAATCAGCCCATAGCGCTGCAGTTTAGTAACCAAAGAAAAAATGAGACGGATGTAATGAAACAGATTTGGAAACACATAGCTCCATAGGGTCCATGACACTCAGTTTTGAATCACGCCAACAGCCTGTCTCATTTGTTGCCCCACCCTGACCAGAAAACACACCGAATGCCCCACACATGAAATAGATTGACGCTGCTCACTCAAACTTCTGGATAGATACCAGAAATAAGTAAATCACTGGTGATAAAGCTGATGACTCTGACAAGGACGATTACTTGTGTCCAAACAGCAAGTAGGCGGTATAGATTTAACTTCAGGACTCTGGGTTCCTGAGAACTGCAAGATTCCACAGAGGTGATGGTTATGATCCTACTTATTTTAATAAAGTGCTAAGTTTGAAACAGAGAAACAACTGTTGGAGCAACGCCACAGGAGGTAAGATAGGATCCTTTCCAAGCCAGCTACCTTGCCCTTGGGAAATTCCACACTTAAGGCTCAGCACAGCTGCCATTCAGCCAAAGCCTCTGTTAGATCCGTGGAACTGGCTGGACCTTTCGTGTTAGGAGGTGGGGAGTTGGAGTGAAGAATCTGAGGCTCTGGAGCTGCAGGTTCACATCTCCTGTCGGTTTAGGTCTCCTGTAACATCTCTTCTTCTCAGTTGTCTTCCCTGGCATCCTCCACCGGCGCATCCTTTTCTCCTCAAGCATCTCTGAAGGGAATTTGGAAGGTGGCTTCTCTCTCCTTATGAGGGCAGTCCAGTTTCACTGATGTGCTGGCATATGTCAACAAGTGAGGCACTGAGCTCTCTGGGGTCCAAAGTGTTAAACGAGAGGAGTCCATTGTTAGGAACCTTGGGTTGCTATTCTAAATGTGGTTTCCTTTACCTATTTTTTCCCTCTCCCATCACCAAAAGACTGATGTTTATAAACACAGATTTGTGAATGGAATATGCAGTTAGAATCCTGAATTAAAGAAAATGAGTGAATTGATTTAGTAACAGCCACATACTTCCCAGGTGGTTCTAGTGGTAAAGAGCCCACCTGCCAGTGCAGGAGACATAAAAGATGTGGGTTCAATCCCTGAGTCAGGAAGATCCCCTGGAGGAGGACATGGCAACCCACTCCAGTATTCTTGCCTGGAGAATCCCGTGGATAGAGGAGCCTGGCGGGCTTCAGTCTATAGGGTTGCACAGAATCGAACACAACTGAAATGACTTAGCACGTATGCACACGTTATTGACCTTATATTTTGCTCCTAAGAACAAAATGACTTATTTCCTAAGAAAAAGTTCCTGGTATCAACATATTGAGAATCCCCTAAACTCCAGAGTGACTTCTTAGGAGGCAGAAAGGGCAACAGATTAGAAAACAGCTCTGCTTGCCTTTCATCAGTTATTAATGGTGACTTTGGCAGAAAGAAAACAGAAAATATTGAAATAAAATAATTACCTAAATAGTTACTGACTCACCTACACCCCCTTACCTTGTTTTAGATGGGATTTCTAATGAGTTTTGAGAGTAGCTAAAAATATGCTAAGATACCGTTTGGGCTGTAAGTTCCCTAGTCATGTGAAAATAGAGAAACTTCCAGGTCATAATGTCCATTAGATAAAATGATTGCTCAGAAGACTTATAATTCTCCCTGGCCTGAGTTAAAATATCCAAGAGGTCACAAATAGTGCAACTAGGTGGTATGAAAGACACCTCAACAGCATCTTTACATCTTTACGACACAAAAGGGGGTATCCACCAGGGTGTTTCTTCTAGTAACTTTCCATATAAGCCAATGGCTTCATTTGCAATTCAGCATAAGCAATCCTGCAAGGGTTAGAGTGTATCTGCATGTCTGAGGCCATGAGCCACACCCCATGCAGATCTCAGAGGATGAAGGAACTCCTTGGCATCCAAGCAATTCTCCCTGAATAGTGTTTTTCTCTCAGCTGTGTCCTGATAAACTCTGTGACTGAGAGCTCAAAACTGTGGCTCTCTTGCAGTTGCCTGAAGCGTGATTCTTCTAAGTGCCCAGGACACCCTGAAATGACTGTTGTGGAGGATAGAGTTAACACTCTTTTTTGGAAAGAAAGTTTAACAAGGACCAGTACAAATCGACATCTGTCCCCACTGCTCTTGCAGTGAGCTAAGGGTTGTTCAGTGGCTAAGTTGTGTCCGACTTTGCCACCCCATGGACTGTGGCCCACCAGGCTCCTCTATCCATGGGATTTCCCAGGCAAGAATACTGGAGTGGGTTGCCAAGCTCTCCTCAGGGGATCTTCCTGACCCAGGAATCAAACCACGTCTCTGTGTCTCCTGCATTGGCAGGTGGATTCTTTTACCACTGTGCCACCTGGGAAACGCATTCACTGGATGGGCCTAGAGGTAATTCTGCCTTTGCATAACAAGACATGCATGCTCTCTTGGGTTAGATGGGGTGGAGAGGTAGGGTGGAAGAAGGGTGTTTCTGCATGCTGTATCCACATAAAGGGTGTCCTCTAGTTGGTGGCAACAGCTGTTTGGCAGCTTTGTTCTCTAGCTTTGTGTGTAGATGCTTTTGTACCAAGTTCCACATCTTCCACACTCATCCACTCTGCAGTCTTTCGCAGCAGTGGGCATTCCCCTTAGGGCTGGCACACAGGCCATGCCTACAGATGACCCGGGCATTTTAGGATAACTTAACAGGACTCCAAAGATAAAGGGACTGTGGAAATGGACATCATTATTTTTTAAATTGAAGGAAAGTTGCTTTACAGGGTTGTGTTGGTTTCTGCCATAGAACAACTTGAATCAATCATTATATATGTATATCCATATATCCCTTCCCCCTTAATTCTCCTGCCCCTCCTCTGGACAGCAGTTTGAAGGCCAATTTCCCCCACCTGGTGGATGCCCTCCACTAATTTGGGGGCAGTGATAGCTTGGTTTACTTTGCCAACAAAGGTCCATATAGTCAAAACTATGGTTTTTTCCAGTAGTCATGCATGGATGTGAGAGCTGGACCATACAGAAGGCTGAGTGCTGATGAATTGATGCTTTCAAATTGTACTGTTGAAGAAGACTCTTGAGAGTCTCTTGGACTGAAAGAAGATCAATCCTAAAGGACATCAACCCTGAATATTCATTGGAAGGACTGACACTAAAGCCATCAGGTGGCCAAAGTACTGGAGCTTTCTAATGAGAGCCAACTCATTAGAAAAGACCCTGATGCTGAGAAAGATTGAAGGCAGGAGGAGAAGGAAACGACAGAGGACAGATGGTTGGATGGCTTCAGTGACTCAATGGACATGAGTTTGACCAAGCTCCAGGAGATGGTGAAGGAGAGGGATGCCTGGCATGCTACAGTCCATCGGGTCACAAAGAGTTGGACACAACTGAGTGACGGAACAACAATAACAACAACAACAACAACAACATAGCTTGGTCCTAGAGCTTGCTGCTTGAAGGCTCTAATGACCTTCTTGATCCTTTCTCTTACTACTTCTCTATCTCTTGGGGCTGAAATGGCCTGGTTTCATCACATATACGCAATGTTACCAGCTGTTTAAAACATGCTGAGTGGTTAACCAAAGGAAACAACACTTGAAATCTATTTTAGGCATAGATAATCCTGGACTATTCTCTGGAAATATTCCCTCTAGTGAGGAAATGAGATTTCAGGGAAAGGGGTGGTAGTAGAGAGAAATCCTTACTTCCTACTTCATCAGCCACTCTGTATTGGTTAAATCATAATAATAATTCTAGATAGATGGATTAAAAAACAACAAATGTGACCTAATTAAAGTTAAAAGCTTTTGCACAATGAAGGAAACTATAAGCAAGGTGAAAAGACAGCCTT
This sequence comes from Neotragus moschatus, assembly GCA_006410615.1. Classification (NCBI taxonomy): domain Eukaryota; kingdom Metazoa; phylum Chordata; class Mammalia; order Artiodactyla; family Bovidae; genus Neotragus; species Neotragus moschatus. The sequence continues at coordinate 1,808,754 of SJYA01000437.1, read as the reverse complement.
CAGAATGGGAGAAAGTAATAGCAAATAAAGCAACTGACAAAGAATTAATCTCAAAAATATACAAGCAGCTCATACAGCTCAATACCAGAAAAATAAATGACCCAATCAAAAACTGGGCCAGATAACTAAATGGACATTTCTCCAAAGAAGATATACAGATGGCTGACAAACACATGAATAGATGCTCAACATCACCCATTATCAGAGAAATGCAAATCAAAACCACAATGAGGTACCATCTCGTGCCAGTCAGAATGGCTGCTATCAAAAAGTCTACAAACAATAAATGCTGGAGAGGGTGTGGAGAAAAGGGAACCCTTTTCTACTGTTGGTGGGAATGCAAACTAGTATAGCCACTATGGAGAACAGTGTGGAGATTGCTTAAAAAACTGGAAATAGAACTGCCATACAACCGAGCAATCCCACTGCTGGGCATACACAGCGAGGAAACCAGAATTGAAAGAGACACGTGTACCCCAATATTCATCGCAGCACTGTTTATAATAGCCAGGACATGGAAACAACCTAGATGCCCATCAGCAGACGAATGGATAAGAAAGCTGTGTTACATATACACAATGGAGTATTACTCAGCTATTAAAAAGAATACATTTGAATCAGTTCTAATGATGTGGATGAAGCTGGAGCCTATTATACAGAGTGAAGTAAGTCAGAAAGAAAAACACCAATACAGTAGTCAGTTCAATTCAGTTGCTCAGTCGTGTCTGAATGCATATATATATGGAATTTAGAAAGATGGAAATGATGACCCTATAAGCAAGACAGCAAGAGAGACACAGATATAAAGTACAGACTTTTAGACTCTGTGGGAGAAGGCGAGGGTGGGATGATTAGAGAGAAGAGCATTGAAACATGTATATTAACATATGTGAAATAGATCGCCAGTCCAGGTTCGATGAGTGAGACAGGGCAGTCAGGGCTGGCACAGTGGGACGACTCTGAGGGATGGGATGGGGAGGGAGGTGGGAGGGGGTTCAGGAATGGGGGACACATGTACACCCATGGCTGATTCATGTCAATGTACGGCAAAACCGCTACAATATTGTAAAGTAATTCAGTTCAGTTCAGTTCAGTTGCTCAGTCATGTTTGACTTTCTGCGACCCCATGGACTGCAGCACGCCAGGCCTCCCTGTCCATCACCAACTCTCAGAGTTTACTCATATTCATGTCGACTGAGTCAGTGATGCCATCCAACCATCCCATCCTCTGTCATCCCCTTCTCCTCCTGCCCCCAATCTTTCCCAGCATCAGGGTCTTTTCTAATGAATCAGTTCTTTGCATCAGGTGGCCAAAGTAATTAGCCTCCAATTAAATACATTTTTTTAAAAAAGCAAAAAGAAAGAAAACATAAAAAATTAAAGTCAGATGAGGGAGCACTTGGGCGTGGGAGAGAGCAAGTTTGGTTCTACGTATTGTACAGTTCTTGTTATATTGCTTAAGCTCTGGGAGTTTCTTTGTGAGGTGGATCTACTGTGCCCATTTCAGAGGCTCCTCCTGAGAACTGAATGAGATGATACCGTACAAACTGGCTAACACAGTGCCAATTTGCTAACACAGTGGCAAATAGTAGAGGCCTATTCAATACTAAAACTACTATTTCTAGGGGCTTCCCTGATGGTCCAGTGGCTAAGACTCCACATGCCCAACGCAGAGGGCCTGGGTTCAATCCCTGATCAGGAAATTAGGTCCCAGATGCTGCAACTAAATGTCCCACATGCTGAAACTAATACCCGGTGCAGCCAAATAAAGAAATACTTTATTTTAAGCAGACTACTGTTTCTTTTCTCTGCCCTCTGCCTTTTTATTTCCATGGCCTGTGTGCATGCTTAGTTGCATCTGACTCTTTGAGACACCATGGACTATAGCCAGTCAGGCTTCTCTGTCCATGGGATTCTCCAGGCAAGAATACTAGAGTGGGTTGCCATTCCTTCTCCTGGGGATCTTCCTGACCCAGGGATTGGATTTGAGTCTCCTAGTGTTATGCCCAAGTCGTGAAATCTCCCAGTGACCACCAGGGAGCTGATATCCGACACAAAAGCAAGAGAGTCTTTATTACCAAGCTCGAGCTGGGGCTCCCACCATTACCACCGCAGCAGCTATAGGGAGGAGCCTTGGGTTTTGGATTACATTGCTTATATAGGGAGTATACATGGGGAAAAAAAATGGATTCCTAGGTAGGGGGACATCTGATTGGTCTCTTTTTTTTCCGAAGGGTTGTGTGTTGGTTCTTGATTGGTCCCTGTTGTCTAGGTAGACCACAAGTTCCTGACCTGTTAATTCAGGAGATTTTGGTCTGGGGTCTGATTGGCTCGTGGGTGGTGGGGTGAGGTCAGGGGATTTCCAAAGGCTCTTTTCCTGAAACCTTACAAAATGGAGTTTTTCTTTTAACAAAAATGGAGTAGCTTAGGTTCTTCACTGGAAGGCAGGTTCTTTACCACTGAGTCACCCAGGAAGCCCATGGCTTGAGGTGATTTAAATTAGATACAATTAGAGCTGTAGTGCTTATAAGATGAGACTCTACATTTCTACTCTGGCTTATGGTTTACTTTAAACTCTTTAAAACTAAACTAGTGCTTGCTTCGGCAGCACATATACTAAAACTAAACAACAGAACCTTCCTCCCACCCCCACCCCCTGTCTCATCTCATTCCCCGGCCCTGCCTGGAGTCCCAGGCATGTGGAACTATTATTAAAATCATCATGGCCACAGGGTCCTGCCAAAGAGAACTTTGAAAAGATACTGTCTTTCTTAAGGATAGACATATTTATGTCTCAACACTTAAGCAAGCCCTCTGAAAATTTTATTTTTCATTTTCTGAAAGTTCTCATCAATAACTATGTATCATGTGACCTTAAGACCCAGATCTGAGAGGAAGAGTCTGNTCATGGCCACAGGGTCCTGCCAAAGAGAACTTTGAAAAGATACTGTCTTTCTTAAGGATAGACATATTTATGTCTCAACACTTAAGCAAGCCCTCTGAAAATTTTATTTTTCATTTTCTGAAAGTTCTCATCAATAACTATGTATCATGTGACCTTAAGACCCAGATCTGAGAGGAAGAGTCTGCCTTTCCTTCCTTCTTTCCTCTTTCTCTCCTTCCCTCCATCTCTCCTTTGCTTCTGTTCACTTCTTATTTTAGAAAATTCTGAAGCTAATTTTAAAAGTTCAGGTATCTGTCTAAATAGCAACAAGGTTACTTCCTGTTCAAAATCAGGCATAAATGGGCTCCTTATGCATGCAAAATCTCATATCATAATCTGTGCACTCATTTGTGTCTGAGTTTATGTTCATCTGTAATAAACTCTCCCACCTTCACAAGTGAGATTATAAAGGATATCCACAGAAGTTCTAACATACCGGGAGGCCTTCCAAAGTAATTCACAAATGATGTTTGAATATAAAGCTTATCTGCTGATTTTCAACAAATCTGTTAGAACATATCTACCCTGATGTATACCCTGGCTGGGTTTGTAAAGATCCAGACATTCTTCACAGTCAAACCTCGTGACTAAAATGAGCAAGCCATTGGAATAGTATGTTTTTGTTTTTGTTCTGGTCACAGAGGAAGGAGGTAATGATACTGGTTTGCTTGTAAGATTTATAAACTATCTCTGAAGGCCTTTTTCCAAAAGAAGAGTTCCATAAGCTCAGTCATGTCCAACTTTGTGACCCCATGGACTGTAGCCTCCTAGGCTCCTCTGCCTGTGGAATTTTCCAGGCAAGAATACTGGAGTGGCTTGCCATTTCCTATTCCAGGGGATCTTCCTAATCCAGGGATCAAACCTACGTCTCCAACATTGGCAGGCAGATTCTATACCATTGAGCCACCTTGGAAGCTGGGGGTGTGGGGCAGGGAGTGAGGGGGTGGGTGGTATATATATATTGTTTACTAACTGTGCTTATGAAGCCAGTGCCATCACTTACTGACCTTTTCTCTCTTGAAGATCCATTGATATAACTTAATTAAGAGGAAAATATTGGAACATAAGACACCTTTCCTTTGGAACATACTTACCTTTCCTGACTTCTGAGAGATGAGAAGATTCTTCAGACAAGAGTTTAGCCAAAAAGAACAATAAACATCCTTCTCAGCACTGTGTTCTCTGACAAGATATTTTTTCTTCATTATTTTTACAAATTTATTAATAGCTCTGAAGGCATTCTTTTTGAATAAGATGGAGAATATTCATGCTGGATTTTGTTTGTTAATTTTAATATAGCCTGCAGACTGTACAGAATTCATCACTTTTACAGTCACCTTATCCTAATTAGAAATAATGTACCATTACATGAAACAGTAAGAGGGAGAATAGCCCCCAAAATATTTAGAATTGAGAATGTCAACTTTGTTTCCATCTGCAAATGGAAGATTTGTTTCCCACCAGGAAGTTGATGCTTGCTCTCAACAGTACAGCTAACAGCCCAGAGCAGGCACAAATATTGACTTCTCCTCTGCCCTGTTGCCTGATCTGTAGCAATAAATTCCCAGGGTGGCCGCGCAATTACACACAACGTGATCACTATCACAGCAGGCTCAGCTAGCTACGGATACACAACAAGATCACTTACCCAGTAGGCACCGTTCAATATGATTAGACAGCATGATCATGACGCAGCAGGTCCTTTCACTGTGGGCTCCTAACATGGCCGTGACTAATAGACCAGGCGACTTGCATGCTTCTGAACTGCAACCCCACGCCTGCAGGAACAGCTTGATGGGGACATGTCATAAAATACCCAGCTCCACAAGTGCACTCAGGTGTAGACACCCTGTCCAGGGTCATTTAGCACAGCAGGTTCTACCATACAGCAATTTGACCACTGACACAGCGGAAACAGATTTTACCCTGCAGACGACATGTGATGGGACTTTCCAATGGGACTGCAAACATGGCAGGCAGTATTCTGACTTTAGCCAAGTAAAAATAAGCAAAAGCCTCATGATGAACAGAAGACCTATGATTTAGAAAACATTGCAACAAACGGCCCCAAAGGAAAGACAAGGAGCACACTGTTTTAGGGGGAGTGTGGGTTTTCCTGCACCCACACCTCCGGTGCCTCTGGCAGAAGAGGATGCCTCTGACACTATCCTGCTACTCTCTTTAGAGCACATCCTTTTGATGGAAGGTGCTGTGTCTCTGAGCTGCTTTGATGTATGTGCAAATACGCAAACTTCTTTGTGTAAACTAAGGTTATCAGCAATTGTGTAGAATAAAAAAAGAAAAGCTTTCTAAACAAATAAGTGGAATACTTTTTGCCAGCTTTAAAGAAGCAAATGGATTTGCAAATTTGAAATCAAATTAACAAAAAGAAGAATAATTATTTTATCAAAAAGCTTTTCATTTACTTTTAAATGATGTTACTCCCATAGATCCCAATTTGGCTGATCTGGAATGTGGCCCAAAAATTACAGTTAAGAAATACACGAGGTGATTCTGCATCAGAGTATTTTATACAGCTTCATCCCATTGGTTCTCTTTTCTTTTCTCTAATTTTCATCTTTCTCGTGCTCTCCCTCTGTCTCCTCTCCCATTCTTTCATCTTTTTTCCCTTGGCTGTAGCTTCCTCCTGTGATGTCTTCATTTTCTTATCTAGATGGCGCAGACGGTAGAGAGTCTGCCTGCAACACAGGAGACCCGGATTCAATCCCTAGGTTGGGAAGATCCCCTGGAGAAGGAAAGTATTCTTGCCTGGAGAATTCCATGGACAGAGGAGCCTGGCAGGCTATCGTCCGTCGGGTGGCAAAGAGTCGGACATGACTGGGTAACTAACACTTTCATGGGCAGGAATGGGGAGATTGCATGGAGGGTCATAAGCAAAAGAGAAGAAAGAAAATCCTGTCAATGTCATAAGCCCCAAACCATGTTCCAAAACAGTGTGAGGTCTTACCATATTCCTTGTGCCCCTTTAATTGTAGCACAAAGATCATGCCACCTAATTTTCCACAGTCATGGTTTCTAGAGGGAGGTCACAAGGAGTGAAGAGAAGACAAGCAGAGATCTCGGACTGAGCCTGCAATTGTCCACGGCTGTTTCCAGTCACTTAAAGATGCTACACTTAAAATGCTTACAGCAAACCCAAGATTGGAACAACTATTGTCTTAATTTTCCCACTAAAGGTCTTTGTAAATAATGAGGATCCAGTGTTTGTGGTTGTCCTTTTCCTTTGCTTGCTATACCGACTCTCCATCCATTTACTGTTTGCCTGATTTTGTTCGCTTCTTCCCTGGACTGTTTCATTGAACACAGTGAAGTAATATAATTTGAAGAACTCTCATTTAGGAATCAGGAGGTATGTATCCTCATCTGACCCTGGCATTAACTACCTTGTGAACTTGGAGAAAAGGAAAGATATAAGCATCTAAATGCAGAGTTCCAAAGAATAGCAAAAAGAGATAAGAAAGCCTTCTTCAGCAATCAATGCAAAGAAATANCTTCCAGCCCAGCGTTTCTCATGATGTACTCTGCATAGAAGTTAAATAAGCAGAGTGACAATATACAGCCTTCATGTACTCCCTTTTCTATTTGGAACCAGTCTGTTGTTCCATGTCCAGTTCTAACTGTTGCTTCCTGACCTCTCAAGAGGCAGGTCAGGTGGTCTGGTATTCCCATCTCTTTCAGAATTTTCCTACATTTAATTCTATAACCATCTTTAAAAGTCCATATTATTGACCCATATTCTTGGTACTTCTCACCTTGCATTTTATTGCAATTCATAAAGTTTACAATGATTCCTCCCACATACCCCCACCGGCCCCAGGACAGAAACATACCTTTCCTTTTCTATCCTATACCTAGTGTTGGTCATGAATTCAGTGCTATTGAGTAGAGAACGATACAGGATCTATAAAGCAAGTAATGCCTCCTTTTACTCAGTTAACAAAATTAATAAGAAATAATAGCATCCAACTTTTACCATCTTCCCAGAGAAGTCAGTCAAGAAAATTAATGGTATTGTAAAGGAATTATCCTCTAGTAAAAAAAAAAAAAAAAATTAAAAAAAGACAATTAACAAAACCGTGAAATTTCCTTGGATTTCATACAGTTCCACATTTTTGTTTTTTTAATTTTTAAAAATTAAACTTACTTTAGTTGTACAGTTTACAATTAAATGAAACTGTACCGTTCAGTATTGCTAAGTATAGTCATATTGTTGTGCAACCAGTCTCCAGAACTTTTCATCTTACAAAACTGAAACTCTATACACATTAAATACAACTCCCATTTCCCCTCCCCTCAGCCTCTGGCAGCCAACATTCTGCCCTCTGTTTCTATGAATTTGATTACCCTAAGTACCTCACATTAGTGAAGGCATACAGTGTTTGTCTCTTTATCACTGACTTATTTCACCTAGCATAACGCACTCAAGGTTCATCTACATTGTAGCATGTGTCAGAATCTCCTTTTTTAAATGTAAGGCTGACTAATATTCCATTTATATATACACATATTTATTCCACATTATGTTTATCCATTCACCCATCAACAAACACTTGGGTATTGTGAACAATGCTGCTGTGAACAAGGGCATACAAATATCTCTTTGAGACCCTACTTTCGATTCTTTTGAGTACATACTCAGAAGTGGAATTGCTAAATGATATGATAATTCTATTTTTAACTTTTCTGAGGAATCTCTGTACTGTTTTCCATAGGGGCTACACCATTTTGCATTCCTACCACAGTGCACAAGGCTTTCAATTTCTCGCTATCTTTGCTAATACTTTTTCTTTTTCTTTTTTTTTTCCTTAGAGGTTGCCATCCTGATTGGTGTGAGATGGTACCTCATTGTGGTTTTGATTTACATTTTCTTAATGATTAGTGATATTGAGCATCTTTCATATGCTTCTTAGCCATTTGTGTATCTTCTTTGGAGAAATGTCTATTCAAGTGTCTTGTCCATTTTTTAATCAGGTTATTTGATTAAAAATAAGTAACTTGATTGTATGGCATTTTGTAGTTTATATAGTGTTTTCATATACTTTACTGTATTTTATATTCATAGTAACCCTGTGGGATTGGCAGGTAGGTATTTTGCCATCTGCAATAATAAAAACTGAGATTGAGAGAAACAGAACTTTGACCAAATAGCCATTAACAGACAGGATCAAGAGTTGGAGAGTTGAGGTCTATACTGTTTTTGTTTGAACACTGAAAATTATGTGGTATATATAACCAATGGAAAGAGCACAGAATGAATTTCAGGACCATCCATTAAAAATCACAGACAAGATGGGAATTCCCTGGGGGTCCAGTTAGGATTCTATGCTTTCACTGCCTTGGGCCTGGGCTCACTCCCTGGTTGGGGAACTGAGATCTAGCAAGCTGCCCAGTGAAGGTGGGGCGGGGTGCAGTGGGAAGAATCATAGAAAAGAAAACCTAGCTGTGAATTTGGGATATATTTCCTGTGTCTTGTGGACATAATCGCATTTTCCATGCTCCACTGCATTATATACATTTTCCAGATATCAGATCCAGGAAGCCATTATCAGTGGGAATCTTTCTTTTCCAAACTATGAGCTAAACCCCCTCAGTGGCCTTCCTCTTGCATGCTGAGGAGGGTGAGACTAGGAAGCAGTGAAAAGGAACCCTGGGATACTTAGTCAAAGACATTCCCCACCATGGTCCTAGGATCCTTGTTCTTAATCAGAAATGATTTAAGTTAAAGGTCCAAGATTCCCAAACATAATACTGGTTTCCCATGTATCTTGACTCAAGTTTGATGCTCTTCCCTGATTGATTTGTGTAATAAATTTTATTTCCATTGAAATTAAACAGAAGGAACACTGCCTAGTAATCTTTGAAATTTTCTAGAGTGTGTTTCTGCCTGCTGTCATGGAATAAGAGGAGATGGGGGTGGGGGGCAAGGAAAGTGTTAGAAACAATTTCTTTTCCAAAGATCAAGTCCTTGGGACTTACACCTATTTCACTCATTCATTCAAAGGGTCAGTAATGCCTGGTACAAGTTTTCTTTCTACCAAATTAGTAACACTTTCTATTAAGTGCTATAATGATTCAAAGATGAGAAAGTACACACCTTTGGTGCCTATTGCCTAGGAGAGGAGACAAGACATATACACACTTCATTATGGTGCAACATAGAAAGTGACAGTGTCTTAAGCCCCCACAAAAATGCAACGGGGAGAGAAGCTCTGCAGAGGTTACTTCTGGCTGATGGGCTTGAGAATATGTCAGAGAAAGCTTTAGGGGAAAATACTAGCTGATCCTTGAAAAACATGTAAAAATGGGCCAAGAAGTCCATTCTAGGCAGCAAGAAATGTGTGAGCAAAGACACGAAGGAGGAAAGGAGAGGACGAATTCCAGAATCAGGAATCTGAAGGATGAAGCATGGTGAATGGGAAGATCTAAGAAACGGTCCACAAAGCTTCCAGTACTGGCCCTGCCTAGTCATGACTATTTGTTCAAAGTACTCAGTTTCTCTCATTCTCAGCTTTTATTGTTGCAGATGGCAAAATATCTACCTGCTAACCCACAAGGGTTATTGGGAATATAAAATATCATTCTGTGTGTAAATGTTATATAAACCACAAAAACCTATACAAGCATAAGGAATTTTTTTTGGTAAGTGGGGGCCCAGTGATGGAAGGCCTGGAACATCTGGCTAAAGGGTTTGCACAAGTCATTTGTATCACACTCAGAGATCCTTCACTGAGACTTCCCATTGTTATCCAAGGAAAGCCCAGTTACCTCTTCTACACAATGTGAAGTCAGCTGGTGCGCCAGTCATAAATATTATTGGACTGGAATAGATTACATGCCTGTAACTCACTGTGTTAATTAACTTTCTACAGTTTGAATATTTTAAGCACAGCCTTCCAGGTTTCCCTGTTTTCCTCTTCTGCAGACTGACAAGTTCTGTTCTCTGGCCTGGACACTGGGGCCATCATTTCAAATCTCTCGTTTTCACAGCTCCCCTTCTCAAGCCCACATTAGGCCATTCCTCCCAGTTTCACTGATTCCTGAAGAACAAGACTCAGTCCTGGTCTGAGGTCCAGAACAGGTGGCTCACCTCACACTGAAGGTGGTTCTTGCTTCATATAGATGACAACAATGGAATTAAGGCCGTGTGTACTCATACATGACGATGTCTCAAAGAATCTGTAATGGAAGTTAAATTGTCACTGTTTCGAAATTCCTGCTGGTTTTTATTTTATACTTAACTTTTTGATTATCATTAACAATGGGTTATTTGCCAAATTAAAACCATTCAGAATAAAGGTAAAGCGAATCCTCTTTCCTGCTGACCACCCGTTAATCGCGCCCGTATACAGCACCATTTCTCTGTGATCAGATATTTTTGCCTGGACTCCTACTGGTCTCCTAACTCCAGCCTCCTGCCCAGTCTCACTGTCTTCCTGTCCGGTCTCCACAATAACGCCAGAGCGCTCGTTCTGAACCTGCACATCTGTCTGTGCCTTTCCCTTGCTTCCCCGGCACAGCACATAGCCCTCCACGACTCCCTCGCTGCCGATTCTCCTCACCCCTCTCTACCCACCCCCTAGTGACACGCCCTTCCAGCCGCAACCCACACCTACTGCTCGCCAAGCCTGACATGATTTCTTACAGCTGGCTTTTTACGTGCTGTCCCGTAGGGTTTCCACTCTGTGTCGTCATAGTCCACCTTCAAGTCTCATAACCATCAGCCCCTCCTCGATGAAGTCACCCTGATGGAAATGCCTTCCCACCCCCACGCCAGGCACCATGGATTCAGGCTTTCTCTCAGACGCAAGGCAAAATTAACAATACTGGGGCACTATTCGTATTTCATTGTCATTCTGTTTGTGTACACGTTGCTGCACTGGTTCCTGAGATTTTTATTTTTCCAAGCCTGGGTATCTACGACAGTTGAGCGCTGATAAACAGTTGTTAAGTGATGAATAATGTGCCTACAAGCCTTGACTTTAGAAAGTACTCTACAAATCTTAGGTCCCTTTCACCCTTTTTCCTATACCCTATTCTGTTTAGTCTCTGATAACCTTAATTTTCATTTCAGCTCAACCGAGATCATCATATGGGGACCCCAACCACAAAGGTCCACTTTGAAGGAATCACCTCGTTAGTCATGATAGAGAGGCCATTTTCTATTTTCAAGCAGTCTAGAGTAAAAGAAAAATTCTCACATTCATTACCTCTATTTCAGTCTCTTACCTGAATCAAGCTTTCAGTTACACTTTGGAGAGAAATGGTTTTGTCATATTCATTTCCACCCAAGCCTTGTAAAACAGAATTTTACCCATCAGAGTAATGACAGAAAAGAAAAATAACGGTGGTGCACCAACCAGATTAAACTGGAAATTGAGTTCAACATTGCACGCCTTCTCTGTGCCAGGCTGGGTGTGAGCTAGGTCTTGACATTCTTCCCTCTGGCTGGAATAATTTGTTGAGTTCAGGTTTCTCAACATTCGTGCAATGGATATTTTGGGCCAGATAACTCCTCACTGTGGGGCTTTCCAGTGCATCTTAGGATGTTAAGCAGCATCCCTTACCTCTCTCACTCGGTGCCAGCAACATCCCTACCCCACTGAGACAACAAAAAATGTCTGAAGATATTGCCAAATGTCGCTAGGAGGCAAAATCACCCCTGCTTGAAAGTCACTGATGTAACTGATTCCTGCTCACCCTTTGTATTTTAGCTAATGTGTCACCACCTCTTAGAAGCCTTCCTTGACCAGCGTGGAGCAAATGCCCTATCACATGTTCTTAAAACACTGTGCATGGTTACTTCAGAATACATATTGAGGATGGCAACTATATATTTATTAGCATGCCCATCAGCTTATTATTTTTCTCTTAGTCTATAATATCCATGGAAGTAGAAACTGGGTCTCTTTTTTCTCACTATTGCATGCCTTAGCACAGTATCTAGTTCATATTAAGATCTCCCCCTAAACAAATGCTGTGTAAAAGGGAGGATAGCAATGCGAAGATCAAAGATGTAATCTCTGCCTTCAATAGCAAAATTCAAAAAAATTCAGAGGAAGCATGAACCACTGGCTAGAAACAGCTAAGAAGCAATGTAATTCAAGGGCGATGGAACTTGTGAAATACTTTTTCCATATACTTGAAAGATAGTGGAGAGCAGCTAAGAAATTAGTATGGCAGGAAAGTCTCTGATGATGGGATAGCAAGGGATGGGTACATACAAATGTAGAGTCATCCTCAAGAAGTGCGCAGTGAAGCCTATGGTTTATTCAGAAAGAACCGAGGCCCATGTAATGGACTACAGGGAAAACTTCACAATGCCGTGTTTAGATGGCAGAACTCTACCACGTGAAAAGCAGCAGTTCTGTAGCCCTTAAGGGAACTCAGCACAGGAAGAAGCGAGAAGGGCATGGACTCTTCCACTCCCAGTTTCTGACACATTATGTATCTATGGCTAACTTCAAAACAAAGTAAACATTTAAAAATGTCCTTTACTAAATGAATAACAGATCGTTTTCCTTTATGAAGATGTAAGCAAAATAGAAACCAAACTGTTTTCTCTAATCCATCTGCCATCAATGTCTTTTCCAAATAAGGGCTCTTAAGTTAAAAAAAATTTGTTTTTTTTAGCTGCACTGCACAGCATGTGGGATCTTAGTTCCCAGACCAGGGATCAAATCCTCACTCTCTGAAGTCGAGGTGCAGAGTCTTAACCACTGGACCACCAGGGAAGTCCCAAGGACTCTTAAATGCTCTCATCTTTTCTTACTCGGAAGTTTCCAATTTGATTTGTGTGATGTTCATTTACTAGAGGCGTATGAGAGTCATGGTCTTGGCAGGAACAAGATGGACACAACAAAGGGATTGTTCACAGGACGTGTCAAGAAGCCACAAGGGTGGTGCTACATCTGGGGTCTAAGAGTGAGGCACTCTCGTCACCTCTAGGCCTGAAGGGGTAAAGGAGAGAAGTAATGGGAGCTGAGAGCAGGAGTCCCACGGAGAGAGGGCCGCCTGCAACGAGTGTGGCCCTGGAGGAGGCGCCAGCCTGCAGTGACCGGGCACCGAGGAGCACAGAGAGCGAGTCAGTGCCCGGACTGCAGGGACCGGGCACCGAGGAGCACAGAGAGCGAGTCAGTGCCCGGACTGCAGGGACCGGGCACCGAGGAGCACAGAGAGCGAGTCAGTGCCTGGCCACGCTCTCCTTCCTCCCTCAGCTCCTCTCAGCTGCTGTTTCTCCTTAGTGCTAGCAATGAAGCAGCAAGTTTACCAGCTGATTCAGTTCAGAAAGGTGTACCTACAGGGCCCAGGACAGGAAGCAGAAGTGTACAAAGCGGACATGGAGGGGCAGCAGAAAATATTCAGTTCAGTGTTTCATTACACTCCATTGCCAGAGGGAGGATGATAATGTTATTTCAGACTTCACACCAACATTTTGTAAAATGGCATGGCATACTGCAGTCCATGGGTTCGCAAAGAGTCAGACACAACTTGTGACTGAACAACAGTTGATTTTGCAATACCACTTTCTTTAACTGGAAAATAGGGTATATTTTCAAGTATGTATACTTCGGGCTTCCCTCATGGCTCAGACAGTAAAGAATCCGCCTACAATGCTGGAGACCTGGGTTCAATCTCTGGGTTGGGAAGAGCTCCTGGAGAAGGAAATGACACGCACTCCAGTATTCTTGCTGGGAAATCTCATGGACAGAGGAGCCTGGCAGGCTACAGTTCATGGGGCCGCAAAATAAACTCTGGGACTAGACACAACATAGAGAAATTCTGCATGGCTATCTCAGAGGCTTGATCATTTCCATAGTCATTGTAGTGACTCAGACTAAGAACTAGGCTCACACCAGCTTCCAAGTCCCCTGCTTCACTCTTGAACATGACATGGCTGCGTGACAGAGACACACAACTTAACCTGCTTTTGCTTCTTTCCTTTAGGGGTGTGATAGGATCACACGGTAGAGCCTTCTTCACTTTCCCCATGAAGGAAGTAAGAGCAGCAGATGTTAGAATAGTCATCATGGCCCTTTGAGAAAGTTTAGAGGGAAGCAAAGAAAGAGAAAGAGAGAGAAGCAGCTGTTGGGGTGAGAGGGACCTCGGGGTGTGCTTTGTCGCTAAGTCGTGTCCAACTCTTTGCAACCTCATGGACTGTAGCCTACCAGGCTTCTCTATCTATGAATTTTCCAGGCAAGAACACTGGAGTAGGGTGCCATTCCCTTCTCCAGACCTTGGGGCAATATGTAGTTAAAAAGGAATGTTAGGATGCTTGCTTGTGTGTCATGCAACATTACATCTCTCCCCTTGGAATTTTCTGAGAGACTTACAGAAAGATTTCAAGTACTCTCCAATGTTTTTATTTAAATATGAAGCTGCTCAGATAGACAGCCCAAGTCATTCCAGCCTTCTTTAGGCTACAGAAGCAAAGAACAGATGGCCGTCTGGACAAGGGCCTTAGAGCCAGAAGGAGAATCTGAAGAGCATGGGAACTCAGAGATGCCAGCCTCCATGTGATGCCTGGGTGAACTCTCCCCTACTGTCACCCACATTTTCCAGGAAGAGAGAGCACCAAAGGCAATATAGAGAAAGTACAACTGAGCTCAGCACACTAATAGGTGCAAACAGGAACAACAAGTTGGTGGCCGCCCTAACTGGACAGGCCCCATCTTGGGATAATGAAGCCTACTGGGGTTGATTCTAGTTGCTGAGACCAAGCCTGGGCTTCTGCCTGTCCCATCCCTTGAGTCCTGACCTGGGCTTGTCGCCCATGCTCCCATCTGTCCTGCTCAGTACTTGGCACTCTTTCCTGTTCACAGCCTCGCCTCTCACCTGTTTGTGCCTTAGATAAACCCCTTCTGCAAACTCTAGCCCTAGCATGCATTTGAATTTCAAGTTTTTATTTATTTTTATTTTTTTATTAATTAAAATTTTCCGTCTCAAGTGTACATGAGTTTCCAATCTTGAACCCCCTCCCCCCACCTCCCACCCCATATCAACTCTCTGGATCATCCCCATGCACATATTTATTTGGCTGTTCCAGGTCTTAGTTTCAGCATGCAGGCTCTTAGCTGCAGCACTCAGGCTTGTAGTTGCGGCATGCAGGCTGTTAGTTGCGGCATGCAGGATCTACTTCTCTGACTAGGGAACAAACCCAGGCCCCCTACAATGGGAGTGCAGTCGTAATCACTGGACCACTAGCAAAGTCCCCAAATTCCAGGTTTTGATAGCTGGTTTTCCCAGCAATGTATCCTCATGATACTCCAGCCTGGACAATTACTCAATTCCTGCAAGCTAGTATATTACTAGGGCTTCCCAGGTGGCTCAGCTGGCAAAGAATCCACCTGCAGCGCAGGAGTCCTTGGTTTGATTCCTGGGTTGGGAAATTCCCCTGGAGAAAGGATAGGCTATCCACTCCAGTATTCTTGGGCTTCCCTGGTGGCTCAGATGGTAAGGAATCTGCCTGCAATACAGGAGACCAGGGTTTAATCCTTGGTTTGGGAAGATCCCCTGGAGGAGGGGCTGGCAACCCAATCCAGTATTCTTGCCTGGAGAACCTCTTGGACAGAGGAGCCTGGAGGGCTACAGTCCATGGATGTGCAAAGAGTAGGACACGACTGAGTGACTAAATACAATATTATTTCACTAAAATTTATTGATTTTTTTCCTATAAGCCTAGAACTTTGCATGAATTCTCTCTTGTCAGCCA
Organism: Neotragus moschatus; assembly: GCA_006410615.1. Taxonomy (NCBI): domain Eukaryota; kingdom Metazoa; phylum Chordata; class Mammalia; order Artiodactyla; family Bovidae; genus Neotragus; species Neotragus moschatus. Next base: position 1,793,080 of record SJYA01000437.1, on the reverse strand, counting down.
CAGAAAACATCTTTAAGCAAGAGAAATCTGCCTTTCCCATTGTATGGATGAAAATACTGTAATATAGAAAGGTTGAGTAACTTGTCTATGGTCAGACAGCCTGCCGGTGGTAAGGCTTGATTACTATTCCCTTGGCATGGAATCCAGGCAATCAGACATCTAAGCTTATGTTTTCACCCACACACTTCAGAAGGTTTTAATCCTCCAAAACGGGGATGACCCAAGACCTTGCCTTCCTTCCTGTCTGGAGCACCCTGCCTCGTTCTGTACACAGTAAGCACCTTCCTCAGCCTCAGTGTTTCCTCCTCGGAGAGGCCTCCCTGTTCACCTGTCTAAAGATAATCTCCCCTCTTGTATTCTCTCATGCCTCCCGTGCTTTTCCACTGCTACCTTTATGCCAACAGACATTCTTCGTGTGCTTCCTTGTCTAATGTCTTATCTTGCTCTGCAAGGGACAGGGGCTGCTCTGCTTGGCACCATGAACCCCACATTCAGCTCAGCAACTGACCCATAGTGGTCAACATTTTTTTGAATAAAGGGACAGATCAATAGACTTCTTTCTGGCATTCTCACTGCAGAACCTTTCAAAATTCCATCCCATACCTAAATTGTTGAGTCTGTGGCAAATGCTTTTTGCTGTTTGCTTACTGCTAAGAAAGCAAACATTCATCCTTTGAAGATAGATTTATTTTTAGAGGTAGATAAAAGCCTTTTGAGATGGAATTTGCAATGAGCAAATTTGTCACAACTAGGTAACCTAACCTGAGTTCCAAAATGCCTTGTGATTATAAAACAGTAAGACTGTGTGTGTATGTCCTGTGGATACTGCAGAAAAATTCTCATGGTTGTCCAGCCACAGTGGTTCTCACCAGCGCACAGTCTATAGGGAACGACTCTATTGGCCACATATATTCTAGCACATCTGTTCAAGATTAGCTTTATTGCTTTCTAATTAGATTTCCAATGTGCCTAGTTTAGTCCACTGGCCTCAAACATTTTGTACTTACGACCCTTTTGTATTCTTAAAAAGTACTGAAGAGCCTCAAAGAGCTCGTGTAATAAAGATTATGTCTATCAATACTCACCATACTAAAAATTTTAAAGCATCTATGTATTAGATCACTTAAAAATTACATTTTTTGATAAGTTTTTTTGGAAAAAATCCAGTGTCACTCACATATATGGTTGGAAAAGTAGTTTAACAGCCTTTTCACATAATCATGGATATTCTTTGATACTATACCCAAACTTCACAATTGGCAGTTTCTTAAAGATTAGTTCAGTGTGAAATAAGAAACCATATCAATGAAATTTTTGTACTTTGCTGCGTTAAAATCCATTCCTATGTCCTGCCTGATTTGGATTGACCCATGCATGATTTTGTAATATCACCATATTTGGTCACTTAGAAAATATTGGTTCACTGATACTAGTCCTTCCAAGTATGTGCATTTTATCATCCAATATAAAAAAATAACACTCATTAATATCATCACTAACAATGTTAGAAAAATCTTGAAGTATTGGAAAGTCGTCAACTTCATGGTGGTGGATATGAGTTTTCCAAAACTGGTAATCCTAGTAATTTTTTAAAGCTTGAATTTTATCATTGGCAACAAATATCTTCAGTTAGTCTTCTTAATAGTGATAGGCCCATTTTATTCATTTTCAAGAAAATGTCTATAAAATAACCATGGGGGGAAAAAGGGTAGTTGAGCTCAAAGTTGAAACACATAGCTGCTTTCCTTTGAGCTATATTGGGTATAGAAGTGCTTTATTCTTTCCATTATGTCGTGCTAAGTCACTTCAGTCATGTCTCTTTGGGACCCTATGGATTGCAGCCCACCAGGCTCCTCTGTTCATGGGGAATCTCCAGGCAGGAATACTGGAGTGGGTTGCCATGCCCTCCTCCGGGGGAGCTTCCCGACCCAGGGATCAAACCTCTGGCTCTTCTGTCTCCTGGCAGGCGGGTTCTTTGCCACTAGCGCCACCTGGGAAGCCCATTATGTCAGACAGAATGTTAAAGAGACTCCAGATTAAATGAAATTAATATTTTTTACTGCTTCACCAAAGAAACTCTTAATGGAAACTGGCTTGTCTTTTTCTTTTTCACTGTGACATTGTGGTGGCTAAGAACACAATGACTACTGCCTGGTATCTTGATTTGTGCAAAAGCATCAGCCGTTTGACCGCCATTGCTTTCACACTATCAGTGTGAATGTCACCACGGCAGCAAAGGCAAATAACATCTTAGTATTATAATGAAAATAGTTTTGACCTTTCTAACCCCCTGAAAAGGTCTTGTGGACTTCCAGGAGTCTACAGACCACTCTTTGAGCAAAGCTTGTCCATCTATCTGCTGTGAAACTTTCTAAGAGCCCTCAGCAAAGGTGTGGCGTTAGCTTCCAGCATATAATGACCAGACAGTACACTGCTAAAACAGTGTCAACCTGAAACTGGAAGATTCACTGGCTCAAAAACTGTGAGAAAACAGAATGTGTGACGAGAGAGACTCGGTTACAGACAGGCTAAACGATTTTTGTTACAATATGTTTGGACACAAACACATTATAGCAACACTGATTCTAAAACCTGCTTTACTTTGTCCAAAACATGCTTCAAAAACTATCAGCAGTGGTCACTGTCTCTCGCTGGAGTCTTCTAATTCCTATTTCTCAGAGTACAAACTCCAAAAACATGGGTTCACTTTTGAGGGGAAAGGCAACACGAATTCAGGGAAGAGACACCTTCACCTGTAACCGGAATTTGCCTTTTAGCACAAGTTTGGTTGCTTCCTACCAGTCGGACTTGAGTTCTTACTTCTGGCTAATTTCACTTCATCTTCTGTCTCTTTTCAGGATGATTTCCTGGGAGTGTTTAGTAGCTAATTTTTAGTAAATGCCTGATGACATCTGAGAGAGGACAACTTTGTAAGATAATTATTTATTTGGGGGAAGCAGGTTTTATTTTTCTCACATTTTTTTCCTTTTTGTAAAAGTGGAGTATAATTGCTTTCTGAAATTATATAAATACTGCAGTGGTTTCTTTAAAGCATGTGGCAGCCATAGAGATGAGCTCTGAGTGGAGCAAATCCACTTTGTTCACAGTCAAGGAGTAGTAAGCAGGGGAACCCAGCTCTTAAGGCCCTCTGTGTAATGTTGAACAACTTGGGTTGCTGTATTTGCCCGGCTGGTCCTCAGGGAAGAGGTCTCTGAGAGGGAGCCATCCAGGTAGGATCTGGATAAGGTGGGAAAGAGAGGAGGCAACATTTGTCCCATCAGTGCAGTCTGTCATCAGGGAAAAAAAAAATCTTTCCATCTTCTTAGCATCTTCCCTGGCTCTGAACAGTGCAGGAGTTCTCCTGGGGAGAGTTCATGCCACTCCCAGGACAGAGGCTTGCACCAATACCTCGCCCTAGCACCAGTCCAGTGAACCAGAAACAGTGAGAGAGGTTGCTGGCCAGCAACCTCACCCCGAGACTATAGAGGTGGGGCAGCAGGCAGACTGGGCCGTGGAATCTCCCAGAAGTGGATCAGCAGCTCCTTCCCATCTCTGCACAGAGAGTGGATGACACGGACTCTGCTGAAGACGCTGACTGCTGGAGTGCAACCAAGAGAATTTTTCCTAACCCGCTGTGTCAATAGACAGGAGGGCAAGACTATGAAATATGGACCAGGAGAAGGGAAAGGGAGCCAGAATGCTTTTCTTCTTGTGAGGAGAGGCTCATTGACAGGAGAAAACTCAGCCTGAGCTAAGGCAGCCCATAGCGACAGAAACAAGAAAGTGAAAATGAAAGTCGCTCAGTTGTGTCCAACTCTTTGCGACCCCTTTGGAATTCTCCAGGCCAGAATACTGGAGTGGGTAGCAGTTCCCTTCTCCAGGGAGTCCTCCCAACCGAGGGATTGAACCCAGGTTTCCCATATTGCAGGTGGATTTTTTATTGTCTGAGCTACCAAGGAAGCCCAAGACTATTTGAGTGGGTAGCCTATCCCTTCTCCAGGGGATCTTCCTGACCCAGGAATCGAACAGGGGTCTCCTGCATTGCAAGCGGATTCTTTACCAACTGAGCTATCACAAAAACAAGGGTACCGTCCACTTTCAGAAGTACAACACCGTCATGTGGCATTTCCACACACCATGTCACCACTGCTATAACCAAATGAGGTGGGCAAAGGGGAAAAGTGAGCATCACAACTCACAGAGTGCTGGGGAGTATTTNCAGGGGTCTCCTGCATTGCAAGCGGATTCTTTACCAACTGAGCTATCACAAAAACAAGGGTACCGTCCACTTTCAGAAGTACAACACCGTCATGTGGCATTTCCACACACCATGTCACCACTGCTATAACCAAATGAGGTGGGCAAAGGGGAAAAGTGAGCATCACAACTCACAGAGTGCTGGGGAGTATTTCTATAATAAAGAAATACACATGTTGTAAGACATACATTCGACCAGAGGCCTGCTCCTCCATGTATAGCTAAAAGTAAGAATGAATGCCAATGTGAGTAGTTTTAGAAATATTTCTTTTTGATGTCACAAAAAACAAGAAGGACCTAACCTCTCTCTCAGATGTGGAGCATTCACAATGAGAACAGAAGGTATTCTGTTTTGGATGTTACTGATGAGATCGTTACATTTCTCTTTTTTCTCTTCTTCAAAACAAGAATAAAGGCATCCAATGACTTTCAATATGCCTTAGTCTTTATTACTCCAAGGACATTAAGAGTTGACAGTGCGCACAATTCTAGTAATAAAAGTTTGTTTGGTATCTGGCTAAAATTGCCAATATTTGGAGCTTTCTCAGTATGAAGCTCCCAGAGGCATCCTGTTGGTACCTAGTATTAGAAGAATTGGGAAAAGACTCAACTGCTTTGAGCCCAGGCTTCCCTTCTGTGAAATGTAACAACGATATCTACTTTATGAGTGCTAGAGTGAAGGAGACACAGCACAGATAAATGTGTAAAGCACAACTGTCTGGCACAATAGTGCCAAGTACATCCATTCAGTGGTGGGCTAGAGTTGACTCATAGGAGCTCATAAGAACTTATTGTTATATTTTCTAGAACTTGGCGAGCCAGTGGCTAAACCACTGGTAGCCTGAAACCAACCATGGCAGGAGTATTCACACAATGGAAACCAGCAAACTGCAAATCAAGGTTCCTTCCCACCTGGTTGCTAAAGATTTACAAACACACTACTTCTGCTGTTAATAAATTTTTTTTCCTGCTATTCAGTATTGTTCTAAAGAATAGGATGAACTAAATATTTGCTGGATATAATTGTCTTGAAAATGTGATGAATTTTCTTTCACTGGGGTCAGAGCCTCTGTTGGTTTAAAGCACCAATGAAGAAATTTTGGGATTCCAGGCATCAGCAAGCTTAGTGGTTAGAGCAGACACTGTTTCTGCCTTCCCAACAACCATCTTCCCGCCTTCCCTTTCTTCCCTCATCACAGAACTCGATTCCTTGATTTCAGGGAAGGTGGGCTCTGGTGCTAATTTATAGCCCCAGAGATGGATAACGATCGCTCTAGTCAGTGAGGGCAGTGTGATTTTCCCTCACCAGTGACTGGTCCCTCACCACCACTCGTATAACTGAGTTCTGGCTTCCCTTCTCAGATAAGAGATGCAGACCCTTGTTCCATACTACCCAAAGCAATCTACAGAACTAATGTGATCTCTAGCAAATTACTCACGAAAATTTCACAGAACTAGAACAAATAACCTAAAATGTAACTGGAACCATAAAAGACCTGGAATTGCCAAAGCAGTTCCGAGGAAAAGGAGGAAAACTGGAGGCACAATCCTTCCAGACTTCAAATGATACTACAAAGCAACAGTAATCAAAACAGCATGGAACTGGCATAAAAGCAGACATATAGATCACTGGAACAGAATAGGGAGCCCTGAAATAAACCCATACATCCGTAGTCAATTAATCTTCAACAAAAGAGGCAACAGTATGCAAAGGAGGAAAGACAGTCTCTTCAGTCAGAGGTATTAGGAAAGCTGGACAACCAGCAAATAAATCAATGAAGTGAGAACACTCCCTAATATCATGCACAAAAAATAAATTCAAAACAGGTTAAAGACTCAAATGTAAGACATGACACCATAAAACTCCTAGGAGAGACACAGGCATAACATCCTTTGACATAAACTGTATTAATGTTTTCATAGTCAGTCTCCCAAGGCAATAGAAATATAAGCAGTAATAGACAAATGGGACCAAACCAAACTTATAAGCTTTTGCACAGCAAAGGAAACTATTGACAAGATGAAAATATTTGCAGACAATGTGACTGACAAAGGCTTAATCTCTAACATATACAAATAGCTCAGACAACTCAATAACAAAAAAACCAAGCAACTCAATCAAAAAAATGGGCAGAACACCTTTATAGACATTTCTCCAGAGAAGATGTACAGATGGCCAACAGGCACACGAAAACACATTCAGCTTAACTAATTATTAAAGAAAATGCAAATCAAAACTACAATGAGGTACCTATCACCCCATACAGATCAGAATGGGCATCATTAAAAAGTCTACAAATGACAAATGCCGGCCAGGGTATAGAGCAAACAGAACCCTTCTATACTGTTGTTGGAAATGTAACACTGGTGCAGCCACTTTGGAAAACAGTTTGGAGCTTCCTGAAAAAATCTAAAAATAGAGTTACCATATGATCCATACTCCTGGGCACGTATCTGGAGAAAACTCTGATCTGAAAAGATACATGCACCCCAATAATCATAGCAGCACGATTTATAATGGTCAAGTCACGGAGGCAATCTAAATGCTCATTGATAGATGAGTGGATAAAGAAGATGCGGTCTGTACATACAATGGAATATCACTCGGCCGTAATAAAAAGAATGAAATAATGCCACTCGCAGCAACATAGACGGACCTGCAGATCATCATACCCAGTGGAGTCAGGAAGAGGAAGGTAACTATCATATGACTTCACTTATATATGAAATCTAAAATAAGATACAGAAGAACCTATTAATATTTACAAAACAGAAACAGATGCAGACATAGAAAACAATCCTGTGGTTACCCAAGGGGAAGGCTTTGGGGAGGGGTAATTAGGATTTGGGGATTAGCAGATACAAATGAGTATATATGAAATAGATAAACAAGGTCTTACTGTATAGCACAGGGAACTATATTCAATATTCTATAATAAACCATGATTGAAAGAAGGTGAAAAAGAACTCACTCTGGCACTCTGCTGTATACCACAAACTAACACAAATTTTAAATCAGCAATACTTTAGAAACAAATAAATAAAGCAGACTCTTTCGGAAGAAAGCTCTTGAGTCTTCTTCTGCCTACTCCCTTTTGTATGGAGATGAGATGCCACGTGACTGTAAGACAACAGGCAGGAGGCAGGAGAGCCCACTCTCCGAGGAGACCTGAGTGCAGGAGTGGAGAGTGTCTGTTTTTGTGACAGTACGACTGAGCTGCTGAAAATGGCTCTCACCAATAAAATGGTTTAAGCCCAAGTTATACTTTTTATTACTTACATTGTTCTATCACTTATAGCCCAAAGACCCCCTATCTAATACGGGAGGGCAATATATTGCAAGTGTGGCTGTCTTTTCAGGGTCCTAGATTACATTTTGTAGTTAACACCTCCTTATAAAGCCCGTCCTGGCTCTAATGTCAAAGGGCCCCAGGCGCAGAGTGAGAGGAGACCACATTAGGGTGAGGAGAAGTTGGTATGGAATGGGAGGGTAGATGTCAGTGGGTCTGCAGACTTCCCTCTGGACCTATGTGGGTTTATTCAGTTATTACAATCGAATCAATCAAAGACAGACGTCACTTTGAAGTTCTTAAAGGGACTTACAGGGTATCCTTCTAGGGTACAATGTCATTAGGATCATCTCAGATTATTTTCTCCAGACTTATTTTCAATTCATACAAGAAATGATATCTGGGAAATTCATTCACAGCTGGCAAGTAAATGGAAGAGCTGTTTTCTTAAGTATAATTGCTGTACAATATTATGTAAGTTTAGTTCAGTTCAGTTGCTCAGTACTGTCCGAATCTTTGAAATCCCATGAGTCACAGCACATCAGGCCTCCCTGTCCATCACCAACTCCTGGAGTTTACCCAAACTCATGTGCATCGAGTCGGTGATGCCAGCCATCTCATCCTCTGTCGTCTCCTTCTCCTCCTGCCCCCAATCCCTCCCAGCATCAGAGTCTTTNATCCACCTCATTAGAACTGATTCAAATATATTCTTTTTGATGGCTGAGTAATACTCCATTGTGTATATGTACCATAGCTTTCTTATCCATTCATCTGTTGATGGACATCTAGGTTGCTTCCATGTCCTGGCTATTATAAATAGTGCTGCGATAAACATTGGGGTACACTCTAGGTTTCTTAAGAGCAGATTCTTGTCTCATTAACCTCTATGTGTCCCTGAGAGCTGCCTCAGGCAGTGTGCACAATAGATGTTTTCTAAACTGAACTGAAGTTGGGGAGAGAAAGAGGCAGAAGGATCCCAGTGATCCACACGTATTAAGGGGAATATAGGGGGCGAAGAGGAGAACGTTAAAATAGGACTCACCCTGAAATCGTTCAGTAAGATTTCAAATATATTCCCCGTTCTCCATCCCATCTTTAAAAAGGCAAGACAGGAAATCTAGGGGAAAGTGACAAGAGGGAAGCAGACAGTTGTTAACAACAAAGGCAAATTTCTCCTGGGCCCCGTTTTCCAGAAGCCAGTTATGCCCACTGAACTACAGGGTGAAGACTATGAAGCAAGCCTCCATCAGATAAAAGCACCAGACCCTTCACTGTTTGGCTCCAATGATAGTGAATAGGTTTGTTGGTTTTTGTTACTGTTATTGCTTCATTTTCTGTTTTTCTTAAACACTAACCGTGGTCTGGTTTCTCTTCAATATTTAGCTGATTTATTCCAGGAGGTTACTATTTGAGACTGTCACACTTTTCAAATACTTCAGCTGGTGGTGAGCATGGCTATAATGCAAATGATCCAGTGTCTCCTTTGAAACTGCCAAACTTGAGGTTTCAGGTTGAGGCTTGCAGTTGCTTTAAATTCTCTTTTTTGCTCTAAATTCTGCTCAGTTCAAATAAAATTCATGCTTCCTACATCAAGAAAGACAGGGAGCCATCTGAAATTTCCTGAAACACCTGGTACCAGGCAGGTTGAGGCAGGTAAACCTGTCATGCTGTCCTTGACAGGTTTGTGATAGCATCTTTTTTCTTTTTCAGTTTTTATGTTATTTACTGACAAATTCTAAGTAATGTTAGGGCTGATGAATGCAAAACAGCTTCTGTGACAGCGCTGTCACCACCCCCCAGAGCACAGACTTTGACTGATCTAAAACAGTTTTGCAAACTGGAGGTGGTGTGACCCATTGATGGGTTGGAAAAACAAGTCAGTGGATCGTGACAGTGTTTAAAAATAAAACCAAGTAGGATTAAAAAAAAATTCAGAGTTTATAGGTTCACAGAAAAAGTAAAACAAATACTGTATATTAACCCATAAATGTGGAATCTAGAAAAATGGTACAGATAATCCTATGTGTAAGCTGAAATAGAGCACACAGATGTAAAGAACACAAATGTATGGATATCAAGCAGGGACAGAGAGGAGTGGGATGAATTGGGAGACTGTGATCGACATGTATACACTGCTGCTGCTGCTGCTAAGTTGCTTCAGTCGTGTCTGACTCTGTGTGACCCCATAGATGGCAGCCCACCAGGCTTCCCTGTCCCTGGGATTCTCCAGGCAAGAATACTGGAGTGGGTTGCCTTTTCCTTTTCCAATGCATGAAAGTGAAAGTGAAGTCATTTCGTCGTGTCCGACTCCTAGCGATCCCATGGACTTCAGCCTACTAGGCTCCTCTGTCCATAGGATTTTCCAGGCAAGAGTACTGGAGTGGGGTGCCATTGCCTTCTCCCACTCAGTGCTCTATGGTGACCTAAATGGTAAGGAGATCCAAAAGAGAAGGGATATAAGTATATGTATAGCTGATTCACTTTGTCATATAGCAGAAACTGACACAATAGTGTGAAGCAACTACACTCCAATAAAAATTTTTTAAAAAGAAAATGCAAGAACTATTTTATGAAACAAGTTTTAGTTACATATATATGTATATAGGTGTTTATGTATGTTGTAGGTTATAATACAATATTAAGTGCTTTTCTTATAGTTGTGGTCAAATTGAAAGCCATTGATCTAGGGCAAAAGTTGGCAAATTGGTTCAAAGACCAATTTGTTGCCTATTGTCTGTATGGACTACAAGCTAAGAATGGCTTTGCATGCAAAATTGCTAAATTGTGTCCGACTCTTTGCAACCCTATGGATTGTAGCCCACCAGGCTCCTCTGTCCATGGGATTCTCCAGGCAAGACTAGTGGAATGCATTGCCATGCCCTCCTCCAAGGGATCTTCCCCACCCAGGAATCGAACCTATGTCTCTTACATCTCCTGCACTGGCAGGTGGGTTCTTTACCACTAGTGCCACCTGGGAAGCCCAAGAATGGCTTTAAAAGAAGTTTATATCATGACATGTGAAAATCACATGAAATTCAAATTTCCACATTTCCTATTGTTCATGAAGTATTACTGGAATGAAGCCACGTGCATTTGTTGATGTATTGTCTGTGGCTGCTTTTCCAAGTGTTGAGTAGCAGTTGCAACAGACACTTTGTGGCCCAATAAGCCTAAAATATTTACTATCATTACAGGAAAAGGTTACCAACCCATGATCTAGAAGATACTTTCTTGATATATGTTTTTTAAGTCTGTAATCTGTTCAATTTGGTTTATCAAAGAAATAGGGCAGCAGTCTGATAGAACTGGAGTATGATATTGGGGGAGTGTTGTGGAGGCTGCTGCTGCTCCCCACATCACCCAGGTACCCATCCTGCTCTGGGTGACCCTCCTCTGGCATCTGTGCTTCCCAAATGCCCACATCTGCAGCTTTCTGCAGAGGCCTGCCCCTGGGTTGCTGAAGCAGCTTTGCCTGCCTTGGGGGACTTAGCAGTGCCTCGGAATTTCAGCTCCTGCAGGCAGGCCCTTGGCCAGGAGGCAAGGTTATGAAACACTAACCTCCCTGCCTCAGGTCAAGAGGATGAAAGGGTACCCTCCACTTCAGAGGTGCTCTGTGGGATCAGGCTACATTCCCCTCCTCCGGGCTTGCTGGAATCACACATTTGCTTGACTTCTCTCCCCACTCCGCCCACCTGCCCCATTCCCTCTGAGAGCACTTTTTTAACTCTTAGGGACACACAAATCTCAGTCTCAGCACGGTTCCTCTAGGGGACTCAGTCTCTGAGAGAGGGAGCAGGTGGGGAGGGGGACAGAGAAGTTCTTAAAAGACAACTTTTTAAAAAGAACTCTGGCCCTAGTGGGTGCCACCAACCTGTCCCACGGAATGCAGACTGTGAATGCCGCTGTTGGTGGTTTTCAGAAAGGGGAAAGGCGGTTTTTCTCAGCGAGGATGAATGTGCAATGTGTTATAATTTTAAAGAGTTCTGGGCTGTCAAGAGAATTGGATTCTAACTCCAGATGATCCACTGGGCAAGCAGGAAATCTGTTTTAAGACTCCTTTTCCTCCATTTAATAAAGAATTACATCAGTGAGTTTTTAAGGTTTCCTCTAACCTTCTGAGTCTCCTTGTGAAGTGGGTGGTTGAAACCATCTTCAACAGGCTGACCAATCCTGCTTGGGTCACTGAGCCCACCAACTTGGCTAGGCTCCAAAGTCTAGACTCTACTCACACAGCAGAAGTGTTAGACCCGTCATCTCAGGTGGCCACCCAGCGTGCAGCAGAGTCCTTCTGGGGGACTCTGTGCTGCCCCTGTGCAAATCCAGACCTTGGCAGCCAGTCAGGGGCACTCTGAGAATTTGCTTTACTAATGTGGAGCCACTACCTGTGGTTTTAGGCTTTAAAACTTTTAAAACCCCTCAATCACAGCCTGCACTCTGCTGTACTGGGCTTCTGACTTGGCACCAAATTTTTGGTCTGCTCTTCTTTTCTGTTGTGATCACTCTCCATCACTGGCTGTCAGTGAGAAAGAGCATGTCCAGTAGACACACAGTGGGAGGGAAAACCCAAAAAAGGAGATGGGGAGCGTAGGGTGGGGTGGTGAGAAGGTAAGTAACTAAAAGACGGCACCACTTTTACTTTTGTCTCACTCATTATACAAATTTTCAACAACACAGAAGGATATAAAGGGTTTCTTCAGCCAGGTTTAAGGACCCCTAGAGGTTATAGACCTATTGTCTGAAGCCTGTGGGTTCTTTATACAAAATTATTTTTAACTGTAGGTCTTCCTTGGTGCCTCAGTGGTGAATAATCTGCCTGCCAGTGCAGAAGACATGAGTTCAATCCCTGAGTTGGGAAGATCCCTTGGAGAAGGAAATGGCAACTCTCCAGTATTCTTGCCTGGAGAATCCCATGGACAGAGGAGCCTGACAGGCTACAGTCCATGCAGTCACAAAAGAATTAGACAAGACTTAGCTACTAAACAACAACCACAACAATTTGTAATTGTATCTGTTCATTTGCATAGCTTTCTTTATACTTAAATATGAAAATACCGTCATCCAGGTTCTAAAAGATGACTGCATTCAATTTAAAGCTAGACCTCAGTTTTATCAGGGCTTCCCTGGTGGTTCAGATGGTAAAAAATCCGCCTGCAATGCAGGAGACCCTGGTTGGATTCCTGGATCAGGAAGATCCCCTGGAGAAGGGATAGGCTACCCACTCTAGTGTTCTTGGGCTTCCCTTATGGCTCAGCTGGTAAAGAATCTGCCTGCAGTGTGGGAGACCTGGGTTTGATCTTGGATTGGGAAGATCCCCTGGAGAAGGGAAAGGGTACCCACTCCAATATTCTGTCCTGGAGAATTCCATGGACTGTTCATGGGGTTGCAAAGCATTAGACATGACTGAGCGACTTTCACTTCACTTCACTTCAGTTTTATCACCTTGGTTTTCAATTGTGTTTATAACTTCAGGAGTCAAGTGACAAAGTGACAGCATATTTTCTTTTTTCCCCACAATGAAACCAGTTTTACTGTTTTCATTTAAGATTATGTCAATAATCATGATCATTGAAAAACATTCCAATTACACATGAAAGGACAAGGAAAAGTAAAACTCACTAAAAATCCTACTTCTCATGCCATAAACATGACTGACTTTTTCTGGTTTTTAACAGTTCATAAGTTGGAAAGCAGGTCTAACTGCCATAAGGTTGTCAGGTCCCAGTGTCAGAATGATATCTGTCAACCTTAAGTTGAATTATTTTTAAATTTGCACTAGAGTGGCATTTTTGTATATAAAGACAAGCTTTAAAAGGTATTTAATAAGTTGAGAATTCAAGTTGACATTCTGAAAATTAACATAATTAAAATAAGTAATATACTACTTGAATTAATGAGAAACAATGAGAAAAGCCAGAAGCAGACTTAATATGTGGATGGTGAATTGGGGCTATCTGAAAGCCACGGGACATTGTACTGGTGGTTGTTTGAACATTTCATTTGCAAACAAAATAGAAACAGTGATAAGAAAACTTGAATTATGGTGATTTTGTAAATGATATGAATGACTCATTAACATTTTCTTTCTAAGCTTTGACTGTGAACGCTGTGTTGAAACTACATTTCTTTTCAATATCTGCAAAAAATAGAGCAGGTTCAGATATTTTTCTGTTCCCCACAATACTTGATGCTTTAAAAACATTGCGATAGTAACCTTACTTTTAATTAAAAAATTTTTTTTAATTAATTATTTTAATTAGAGGCTAATTTACTTTTAAGGGAGTAAAACCAGTTAAGAGTTATCATGTCATATTATTAAAAATAGACCCAGAGATTTAGTTAAATGTGGTCTGACAATCTTGAATTTCAAACACAGACATGAAGTTTTTCATATTTCATAGCATAATAGCAATATAAAGAGTATTACTGGACTTTCCTGGTGGTCCAGGAGTTAAAAATCTGCCTACCAATGCAGGGGACACAGGTTAGACTCCTGGTTGGGGAAGATTCCACATGTCTCAGGGCAACTAAGTCCTTGCCACAACTACTAAGCCTGCATTCTAGAGCCTGCAGGCCATAACTACTGAACCGACAAGCCACAGCTACTGAAGCCTGCATGCCTAAAATTGTGCTCAGCAACAAGAGAAGCCACTGCAGTGAGAAGTCCATGCGCGGCAACTAGAGAAATCCTGTGCACAGCTACAAAGACTCAGCATGGCCATAATGAATAAATAGGAAGAGTATTACCACAGTCAGGTGCAAAATGACTTAATATAGACTCATAGTTGAGATTACACCTCTCCCTAATTGTAGTTTCATCAGAGCTCTCATTTCAGCAAAGCATGATCATCTATTATATACATTTTTAGCACATAATTTATAAATTACCTTTGGATTTATATACATATTTTTAATTAGGGGATAAACACATTACAATATGGATTTGTAGTTTTACTAATGCTCTGACTCTCTGGGATCCCCTAGTTGCTGCTAAGTGTATAAAAAGTACACAGATCTCTAATACTTGTATCTACCTAAGTACAATATAGGATTAAAATTTTTAAGTTAATAGAGAATATCCAAAGAACTATTTTCCTTTAGAGGATCCATACATTACTTGAATTTGAGAAATTCCAGGGTAAGGCTAAAAAATGTCACGTATTCCTGTTGCAGACTGTATGTATATGTGTATACATGTGTGTATGTATGTATATATACATATATAAATCAATGAGATCATCCCACACATGCTATTTTGTAACTTGAATTTTTACTTAATAATATGCCACAGAAGTTTTTCTTTTCAATGACTATAAAGTATTTTATTACATGATTGGTTAGCTAGTCCCTCATGAAAACATTTTTGCTGTTTCCATATTTCACACTCTTTCGAGGATCATTGCAATAAGTATCATTCTTCATTTTGTAAACATGTGTAGAGTAATTTTATAGATGTGGAATTGCTGAGTCAAGGAGAATGCATATTTAAATTTTTGATAGATATTGCCCAATTACTTTCCAAAAAGGTGGTATCAATTTTCTACTCCACTCATAGAGTATAAAAACTTGCCACATTCTCACTTTTAAATCTTTGGAAACTGGACAGTTGAGAAATTAACAATTGTATATAAACTGAGTTGATAGTATTATATGTTTCAGATGTGCACAGATGCTGCTGTGCTTATTAAAATATAAAGTCATTTCAAAATTTTATTGAATTTCTATTGCATATCTATTGTTAATGTGTTTTCTCAACCAACAGCTACTTAAATCACTATCATACAGAAGTTTTATGATTTTCTTTTAAAAAAGAATGCTCATGGTAGAATATCTGGAAGCCTGTAACTATTTTGGTTCTCTTGTCTACATGAGAAAACTACTCAATGTAATGTAAGACAATGGAAGAACAGGGCTTGGGATGGGGCAGCCCTGCCAGCTACCCATTCCCTTTGTATGGACATAAATACAACCAGTCCATTCTAAAGGCGATCAGCCCTGGGATTTCTTTGGAAGGAATGATGCTAAAGCTGAAACTCCAGTACTTTGGCCACCTCATGCAAAGAGTTGACTCACTGGAAAAGACTCTGATGCTGGGAGGGATTGAGGGCAGGAAGAGAAGGGGACGACAGAGTATGAGATGGCTGGATGGCATCACTGGCTCAATGGACGTGAGTTGAGTGAACTCCAGGAGTTGGTGATGGACAGGGAGAGGAGTTGGTGATGGACAGGAAGGCCTGGCGTGCTGCAATTCATGGGGTTGCAAAGAGTTGGACACGACTGAGCGACTGAAGTGAACTGAGTGGCCTCTGGATTCAAAGAGGTCCCTAGAAAAGATGGGGTTCCTCACTGAGAGGAGTTTTTACTTAACTAAGGAATAAGAATATCCTTTATCTTTTCTGTTTCCAAGGTCCAGAGTCTTAATTTCCACTGCTGTGGAATCAGTATAAGTAGACATTAAAAAAAAAAAAAAAAAACTCAGCCATGTAGAGGCAACATGAAAGGCATATTCAGTGGTACAACTGCATTTGAAGGTCCCTGAAGGAAGATTGTGTGACCCCTCTGTTTCTGCATCCTCCAGGGCCTGACAGGACACCTGCCACGCTAATGAATGAATGAATGCTATGAGCCCTCATGTTCACTCCGTAAACCTGCACAGAAAGCAGAAACATGCTTTCTAATGCTTTTTTCCTTCTCACTCTTAATTGGATTTCAGCCTTTAGAGAAATCTTTTTAGAAATTACTGTTGAGAGGGCAGCATAGCCCTAGTTCAGTTGAAACTTTTCCAAAGAGAAAGTTTACAACCCTGCTAGGGTTCCAAATACTGGGTCAACCACACTTACCAGTTCTACTTGTTACTTTCATCCAGAGGAGAAAGGTTGGATTACAAATAGCAAATTTCTTACTAAGAAAATACCAAACACCACATTTCTGATGACCTGTAAAACTCCATAACATATGGGACTTCCCTGCTGGTCCAGTGGTTAAGAATCAGCCTTGCAATGCAGGGGACATGGATTTGAGCCCTGGTTGGGGAACTGGAACCCACACGTCCCAACTAGGAGTTCAAACACCTCACTGAAGACTGAAGATCCTGAGCATGGCAACACACAGTCAAATAAAAATTTAAAAATAAAGTAAAAAGCAAATCTAACAATAACCAGTAAGAGAAACCTCTCTGCCCTCTCTTGCTCTTCACTTCCTTCAAAAAATTTTAAAAACTGAGATATAATTCACAAACCACAAAATTCACCCTTTTGAGTGTACAGTTCAATAGTTTTTAGTATATTCACCTTCCAGCACGATCTAATTTCAAAACTTTCTCATCATTCCCAAAAAGAGTCCCCTATCCTCCCCCTCCCCTGACTTCAGAATCCTGACACTCACTAATCTACCTTATTTCCTTTTACTAACCTATAGTTATAGTGCCTCTAGGCTTGGGGAGGTGGTGTTCATTAGTATCATAGATCTTGAGAGAGTTCTGTTTCCCAAGGTGCTTTTCTTTTTCTGCTACCATCAGTAAACACTATTGACCAAGCACAGAAATCACAGAGAATTCTCTGTAGGGCAATTCCTCTTTGTCACACACACACACACACACACACACACACACACACACACAAATAAGTGTGTGTGTTGAAGGTGGTGGGTGTCTGGGGAAAGATTAATTGATGAGCACGTGGATGATCGCCTCTGCTGAAGTACAGCATTGATTGCCATGGATGGCTGAAGATCACATCCTCCTGAAGACACAAAGCAGTGGGACAATCTCTTTCAGAATTAAACAAAGGCATCTGCCATCACAGAGTCAAGACTGGGTCTTCAGTTCATTAACATAATACAAAACTCTTACTGACAATTTGTATCCGGCATTTGCCTGAAAATGGAGTAAGGTGGTTCAGGAAGGAGCTACAGAGGGAGATGTAAGAAAGAAACCAGCACAGCATCCAGGAGTTGGCCTGGCACTCTCAGCTAAGCCTTGTTCTCCTGTTAAACACAGACAGTTCCATAGAACAGGACATAAGGCAAGGTCATTCTATGACCACAATGGATCAAAACAAAGACCAGACCACTCTGTTCTTATGTCCAAACAGGCACTAATAAGATTGTTTACAAACCATAAAAACGACCAAATATCCTGTCTTGGCTAATAGGAGTAAGTGCTGCTTCCTTATCAACCAGTATTGGGTTTTCTTCATTTCCTCACCTTCTAGATATTAAGATGTCAAGTCATAGAATCACCTTTGATTTCTTTTTTTATTTTATTTATTTATTTATTTTTATTTTTTATTTTTCTCTCTCACATTTGATTTGTGACAGAACCCAATCCAGACAAGGCCTACTTCCTTGACCCTCCTCAGAATCACATAGTAGTAGTTGTTAGTTGCTCAGTTGTGTCCAACTCTTTGGATCCCAGAGACTGTAGCTTGCCAGGATCCTCTGTCTATGGGATTCTCCAGGTAAGAATACTGGAGTGGATTGCCATTTCCTTCTCCAGAGGATCTTCCCAACTCAGGGATCAAATCTGGGTCTCCTGCATTGCAGGCAGATTCTTCACCATTTGAGTTGCAGGGAAGTCCTTCAGAATCACATGACACAAACCCAAATCACATCATAGGTCCTTTCTCTCTCTTGCTGAGATGTTTGTTTTCCCTCATTGAAACGAGTGATGCATCCAACTTGTTCGTCTACAGATTTGTTTCTTCTGTTGGTCTTTGGCTGAGATGGGGGAAGCAGGTCATCTTCTATAAGGGTTACTTCAGGGGACCACACAGTGGCTCTTGCCTGAATCCATTTCACATATCCATCTGCCATAGGTAAGACCTGGCATTCCACCATGAGAACGTTATTCCTTCGGGTCATCACTTAGTGATTATTTAGGCAGAAGTGCTCTCAGAGAAGAAAATGACCTTTAAAACACTCTCAATCATAGATGTTTGAGTAAGCCACTTTCATATTCCATTTATTCATTACATTTTCTTACATTTTTTAGCCCCTTGAAATTAGGACACAGCCTATGATCCACAGCATCTTAAATTCTTTGAAATATGGTGATACGTCTGAGCTCAAGTTTCATCAATTGTGATGAGTTAATACTATTTCCCAACACTCAATCATGTGCATACAGCTCTCACAATTTTTGTTATATGCATATGCTACAGAGAGGGCTTCCTGGGTGGCTCAATGGTAAAGAATCTGCCTGTCAATGCAGGAGAGGCGGGTTTGATCCCTGGGTTGGGAAGATCCCTTGGAGAAGGAAATGACAACCCACTCCAATATTCTTGCTTGGAAAATCCCAGGTACAGAGAAGCCTGGTGGGCTACAGTCCATGGGGTTCCAGAGATTCAGACATGACTTAGTGACTAAACAACTAACAATATGCTACAGAAATGATATTCATATTATATTTGTCTTTACAGTACCTCACTTTTAAGTAAATGTAGGGCTTCCCTGGTGGCTCAGTGGCAAAGAGTCTGCCTGCCAATACAAGGGACGCAGGTTTGATCCCTGGTCCTAGAAGATCCCACATGCCATGTGGCAACTAAACCCACACATCACAGTTATTGGGATGAGCCCAGAAGCCCAGGAGTCACAACTACTGAGCCTGTGATCTAGAGCCCATGAGCTGCGATTACTGAAGCCTGACACCCTAGAGCCTGCATTCCACAACAAGAAAACCCACTGTAAAGAGAAGCCCATGGACTGCAACGAGGAGTACCCTCTGCTCAGCACAGCGAGAGAAAGCCTGCGTGCAGCAACAAAGATCCAGCATAGCGAAAAGTAATAAATAAGTAAAAAAATAAGAGTTAAGAAAATGTAGTGAAAGTGGTTCAGTCATGGACTGACTTTCATGGACTATACAGTCCATGGAATTCTCCAGGCCAGAATACTGGAGTGGGTAGCCTTTCCTTTCTCCAGGGGATCTTCCTGACCCAGAAATCAAACTGGGATTTGCTTTCTTCTAGTAATAATATCCATGAAATCCTGGGCAAGACATGCTAGTTATAGCTTTCCCTAAAACATATTAAAATATATATACAACTATTTAAAAACTTGTAAAATGTTGCTCATATTCCACAAAAAATCATCCCTCTTGTTTGCCAGTGGTAGCCATGCAATCCTTGGACAATTCTGAACTAGCTGATCCCAAGTGTCTTGCTGGATCCTATTTTTGGCATTCTCTGTGGTTATAAGAGGGGCACAGTCTGCCCCCAAAGTTTTCAATCTGAGAGTCAAGACAGACATGAATAGAAGAAAACTATATAATCACAAAAATAGATCCAATTAACTATTTATATAGCTTTTATGTACATATAATTGTGTTGGAGTCACCTGATCTTAAAGATTAATTTTATATTGATAAAAAGCACCAGATCTCTTGATACTTGGAAACACACATGAGTGATTTCAGATATAACCTTTGTCTTAAATATTGTCCCCAATATTGTAGATTTTATTTGGGAAATAAGTGGACTTGCTTTGATCAGTTTTGGAAAGCTTCTTAGTAGAGAAAATGTTTTAGAAATTACTCAAACTCTTCCCTTTTATTACGACCAGCCAGAGGTCCCCTAAGCCTTGCAGTTNGAAATCAAACTGGGATTTGCTTTCTTCTAGTAATAATATCCATGAAATCCTGGGCAAGACATGCTAGTTATAGCTTTCCCTAAAACATATTAAAATATATATACAACTATTTAAAAACTTGTAAAATGTTGCTCATATTCCACAAAAAATCATCCCTCTTGTTTGCCAGTGGTAGCCATGCAATCCTTGGACAATTCTGAACTAGCTGATCCCAAGTGTCTTGCTGGATCCTATTTTTGGCATTCTCTGTGGTTATAAGAGGGGCACAGTCTGCCCCCAAAGTTTTCAATCTGAGAGTCAAGACAGACATGAATAGAAGAAAACTATATAATCACAAAAATAGATCCAATTAACTATTTATATAGCTTTTATGTACATATAATTGTGTTGGAGTCACCTGATCTTAAAGATTAATTTTATATTGATAAAAAGCACCAGATCTCTTGATACTTGGAAACACACATGAGTGATTTCAGATATAACCTTTGTCTTAAATATTGTCCCCAATATTGTAGATTTTATTTGGGAAATAAGTGGACTTGCTTTGATCAGTTTTGGAAAGCTTCTTAGTAGAGAAAATGTTTTAGAAATTACTCAAACTCTTCCCTTTTATTACGACCAGCCAGAGGTCCCCTAAGCCTTGCAGTTCAAAGTATAACTGTATTTGGTGGACATTGACAAGACTAGGGAGCTTGTTAGAAATGCAGGTTCTCAGGTCTTCACTGAAGCCCTGCTGAACTGAACATGCATTTTTCCTGGTCCTAGGTGATTCAAACACATGTGAAGTGTGAGAAGTACTGTTTTAACCACTGGGGCCTACCTTAGTCATTGCTTATCTAAAAATGGTTCTTCCCTACTGTATAGCACAGGGAATTCTGCTCAATATTATAAGGCAGCCTGGATGGGAAGGGAGTTTAGGGAAAAATGGATACATGTATATGTATGGCTGAGTTCCTTCACTGTTCACCTGAAACATCAGAACATTGTTAATCGGCTATTCCCAAGACAAAAGTCAAGAAGTTAAAAAAAAAAAAAAGATACATGTAGGTATGGTGTGCCATTTTATTTTAGGACTAGAAAGGAACTGTATTTAATTATAAATAACTAAATAAATATGGTTCTTGAAGGATACATCCCAGGCCAGGTAGCAAGGAGATCAGAGGTCCCTGATCAATTAAATACATTAGATTCATCTGTTTCCCCTCCACTGTCTTTGAGGGTTGCCACATTAAACAGAAGACTTAGGAAGCAAAGACGTATTTTATTTAGGGGGAAAAGTAATCAATTTAAACTGAAATCAATACCCCAAGCCATAACTTGTGGTCCAACAGCTGACTGAATCTAAAAGACTCAGATGAAAATAATACCAATTTTCTTCCTTCTTCTGACCATCTCACTCCCCTGCACCCACCGGCCTACAAACACATTTGTCCTCCATTTTAAAATTGCAAGCCTTCGTTTGAACATGCTGTGATAAAGATTCATATAAATGAAAATATTTATTGGTAAATTTATTCACATGAAAAAGAAAGTGTCATCTTTTATGTGGAGAAGGCTTATAAGAAAACATTTTTCCTGGAAAGCATTAACCCAGAGGTCTCTTTTACTGATCCCAGGGTCCTTGTTCCTTCCCTTATGCATTCAGTCAGTCAATACTCAATACGTATTTAATGAATGAAGGAAGGAAATCATTTCCCCTCATGGGCAATATCCTAGAAAGCTTCCTTCTCTTCTCAGCCCTTCTTGAAACTCTGGATTCTTTCCAAAATCTGTTTGATATAATGTTTTCTATCATACTATCAACAGAATAAAATCAAAAGCATTTTTTAAAATTTCCAGTGACTAAGTAGAAATTGGTTATTAAAAAGACCAAATGAAATAAGCCAACTAGAAAACAAACAAATAGCCAGTGGCTGCACATAGCCATGGATATTCTGTCTTTTGATGTGAGCTACACTCCAATCTTTAGGTATAAGAGAAAAAATGCTTTATTTTTGCATATTCCTTATTCCATTCTGAATTCAAAATATACAGACTCCAATACTGCTACCATTTTCTTTTTGTGCTTTATTTTACTGATATATTTAAAAATTTTCCAACTAGCCTCTCAACATTAGCTGTGGGGAGTAATGAGATGTTGCCGTCAGAATATTATCTTATAATTATACATAATAATGGACTTTGATATATCCATGTGAATAAGAGTAATGAGTCATTTATTTGAGTTTAAAGGTTCCCCAGTAAGAACATTTTGATGAGCACATTTCAAATCCTAAATATTAATGTGATTTAGTTCTCTCCAGGTATTTCTAGCAAAGAGGAAGAGTGGGAATGAACGGCAAATTACTCTGCTCCTAATTGGTACCCAGACAGCCTCCTGGGAGCTTGGTGACAAATAAAGATGGACAAAATACTAGAATGAAAGATATCACAGGTGACCTACCATGTACCAGGTATGCTTCAGGCTCTTGTTTCAGGTGGAA
Source organism: Neotragus moschatus (assembly GCA_006410615.1). Lineage (NCBI taxonomy): Eukaryota > Metazoa > Chordata > Mammalia > Artiodactyla > Bovidae > Neotragus > Neotragus moschatus. The sequence continues at coordinate 1,770,471 of SJYA01000437.1, read as the reverse complement.
ATTCTAACATAATGGTTCTCAGTAATAGTTGTACAGTAGAATCACCTGGAGACATTCAAAATATATACTAATACCTGGATCTCATTCAAAGCAATTCAATTGGTGAGGTGGGGTTGAGGGCATCGGAGTTTTGTTTTTTTTTTAACTCTCTAGGTGATCTGCCATGGGTCAAAGTTGAGAATCACTGCTTTGAAACATGTGCATTATAGTATTATTTTAATATCATTCATATGTAAGAGTGGTAAATTTATTGAGATTTCAGTGTACATAACAGAACATCTCCCTTTATGATTCTTGAGAACATGGGCCAGGTTTTTCATTTTCAGTACCTATTACAGTGTATAATTGATAAACATGTGTTGAAGATCTTAGTGATGATGATTGGGAAGCTTCTTGAAGTCATATTCATACTGCCTGGCCCATCTCAGTCACATATATGTTTATCAAATGAAAAAAAAATGCTTAAATTAGTGAGTGATGATGGGGTGTGTAAGTGTTAGTCGCTCAGTCGTGCCCGACTCTTTGCGACCCCATGGACTGCAGCCTATCAGGCTCCCTCTCTCTGTGAGATTTTCCAGGCATGGATACTGGAGTGGGTTGCCATTTCCTTCTCCAGGGATGATGGAGTGACGTATTGCCATATCACTTCCTTAGAAAAAGGAGACAGAGAAACTCTGCTAGTTCCACTGTTCCTAGCTCTGTGGAACTTTACTACCCAGCAGGAAATGACTAGCATGAGTTCTTTGCCATAGTTGAACCACAGAGCCCTGAGCCCATCCCTGGGCCAGCTCTAGAGGTCCTTGAACCCTCTCCTCCTTCATCTGAGGCTCCTCCTTGCTAGGGTCATGTTGTGATCAAGAAGGGAGAGCAGGCAGGGAGGGCCTTCAATGAGGGTGGAGTGGGGTGGGATGAGACACAACATTGGCACTATGAGAGAAAAAAGAATTCCAAGAACATTGACAGCCAATGACTGAATTCTGCTGTGATAATCCTTTATGTACTTCCTTGGAGTCAAACTTTTGCCCTTTTACAAATTCTTCCCTTTTTGATATGGCTATGATGGAACTGAATTCTCAGGCACTGAATGAGAGTCACAAGATGCAGGGATATTATGCATGTTTACATGTGTCTAGAAGCTGTATTCAAATGTTCAGTTCAGTTGCTCAGTCGTGTCTGACTCTTTGTGACCCCATCAATTGCAGCACACCAGGCCTCCCTGTCCATCACCAACTCCTGGAGTTCATTCAGACTCACATCCAGCGAGTCAGTGATGCCATCCAACCATCTCATCCTCGGTCGTCCCCTTCTCCTCCTGCCCCCAATCCCTCCNCTTTACTACTAGCATGTGAGATGAGTGCAATTGTGTGGTAGTTTGAGCATTCTTTGGCATTGCCTTTCTTTGGGATTGGAATGAAAACTGACCTTTTCCAGTCCTGTGGCCACTGCTGAGTTTTCCTAATTTGCTGGCATATTGAGTGCAGCACTTTCACAGCATCATCAAATTTTACCTTCTTGAAAGAGTTCCTTTGAATAATTTGTGATGCTAGAATCTAGGTAGCATATTTTGTCTTCTTGGTTCATACTATACAAAATGTATCACATTATGTTCTTATCATAGGGGCATCCGCTACATTATAATATTTTATTATAGAAAGGTGGAAGTTGGGAGTCAAATTGTTTACAGGAAGCCTATAATGAAAGACATGTTCTGATATTGTCAGCCTCTTTGGTAGATGTTAGTCTCTTTCCCAAATACCAGTATAATAGAAAACTCTCTACTACTGGATATTAACTATGTATCCAGTGGCTCTTATGTAGGATATTCTAGGAGGAGGTCACATGCTGCACCCATTACAACACAGTTAAGAGTTCCCAAGTGTCTCACTTTGGAAGATGTTTACTCTAATAGAAGTATCCACTGTTTCTCTGACAGATGCACAAGGGACAACCACTAGAATACACACAAAGGCAGCAGGAAGTGTCTTAATTTTAGAAGCTCTGATACCCACAGATCTATTCCACAATATCATTTGGAAACAAGGACGTTGCCAGGAGGGCTCACTTCTGTGTGATGGCATAATTGTAGGAGATGGATCTACGAACAAATGAAGCAACTTTTTCCGGCTCTTGCCTCCTCTCTGGGTTTCTCTCACTAATGCTCTTATTCAAACCTTCACTTTGTGTTCTTGATTACATTTTTTAAAACACCTCATTTCTAGAATAAGAAGATAGGATATAAATCCACATGTGTATCATACAACATATAAAAATACACAGACCCAAAGATCTCATTCTTTCACTGTTATTACAGTTCATCCCACTTCACCTGCAAACTGCCTATTTATCAACTTCTGCCATATTTCTTTACACTTTCCTCTTGTAATTTTGCAATAGCCTCTTATCGTTCTAGCATCTTCAAAACTTTCAAACATCCTTTTATCAAACCAAATCTTTCCCTTCCCCCCGCCCACTGGTGAATAAAATTAGATGAGGTGTCAGTCATTCTGTCTTTATTTTCCTGACTCAAATCATTCCTGGGATTTTGTTTACAAAAGATTGACTACATTGTCCATAGTTTGATCTTTTTATCCTTTTACATTTCTTCAGTTTCTCAGCTTCTTTATTAATACCTAACGATTGCAATCATCTAGGAAAATGTATTTGAGAAGGACACCAGATGGGATAGTTTGCTGGAGTTGCTGTAACAAAATACCATACATTCGGTGGCTTAAACAACAGAAATTTATTGTTTCACAAATCTGGAGACTAGAAGCTGGAGATCAAGGTGTCAGCAAGATCAGTTCCTTCTAACAGCTGTGAAGAAGAACCCGTCTCACGCCTTTTCCCAGTTTCTGGCCTTTCACTGGCAGTCTTTGGTGTTCCGTGGCTTGTAGAAGCGTCACCCCAGTCTCCGCCTTCATCCTCACATGGCATCCTCCCTGTGTGTCTGTCTCCAAATTCCCCCTTTTTATAAGGACATCAGTCATATCAGATTAGAGCCCACTTTAATGAGCTCCTTTTAACTTGATTACCTCTGTAAAAACCCTGTCACTAAATAAGTTTACTTTGTAAGGCACTGGGAGTGGTTAGGACTTCAGATTTTGTGGGGACACAATTCAAGCCTTAACAGGATTGAATTAACAGGGGATTACTTTTTCTGAGCTGTGTGTGGCTTAACTGGGCTCTGTCTGGCTTCCTCAGCAGCAGACTTGACTAGACAGTGGGCAGAAACTCTAGGTTTCATTCAGCCTTTTGCCCACACAACAGTGGATTCACTTGGCATCATTTCAGAGGAGACAGTCATTGCTGAAGAGTGAAAACAGTGGCTAGGTTTCAAAGGGCCTGCCCACTTTTCCTATGGGAGAACGAAAACTCTCCCTACTCTTCACGTCCTTGTTCTTCTCTCCCCTCATCCCTCCAACACTCCACCCCTTCTCCCAAGCTGACATTTTCCTCTGACCCTCCTCAGAAGTTACTGTGACTGGTCACTGCCTGCTGCTTTGCAGAAAGCCGAGGAAGCCGCTTATCGAGGTGTCTTTCTCCAGCAGCAGATGTGCTGAGCCTTCCCGCAGGGAGCCCTTTGTCCCTCTCAGCCCGGAGATCAGCAGCAGGCTTATCTGTGAGTGAAGAGGTCAGTGGGATGAGCCAAAACCCCACATGGAGGTGAGGGAGTGAGAGGAGTTGAATGAAATGAATAGTCAATGGAAGAGTTCATGTAACCATCTAGAGAATTCTGCTTGAAGTTTTGGTTCATTTTCCCAACCTGCCCATGATGTTTCTATACCTCCTTGTTACAGGACAGAATATACCCCTTAACTGTCTCTCAGGCCTAAGGGAATAAAGCTGCAAACTTGAGTGGTGGTGTAGGTGGTTCTGTTTCCACCACCACTACCGCCCCCCCCCCCACCAATGGAAAAGCCAGCAGTTTGTTCTCAGCTAAACCTTTTACAACATTTGCATTCTTCTGATTCTCTGACATCCACCAAAATAAAAAGTACTTTTGCCTCAGGGAAACTTGTAAGCTAACAGTTCACACAGAGACCAGGAAAGGTTATTGAAAATCATCTCCCAATATATCTGGGCATTAGACTTTCTAGAAAGGTGATTATTAAGGGGAACTGAGAGACTAAGAAAAGAGGAAAAGAAAAGCACCTTTTGTTTGAGAAGACTTTTAGCAAAGGGCATAACCTGGGTGTGGTGGTGAAGGTAAACATTTACCTCTTACCAATGCTGTGACTTAACCTTTTGGAACCTCAATGTTTATCTTTTAAACTTGCCAGATGGGAAAATAATTCCTGCCTCAAGGGTGAATATTAAGTGAGATGATGCAGAATGACAATGACAGGTCATTTGTAGGTAAATTCTCCTGCCCATTTCAATAGAAGGCTTTCAATTTAGTTTTGATTCAAAGGTAGGAAAGAAAAATGAGAAACACTCAAAGAGAAAAGGAAAGCAGCTACATAATGCTGAAGCATCTCTCTGCATGGGACTTGCCCACAGGGCACCACATACTATGAGGCAACGGACTGGCCAAAGCAAAGTTGAGACCAGGCACGCTCTGGCCACATGCTCCCCAGTCCAGACTCAGTCTCTTTCTAAAAGCAGGTTTTTGCACACACGTTTATTGATCAACAGAGAGACTTCAGTGCTGTTCTGGTGTAGGAGTTGAGGAACCAAGGGGAGTTCCTTGAATTATTATAGCTCACTCTAGTGCCTCCCTTCTCTCCTAATAGTGTACTCTTATTGTACCACGCAGTCACTACATATGTGTCTCTCCACATGAATGAAGGGCAGAGAACAAGACTGTTATTTCTCTTTTATGCACTGAAGTGCCACAATGCTAAGCAAATACTAGATGTTCAGTGAATGTTTTGTTAACTGGATTTTCACTCTAGCTATAACAGTCAGTTTATGATGGACCAACTTTCCATTGAGTGGATTCCTTGGTGGTTCAGATGGCAAAGAATATGCCTGCAATGCAGGAGACCTGGGTTTGATCCCTGGGTCGGGGAGATCTCCTGGAGAAGGGAATGGCAACCCATTCCAGTATTCTTTGCTGGAGAATTCCATGGACAGAAAAGACTGGCAGATTACAGCCCCTGGGGTCGCAAAGAGTCAGACACGACTGAGCAACTAACACATAACTTTCCACTGAACACAACTAGAAGAGCTGGATTTTTAAAGAGCGATCTGTTTGAAGTCATCAGAGAATTACCATAGTGAGACTGCCCTGGTGGGCCAATGGTTAAGGCACCATGTGTCTGAGACCATTTTCCTCAGATTGGGATATGAACTCATGTGCTGAGACTCGAGTCCACGAGACTGGGACTCAAACCCAGCCAAAACCTATGGTCTTCCAACTAAGATCAAAGACCTGGTTTCAGGACCTAATAAAACTCAGGTTCTTGATGTTTCATCACAGAAAGAATTCAGTGAGAGACTACATGATAGGTAAGAAGTAGATTTATTCAGAGAGATCTATTCAGATTTATCCACAGAGTGTGTGGGTTGTTGCAGAGGGTGAGTATGGCCTCAAAATGTGGTGTGGTTAGCTTTTTTTAACGGGCTGGGTAATTTCATAGGCTAATGAGTGGGAGGATTATTACAACCATTTTGAGGAAGAGGGCAGAGATTTCCAGGAATGGGCCACGCTCCCTTTTGGTCTCTGATGGTTAGCCTTGGGACTGTCACAGTGCCTCTGGGTGTGTCATTCAGCTTGCTGATGTGTTACAATGAGCACATACTGAAGATCAAGGCCTATTGAAGCTGACTTCTCTGCCACCTTGGACCCATTTGATTCTATCAGTTTATGCTGTGTCCTAGGGCCAGGTCATTCTACCAGAGGTTGTCCTCTGCCCTCTTTCCCCGTTTCACTTCCAATGCAGGGGACCAGGGTTAGGTCCCTGACTGGGGAACTAAGATTTCACATGTCCTGAGGCACAGCCAAAAAATAAAAATTAAAAATGAAGTCTATTTTAAAAGAGGGAGAGGGAGATACACAGCAGCAGAAATTAGGGGCAGGGTCCTAGAGAGAAAGGAAAGGCATCCGGGTGAGACGAAGCTTGGGGCTATTTCTCCTCTCCAGGAAGTTGCCTATTCACGGATTCACGAGAGAAGTGGAGCTGAGAGGCTGAGAATACGATCAGAAAGTGACTGCTAATCAAGTGTATCTCAGTAAAGCTGGGGGTGGTGGGGTGGGAGGTGCAGTGGGAACCCCAAACAAATGCTTCTAGGGCTCTGAGGAAAAAGGAAAGGGATGACTAAGAGACAGAGAAGCTGAGCAAAGTCTCACATGGTTGAGAAAATGAAAACTGGAACTGGGGGTTCCCAAGGAGAAGGGGTACAGTTGTGATCCCTGAAGGACTGCACCAAGATGTAACAAGGAACCAGAAACAGCTCTGTCAACAGCAAGATTGAATTCCAACTCAGATCAGGGCAATCCCAGTCTGGATTAAGCCTTATTCTAACTGTTTTCCAGAAGCAAAAGTAAATCCACTCTGGAGGAAGAGAACACCCTTCAGAACCTCTATACTTTTTCATGCAATCATTCAATGACGTTTACCTTTATATAGCTCCCCTACCCTTGCCTTTCAGATCTTTACTGAGATGTGGAAAAGGCACAGACAGTCGAGAACCCTGGCCTCTAAATCTATTTCCATATTTGGAGGATAAGACAGGTTTATCTGGCTTTGAAATTTTCTGTCTGTGTGTGTGGAACTGAACCCTGCCTCACCTTCACTGTGCTGCATCCTCTGAGTCACCAAGAGGCGATTCACCTCACTGTTGAGGGAGAGATTCCTGCCCTGGGGCTAGGGAATGCCTGAACAAAGGACACCCCAGCACTGGTCATGTACATTCACATGTACTCACAGCCACGTATGCTCAAAATGCTCACCGGCCAGGGAAGGGAGACACTCATGCATGTGAAGTCATAGGAGGGTTGCACTTGGGAACAGAGTGAACAACCAGGGGCTGTGGGAGGCAGGTTTTTAGTATCAAGAGGGTGGGGGTGCAAGGAGCTCAGCCTGGTGCTCTGTGATGACGTAGAGGGGTGGGATGTGGGACACTGTGAGGGAAGCTCAAGAGGGAGGTGGTATTGGAATACTTAGAGCTGATTCACAATGTTGTGTGGCAGAAACCAATACAACATTGTAAAGCAATTATCTTCCAATTAAAAATAATTTTTTTTTTAAAGGAGGGTGGGAATGATCCCTGCTTCCCATGGAAAGATAAGATTGGCTTGTCTGAAAGATTCTGTGGGCTGGTTGGGAAACTGGAATCCACTTCTAGGGATAAGCAGGAACAATGCCTGGTTCCTTTGATGAGGAGGGCTGTTTGGCTAAAGGATCTCATCTGTGGGAGCCAAGTGGGGATAGGGACTTGCTATTAGACCATTTGAGGCTCTTTGGATTTTACCAGTTGACAATATTACTTATAATGTAGTGAGCAAGATTACAGTCATGTCTGACTCTTTGTGATCCCATGGAATAGTCTATGGAATTCTCAAGGCCAGAATACTGGAGTGGGCAACTGTTCTTCAGGGTGTCTTCCCAATGCAGGGATTGAAACCAGGTTTCCTGCATTGCAGGCAGATTCTTCACCAGCTGAGCCACCAGGAAGCCCAAAACCAGTTGTCAAGGTAGCACCCAATTTCAGGCCTTCATTCTAGACTTACCCTGCGTATCTCCCAAGAGACAAGGCCACGTGACAACACACCCAGTGCCCAGCTTCTGCTCCTCCTGATCGCCTTGACTTTTCACATACTCCTGCCACCTCACACTCCTTTCTATAATCCCATGGCCCTCACCAGAGTTAGGGTCCTTATTACCTATGTGGCTACCCGCCCCAGGATTCTGGCTTGGAGAATTTCATGGATTGTACAGTCCATGGGGTCACAAAGAGTCAGATGTGACGGAGTAACTTTCACAGTGAAAAATTTTTGTCTGCCTTGTCAGCAAACAAAGGGTGTTGTGTCAAGCCATCACATTACAAGTTAACCCTGAGGAGATTCAGGATGAAAAAGCACAAGGTACTGGCTTCAGATAGCTGAGGCACTTATCAAACAAATGATTTCAATGAGCCCAGTCATTTGTACTTTACATACACAGAAAAGTGCTAAAATTATTAACTTGAGACGTCTGGTTTTCCTTAATTAACAGTAACCTTTCAATGTTCTGACTACCTGGTCTTCATTGCAAAAACTCCTGTATAACCTAGTTCTTCCCTTGCCTCTTGGAGCAGTCTCTCTGAGTGATCTGAGAGGCAGCCTCCTGGGCTTAAGTCCTCAGTTTTATTTGCCAAATAAAACATACTTTTAACTTCGGGAACTTCCCTGGTGGTCCAGTGCTTAAGAATCCGCCTTCCTGAGGGTGGGATGATTTGAGGGAATAGTATTTAAATTTGTCTATTACCATATGTAAAACCGATAATCAATGCAAGTTCAATGCATGAAGCGGGGCACTCAAAGGTGGTGCTCTGGGGCAACCCAGAGGGGTGGGGTGGGGGAGTTCAGAATTGGGGGACACATGTACATCCATGACTGATTCATGTCGATGTATGGCAAAAAAACACCACAATATTGTAAGGTGATTAGCCTCCAATTAAAATAAGTAAATTGGGAAAAAAAAAAAAAAAAAGGAATCCACCTTCCAATGCCGGGGACACAGGTTCAGTACCTAGTTGGGAAACTAAGATCCCATATGCCTTGGGGCAACTAAGCCCACACACTGCAATGAAGATCCAGCACAACCAAAATTAAAAAAAAAAAAATCTTAACTTTCAGGTTATGCATGGTTTTTTTCCAGCTGACACCTCCCATCTGTTGTGGTAATATCAGGCAATAGGTTTCTCTGGCTCTGTTTCTCCCCTGGTGGAATCTATTCTTGTCACAGGTGACATGTTAATTTTCGTAAAATACCACTTTAACCATATTACCGCCTAGTACCTGGGATTTGGCCTCCCCAAGTTGTGTGAAAATGCAAGGACAGCAAGCACAAGGACAGGCCAGCTGAGCTGACAGTGATCTACTGAGCTTCAAGAGTCAATCCCCTGACTTCAGAATGAAGAATTAGATACCTGGCTTCATGTTGCTACTTTCTAAACATGATCAGATGTGCGTGCATGTTCAGTCACTCAGTTCATTGTGTCTGACTCTTTGTAACCCTGTGGACTGCAGCCCACCAGGCTCCTCTGTCCATGGGTTTTCCCAGGCAAGAATACTGGAGTGGGTTGCCACTTCCTCTTCAGAGGATCTTTCTGATCCAGGGATTAAACGTATGTCTCCTGCATAGGCAGATTCTTTACCACTGCACCACCTGGGAGGCCCACGATCAGATAACTAAACTTACAAAGTAGAGTTAGTACTGATGACATTTTTCTTTTCAATAAAATAGATCACCTTTGTTGTAAAAATAAGCTTTTTATTTATCAGAGTCAAAAGGAACTATTTTCATCTTGAATGATTAGAAAAATATGTGGCTGAAATCATTTTTTATTTTTTCTGAGCTGATCCTTTGCAAGCAAAGACTGGAGGAGACAGACCCATCATAGTCTCTCACACTTTCCTTAACTCCCTAGATGCACTGCCCTCATAGCATCCACATTACATAAATCCATCACTCATTCATCCAACCAACTTTTTCCCCCTCTTTTCTTAGCTCAATTTTAGGTTCACAGAAAAATTGAATAGAACATGTAGAAAGTTCCCATGTACAACCTGTCTCCATACTTACATAATCTCCCTCTCAGCCTGGAGATCAGCAGTAGGCTTATCTGTGAGTGAAGAGGTCAGTAGGATGAGCCAAAACCCCACATGGAGGTGAGGGGGTGAGAGGAGTTGAATGAAATGGATAGTCAATGGAAGAGTTCACATAACCATCTAGAGAATTCTACTTATGGCTCGATAGCTCATTTCCTTTTAGTGCTGAATAATACTTCATTGTCTGGCTGCACAGTTTGTTCATTCACCTACTGAAGGACAACTTGGTTACTTCAAAGTTTTGGCAATTAAAAGTAAAACTGCATCTGGCACACTTTTGGCCTTATAGGTAAACCTACCCGGGCTGGCCAAGCCAAATGAGACTGTGGTGGGAGCATTAAGTGCTGCTGTATGTGAGTAGTGTTTGAGTAAGATACCACCCGCTAACTACACCCATGCACAGGGCTGCATTATAAAATTCACATCTGGGCACTTTTCAGGGATACCAGATTTTCCCCCATAGATATTAGTCCGCCTGCACAAGGATTTATTGTGTATATTCAATGTTTGGGTGGAAGATGAGGTGACTAAGATGACTAACTGTCCTCAGGAAGGCTTGGGAGTCATGTAGAAAGCCTGTTACTACAACAATGTCCTTTCAACAAATACTTATTGAGCAAGTACTATGTGCCAGGTGCTACTGGAAGGTTTTTCATCCAGTTCACACAGTGCACCAGCCAGGACATTTTACAGAAACAGGGAATTGAGGCTTAGGTAGGTTGAAGGAAACCCCCTCCCCAGCCGAACTGCAGAAACTCGAACGGCTTCTGGACAACAACAGGACAACTCAGACCAGCCCCTGGTCCCTGTGTTAGTATCCACGAGAAGCTACTCCTTGGACCCTAACATCCAAGACTATGTTCTCTACTACTATCCTTTTAAGGCAAGGGCAGAGTCAAGGATGCCAAGGAAAAACACACACATATAAATCACAAAAAGTAAACAGGTCTCTTATCCTAGCAAGGTACCTTAATGACTTCCTGACAATAGTTTGGTCTCCTAAATTATAGCAAGATGAAGACATACAGCCAGGAATGAATATCCATTTAGGAGGAGAAGGGAAGATGGGAAGTCATTCTGAGCCTTTGGGGCAGCAGACTCTGCAGTTTGGGGCTGATATCTGATCCAAGATCTTTCTGTGACAAGTCAGTCAAGAGAGAACACTGACTGAAAAAGAAGTGTGGCCGGGATATCAGGAAAAAAAAAAAAAGTCATGACAAAATAGCAAGCTAAATAAAGTAAAGCAAGAAAAAGGAATTAATAAAAATTTAAGGAGAAATTAATAAACTGAAAACAATAAAACTAATATAAACAACCCCCGAAGCTGATTAGTTAACAGGAAAAAATACAATACGTAATCTATATTCTTACTTACCAGGGCTAGTCTAGTTACAGCCACTGCTGAATGTCTAACAGACTGGCAACAGGAGCAATGCTGAATTCCCCATAAAGTGGGACCCACCAGTCAATTGATGGTAAGATGGTTACACTGGACTCCCCCCATTCTGCAAGGGTCAGTGCTTCCTCTTGACTAGAATGGACACATGTCACAGGTTTCAATTTTCCTTTCCAACATCACTGTCCAAGGGCTTTCAGAATGTTTCATCTGTCAACACAGAATCCTGCATAGTAACACAAGAGACCAAGAGATTCATTTTACAGCCAGAGGAGCATGCTGTGGACACAGGACCATGACTCCATACCATTCTACCCAGAATTCGCCAAATGATTGAATAATTTATAGGATGGCAAAACTGAGGTGCCGTCTTCTAGGATGCAGGATGCACCCTAAAGCAATGACCATTATGAAGGGTTGAATCCCCAGCAAGTAGAGTGTCCAGGAGTCAAGGGGCAGGGGGAAGGATGGGAGAAGATGGTTGTGCTTATAGCTCCTGCAAATCTCTGCAGGTTGGAGGTGGTGATTCCCAGAGGGAGAAACTCTTCCACCAGGAATCGTAGAAAAAGCCCCACTCAGCTTTAAGCCCTATTCACTAGGGCTCCTTGAGCAAAGAGGCCAGCAGACAAGCAGAGGTGTTACTCTCTTGGCAGGAGAGTACTTACTCCTCATCAGCAGGAGCAAGTAGACTGCTTTTACACATGGGACAAGGTAGGTTATATTTGGCACCCAGATAATCCACTGGGTGTCTCTTGATACTCCTCCTGCCCATTTTAAAAACTTTTATTGAAGTATAGTTGATGCAATGTTGGGTGAATTTCTGCTGTACAGGAAAGTGATTTAGTTATACACATACACGCATGTATGTTGTTGTTCAGTAGCTAAGTCATGTCTGAGTCTTTGCGAGTCCATGGACTGTAGCCTGCCAGGCTCTTCTGTCCATGGGATTTCCCAGGCAAGAATAATGGAGTGAGTTGCCATTTCTTCCTCTAGGAAATCTTCCTGACCTAGGGATTGAACCTATGTTTCCCACGTCTCTTGCATTAGCAGGTGAATTTTTTTTATCACTAAGCCATGAAGGAAGCCCATATATATGCATATGTATATACTTTTTCATATTTTTCCCATTATCACAGGATATCGAATATAGCTCCCTGTGCTGTACAGTAGGACTTCATTGTCTATCGTATACTTAATAGTTTGCATCTGCTAATTCCAAACTTCCAAAACTTCCTTTCTTCTTCTCACCGCCCCTGCCCCACCACCCGCCCCCCTCCACCAGCGTGGCAACCGCAAGGCTGTTCCCTGTGTCTGTAAATCTGTTTTCTGTTTCCTAGTCCTCTGCCCAGTCACAATGGTAAACCAACAAGTGCAGCAACTCTGGCCTGAGGAGTACATGATAACCAGGCACTCAGAAACCTCAGGGATGATTCCCGATCCCCGCCACAGGCTAGCCACAGAGATTAGCAGAGGTGCTAGCTGAGGTTGAAGAAAGTCAAGAATGGGTAACAGATGATGGGCATCAGCGGTATTAAGACCAGCTACAGCAGCAGGTGCTGGGGTTTGTATCAAGTTCCCCAAAGGAAACTTAAGGAGGATGTTTCCTCCACTTGAGGAGAGTAGAGCGTTTGTTTCCATGGGATGAACTGATGATTCTAAAAGGCATACTAAACTCACAAGGGGTGGACTGTGCTGGATGCTGTGGTGTATGGCCTGGAGTCCTTCAGGACTTATTCCTTCAGCTGCTGGAGAAGAGCTGTTTGCCAGTGGATCAGTTTTCAGTTGAGCCTCTTCCCAAGAACTGCCTTTGGCTGAAGGAAGCTACCTCACCCAAGGTTATACTCCTTTCTGGTCGGCTGGGATCTAGTTGACATGAGGGTCCAAAGGCCTGCCCCCCCTGCTTTAATTTGAGACATCTCCAGAGGGTCTTCCTAGCTTCAGAGTAGAGGCCTCCCCATCACAGTTCATTACAGTTCTCCCTCCATCCATTCTGTTTCCCTCACTCCCTCACAGCGTTGTTCCTGAGAGCACACTCCAACAATCCACCTGCACACAAATCTCCATCTCACAGTCTGTCTCCTAGGAAACCCAAATTGTGGTCTTGGTAACTGGATGTTTTAGGAGCTGGTTCCATCTGCTTTTGTGTGGACACCAACCATTACATCCTTGAGAAGCCAGAGGTAAGGTGAGGATGGGGCATGCTAAAAGATTGCAGAGAAATCTCAGAAATACCCCTCACATCCTTGGCTAATGGTTGTCTCTTCAGGGCAGCAGCAGCAGCAGGAGAGAAGCCAGGAGTTCCACAGGCTCAGACATTTTCCATTTCTCTCAAGGTTTCTCATAGAGCCTGATGCCAGAGGACCCTACTCATTGCTCTTTTATGCTGATTATTCTTTTTTTGTGGCATCCTTGACAGCATCCCGTCAAGTGATCAGCAAAAGAGCTAACTACTAATTGGAAAAGACTCTGATGCTGGGAAAGAGTGAAGGCAGGAGGAGAAGGGGATAACAAAGGATGAGATGGTTGGATGGCATCACCGACTCAATGGACATGAGTTTGAGGAGACATGAGTTTGAGTAAGCTCTGGGAGTTGGTGATGGACAGGGAAGCCTGGCGTGCTGCAGTCCATGGGGTTGCAAAGAGTCAGACACGATTAAGCGACTGAACTGAACTGAACCACCAGCAGTGAAAATAAAGGCGCGCCTTCCACTCTGCTCTTAAATGTCTCCTCAAAGAGAAACTAGGGGCAATGTCCCAAGCAGGACCTGGCTTAATATCTTCCTTTCAAAATATATTTTTAGTAGCCTACAGTAAAAGGTTCAGTTCAGTTCAGTTCAGCTGCATAGTCGTCTCTGACTCTGTGACCCCATGAATTGCAGCACACCAGGCCTCCCTGTCCATCACCAACTCCCGGGGTTCACTCAGACTCACGTCCAGCGAGTCAGTGATGCCATCCAGCCATCTCATCCTCTGTTGTCCCCTTCTCCTGCCCCCAATCCCTCCCAGCATCAGAGTCTTTTCCAGTGAGTCAACTCTTCGCATGAGGTGGCCAAAGTACTGGAGCTTCAGCTTTAGCATCATTCCTTCCAAAGAACACCCAGGGCTGATCTCCTTCAGAATGGACTGGTTGGATCTCCTTGCAGTCCAAGGGACTCTCAAGAGTCTTCTCCAACACCACAGGTCAAAAGTATCAATTCTTTGGCGCTCAGCTTTCTTCACAGTCCTGCTCTCACATTCATACATGACCACAGGGAAAACCATAGCCTTGACTAGACGGACCTTAGTTGGCAAAGTAATGTCTCTGCTTTTGAATATGCTGTCTAGGTTGGTCATAACTTTTCTTCCAAGGAGTAAGCGTCTTTTAATTTCATGGCTGCAGTCACCAATTGCAGTGATTTTGGAGCCCAAAAAAGTAAAGTCTGACACTGTTTCCACTGTTTCCCCATCTATTCCAAAAGGAAGCTTCATCAACCTCAAAACCATTTCTTCATATATCAATTCTGTTCAACTTTTTCAGTGTGCCTTTACAGCCTATTCATCACCAGAAAGACAATTAGAGGAGACCAGAAACAAAGTTAAAGACAGTGAATGAACTGGAAGATAACCCTGTGTTTTGGGAGCCTAGCACAAAGTTAGAAGGCGGTTGTGTACATTTTAGCCAGGTTTTCCACAGACCCAAATGTAAAACTCACCCATTTTAAGGTTAGCATTGGGGTAGGGACAAGTGGCGATTAGAAGAATGATAATAATGGAAATAAAGACTTGCTGCTGCCATTCTCCTGCCGCCAGGCACTCACGCAGATGGAGCTGGACCACGGGTAGGTTCAGAGACACCTGCTCAATCAGCCTGCACAACCCTCTCCCCACCCAGTGCTCACTGTCCAGGCCCCAGAAGCACAGGCAGGAGACTCCCACTTGTTTGTAACATAATTCTCTCCTCTCAGGCAGGAAGTAGGGTGTTGTGAATGCCAACCAGTGCATGGAAGGAAATGACTGGAGGGATTTAGTGCTGCCTGTTCCTGACTTCCTGTCACACACGGAAGGACTGGTTTTTAGGAGGGACGCTATCTGATACACCTGAGAGTCCTCAGGTCATTAAAGGGCCACTTTACTACAAGAAGGACCAATGCAGCATCCCATTGACCTCACAATCAATTTCCTCATAAGCCTCCTCTCCTCTCTTACAAAGGCTGAGCCATTAAGTGTGTGTTACCTCTAGCAGACAACTTTGCATCTCAAGGCAGGATTAGGCAGTTACAGGAATTAGCGCAAGCTGAGTGGAGCCTTGCCCAGGCCCCTTGCTCTTCCTTTGTGGGCTCCTCAGTCCAGATCCTCTTCCTTTCTTCTCTTCCTGGCATCATTCTCTGACTCCTTTCCTGAGCACGGGGATGGGGATGTTTTCAGAAAGCTTTGTCAAGCTGGCCCCACAGAAGAGCCACTTTGTACCTACTAGCACTAACAGAGACAGGATGGGGTCACACTAAGATACACTGCCACACATTCTCAAGGTGTCTCAGGCAACATGTTCACACACACCCACACTACTTTCACTAGCTCACACCCAGGTCTGGGCAACATTAGCCCCAAAGGGCACATTACCTATGGCAGTCCTGAAAGCCTTTTTTTTTCATTTAGAAATGCTTTTAATCCATGAGGATGACTGCAGTCCAGCAAACATGTTCACCCTGAGGCTTAGGACACCTTCTGGTTCAACATCAGGACAGAGCACTCTGCTCCATCATGGCGCAGATATTTTTATTGAACACTTTTCTGAACCTTTACCTCATTTGCTATGTCCTTTCACCAGAAGCCTTTCTACTGTGCTGATCCAGCAATCTCATTCAGTCTGTGGCGTCAGTCAGCTGGTCCACAGAAGAAATGAAACAAGACCCACTGCTGTAGTGGAATGAGGTGGTGAAGATCACTCTGTAATCAGGCTGCTTCTAGGAAAATGTCTCCACTCTGACAAACAGCTGTGTGCTTACTTAGGATAGAAAGATGACTGACAAGGCAGCATTCTAAGGTTCTGCCACTGAGGGGTGGCCCGTGTGAGGACAGGACGTACAGAAACTGCATGGGAAGAACCAGAGTATCTGTTTTCTTTTTTCTCTATTCTTTACAGGTTTGGGTTTTTTTGTTTTTTTTTTTAACATTTCTTTAAAAATATTTATTTGGCCGCACTGGGTCTTAAGTGCATCATGAGGGATCATCTATCTTTGTTGCATCATCTTTCGCTGCAGCATGTGGGATCTTTCAGCTGTAGCATGCAAACCCTTAGATGCAGCATGTGGGATCTATTAATAGCTCCCTGACCAGGATCAAATTCGCCCTCCTATCCCCCCATGTTGGGAGCATCGAGTCTTAGCTATTGGACCACCACGAAGTCCCTTAAGTTTGTGCTTGTTTCTCCTTTGAAGAAGCGGTGGTCAGGAAGCCTTACAGAGTAGACAGGTAAATGGGATGTTAAAACATAGCCCATAAAACGGATGCAGGATTCACTGGAAAAAATAAGTGCTGCAACTAAGATCCAGAGCATTGTGGGTCCTGGAGCCATGCGTCAAGGTCCAGTTCTGACTCTGCTCTCTGCCAGCTGTGTGGCCTGGGGGAAATGACTTAACCTCTTTGTGATAGGATTTCTCATTTATAAAGGTAGGGGAAACAAAAGTTCCTCTCCCACAGGCTTATTGTGAGGACTGGATGAGTTAACGCGTATGAAGCTCTTAGCACAGTCCCAGGCATATATTCAGTGCTCAGTACACATTAGCTAGTAGACAATTTTAGAACATCTGCTTTTATCTCTTGTGATGGAAATTTTTCCATCTTTCCAGGTAGATATAAAAGTAGAGGAAAAGCAAGACCCAGGAGATGGGGAAGGAAGAAGAGAGGAAAAAAGATAGGGCTGGAAGAGTGAAAAAGAGAGAGGCAGCAGGAGGCTTCAGGTCCCTTGGGTGGGTGGGGGAAGCCTCCCACATGCCTCTTGGACAGAAAGGAGGGCTTCTCCCCTGGGGACAGAGTGCATTATAGATTGCAAAGAAGGTACATCACCCAGGGTCTCATGGGAGCCAGAGCGAGAACATTTACAGGATTTCTGAGAAGCTGAGAGGCCACAACTGTGAATACACACCTCACAGTCTCACCATGTCGAACCAGGAAAAAAATGCAGTGTCAACAGTCCGGGAGTCATGATTGGGCTCCTACAGGCATCAGACCACACACTCTGCATTTGTTATGTGTGTTATATGTGTTCTTTAATGCAGAATTTTCTATTGGTTAAATTTTCTGATGTAAATATGAAACAAGAGTGTTAATCCTCTACTTCATATATTCAGGAATGGAAGGGGAAAGAGCAGGGAGTTCCAAGTCATTTGAGTAGATTTCATGTCATTGAGCGGAGAAGGCAATGGCACCCCACTCCACTACTCTTGCCTGGAAAATCCCATGGACAGAGGAGCCTGGTGGGCTGCAGTCCATGGGGTCGCGAAGAGTCAGACAGAACTGAGTGTCCTCACTTTCACTTTTCACTTTCATGCATTGGAGAAGCAAATGGCAACCCACTCCAGTGTTCTTGCCTGGAGAATCCCAGGGATGGGGGAGCCTGGTGGGCTGCCATCTCTGGGATCGCACAGAGTCGGACACGACTGAAGTGACTTAGCAGCAGCATGTCATTGAGTACCTGGCAAGTATATGTTATAAAATGCCTTGATGCAAGTTCCACCAAGGGATGAAGACGAGTCTCCAGGTAGACAAGTAGGAAGGAGACAGACATACAAAACAATAGGAAGAAGGAATCTAAAGTCAAAATATGGTTTGTGCAGAACACACCAGTGGTAGATGGCAAGGAGAGGAAGATGAGGCTGAGAGCTGGGGCTAGGCTAGGACTTTGTGTATCATGTCTGGGCACTTGAACCTGATCTTTCTAAGCTGTGATAAACCACTAAATGGTGTTGAGCAGGGGAGTCAGGTTAGAAACACAGGGGAGCAGGGTTTCAAAGGGACCACTACTGGACATGGGGAAAAAACGAGATCCTCAGCAATAGTTCGAGTAGGTCGGATAAAGGCTTGAGCTAAAGCAAGACTCTGGAAGAGAATAGTAACCTACTCCAGTATTCTTGCCTGGAGAATTCCATGGACAGAGGAGCCTGGTGGGCTACAGTCCATGGGGTCACAAAGTACTGGACACAAACTGAGTGACTAACACACTCCAGGGGTGGCAATTTACCTTTTGGAATTGAAATTAGTAGAAGTTGGAGAGCTTATCAATACGAGAAGGGATGGCTCCCTGGTTCTGGTTTGTGTGGTTGAGAGGATGATGGCAATTCTAGAGACAGTGTGTGTAAAGGTCGGGGAAGATAACTTCCTTTTTGGATGTAGAATGGAGAGGAGGGGCTGGGTGAGTAGCGGAATGTGTATGTATATATAAACAGAAGTGAAGTTAGTGAAAGATGCTTTCCAAAGCTGAATAGAGAAGACATTTAGCTTATCTGCTGTTTCATATTGTCTTTGCCACTTCTCTTCTTTAGAGAAAGAATATTTAAAGATACACCAAATGTTGATGAACCTAGAGTCTGTCATGCAGAGTGAAGACAGAAAGAGTAAAACAAACACATATTAACACATTTATATGGAATCTAGAAAAATGGTACTGATGAACTTACTTGCAGGGCAGGAATAGAGACACAGATGAAGAGAACAGACTTGGGGGCACAGCTGGGGAAGGAGAGGGTGGGACAAATTGGGACAGTAGAATTGACATATATACACTAACGTGTAAAATAGCTAGCTAGTGGGAAGCTGCTGTATAGCACAGGGAGCTCAGCTCAGGACTCTGTTGTTACCTAGAGGAGTGGGATGGGTGTGGGAGGGAGACTCAAGACAGAGGGGATATATGTATACCTAGAGCTGATCGAGCTTCCCTGGTGGTGCAGAGGTTAAAGCATCTGCCTGCAATGTGAGAGACCTGGGTTCCATCCCTGGGTCGGGAAGATCCCCTGGAAAAGAAAATGGCAACCCACTCCAGTATTCTTGCCTGGAGAATCCCATGGATGGAGGAGCTTGGTGGGCTACAGTCCACAGGTCACAAAGAGTCGGACACGACTGAGCGACTTCACTTTCACTTTCATAGCTGATTCAAGTTGTACAGCAGAAATACAACATTACAAAGCAATTATCAGTTCAGTTCAGTCACTCAGTATTGTCTGACTCTTTGTGACCCCAAGGACTACAGCACGTCAGCCCTCCCTGTCCATCACCAACTCCCAGAGTTCACTCAAACTCATGTCCATTGAGTCAGTGATGCCATCCAGCCATCTCACCCTCTATTGTCCCCTTCTCCTCCCACCTTCAATCTTTCCCAGCATCAGGGTCTCTTCAAATGAGTCAGCTCTTCACATAAGGTGGCCAAAGTATTGGAGTTTCAGCTTCAGCATCAGTCCTTCCAATGAATATTCAGGACTGATCTCCTTTAGGATGGACTGGTTGGATCTCCTTGCAGTCCAAGGGACTCTCAAGGGTCTTTTCCAACACCACAGTTCAAAAGCATCAATTCTTTAGTGCCCACCTTCCCCAAAAAAAGGCATGCCAAAGGCAGAACCAACAACTGACATTTACTAGGTGTTTCTTTTGTGACTTCTTCAGGTGGTTCAGTACTTTACCTATATTACCTCATTTGATCCCCAAAAGGAGATCTTATGAAATGAATATCATCATTCCTAGTTTACAGATGAACAAAGTAAGATGCAAAGAGATTAAGAAATGTTGTAAAAGCCTCACAGTTAATAAATGGTAGAGATGAAACCACTCCATAAGAATAAAGAAAATCTCAGAAGAAGAAAGAATTTTTCACTGTTCATATTTGGTGAAGGGGATAGGCTGATGAAATGTTAGAGTAAATAAATGCACTTAGAGTCTTACATTTATTTTATAATATGTTCATGCTTTCAAAACTTGTTCACATTCCTTATCTCAGATTTCTCACTAAATATCTACATGAGGATACCAGGTCCTATACATACAGCTTTATCAATAAACAAACATTTGTCAATCATCCCCAGGAAGCAAGTCAGTCACTGCTCACAGTTTGCTGAAGTTTCCCTCGTGGTTCTGCTGGCAAGGAGTTTACAGCTGCTACAGAGTTGCCACAGGGGGCCTCCTAACAGCATAAGGCATGTGGGCAAAGTGCCAAATGGAGGCTACAAACCTGCTAGATTTCAAATTGTATCCTAGTGCCTCCAGGGCCATGGATCTCTAAGGGTTGGAATGATTTTGCCCTTTGGCACTGTCAGGAGAGGTTTCTTTGCCTCTCACAACTTTGGGTGAGGTGGGGGGGGAGGGAGCTGGGGGAGTGGAGCATCACCTGGGGAGGTGGTGCTGACACCTAGTGGATAGAAGACAGATGCATAGATAGAAAGACTTAATCCCTCAGTTGTGTTTGACCCTTTGTGACCCCATGGATTGTAGCCCACCAGGGGCCTCTGTTCATGAGATTCTCCAGGCAAGAATTCCCCTGGAGAACATTCCCTTCTCCAGGAGATCTTCCCTACTCAGGGACTGAACCCGGGTCTCTTGCATTATAGGCAGATTGCTTACCATCTGAGCCACTAGGGCAGAGGGTAGGGAGGCTGACAATCAGCCTACATGGCACAGAACAGCGCCCCCTCCACCCCACCCCCCCCCACCAACAACAAAGGCTTATCCACCCCAAGACAGCAATAGGGGCAAGGTTGAGAAACCTGCTCCAGGCCTCTCCAATTTCCTTGATTTGAATTTCAGTTTTAAAATTACACTTTAAAATAGTAATAAAACACCAGATTTGCTGAAAATTATTACAGACTAAATTTTCACACATTGTACTCAGCAAAGGATTAACTTGTGCTGCCAAATTAAATGTTTTTGTGGAGAACTTGGATGAAATCTTCCTAGTGTAGTGATTGTAAAGGAGAACAATTTCTTAACAAGATTACACACTATGAAGCATATCCTAAAATTTCCAGATAAGTCATTATTTAAAAATTAAAAAAAATCATTTCTAACTATTTGCACGTATCAAGGTTTTCTCGACAAAATACAGAAATTTGGAGGTGAAAAGTGACAGAGATTACACACTGTCATCCACATCACTTAGTTTCATATTTTTGTGTTTATCAAACAGCCTAAATGATTGACTTTAAGAGTAAAGTTTAAGTTTGAACTAATATGTTTGACTTAAAGAAATAGTGGTCTCATTTGGGAAAAAAAAAAAAAAAGGCCTATGCAACTAAAAAGATATTGAAAAGCACTGGTAGAGGGTGTAAGATCCACGGTTTGGCCCTTAAAGTGTGTTATTCAGACCAGCATCAGCGTTGTCCTACTGTTTCTACAAATGCAGACTCTCAGGCCTCACCCCAGACCTTCTGGATCAGGATATGCATTTCAACAAGAGCTCACATACCTCAGAGCTTGAAAAGCGTTTGATCTGCAGGACTTCACAGAAATGGAATCAAGTAGGGCTCCTGGTAGAAAGAGTAGGGCCTAAAAGCAAGGTGGAGTTTCAGCAAGGGATGATTCGAAGTAACTAGACTAGGAAGTAGTGGGAGGGCACTCCTTGGGGGAAGGAATAGACCATCCTGGCCCCACAGAGGGTTCTGGTAGCAGAACACTTAGGAACAGTCTGACGAATCTGGGGCTGAGAATAACTTGAGGCTGAGGAAGGCCAGGCCCCAGCCGGCTTCCCCACCCCCACGCTGCTTCGGGGCGACCTTACCTTGTTGACAGCAGCCTCTGCTGGATTCCAGGCCAGGATTCCCAAGCATGTCGCCACCATGAATCAATTAAACCTTCAATAGCCCCTAGATGTTGGGGCTCATTATCTCCATTTTCTAGATGGGAAGCCAACCACTTCAGGAAGCTGTAATTACAGAAGATCAGAGGGCACCCAAGACAGGAAGTCTGGTTTGTAACTGCACATTCTTGGCCCTTCCAGCTTTTCCCACCTAAGGGGCTCAGAGGCTGCTTCTGCAGCCCTTCCAGAGCTCAGGGCTGCTCAGAGCTGGCAAGGAGGAAGGGGGTGGTTGGTGTCTCCTCTCAGGCTGGGCTCTGTGGAGAGAACATTACTTGAAGCATGGCTGGGAGGGACCGAGTTTGCTGGAAAGATCCTGGAACAGGACAGCGTTGGGGAGTAGAGGAGAGGGGCTAGAGAGAAAATCAGAGGGCAGGCCTGCCTGCCTGAGGAGGGAGGCCTCTGTGGGTGTTCCCAAGGGGAAATGGAACTATAATGGCTCTCCAATCCAGCATCAGGGTAACTTCAGTGGAGGCAAGAATCACCTAGTCTTCTTAAGAATACAGACAGGTTGAACTGAATGTGTTGAACTTATGTATCAGCTGAATTCATTTTTTGTTGTTTGTTCAATAGCTAAGTCTTGACCAACTCTTTGTGACCCCATGGACTGCAGCACGCCAGGCTTCCCTGTCCATCATCTCCCAGAGTTTGCTCAAACTCACGTCCATTGAGTTGGTGACTGCCATCCAACCATCTCATCCTCTGCCACCCCCTTCTCCTCTTGTCCTCAATTTTTCCCAGCATCAGCGTTTTTTCCCAATGAGTCAGCTCTTTGTGTTAGGTGGCCAAAGTATTGGAGCTTCAGTACCATTTCTTCCAATGAATATTTAGGGTTGATTTCCGTTAGGATTGACTGCTTTAATCTCCTTGTAGTCCAAGGGATTCTCAAGAATATTCTCCAGCACCACTATTCAAAAACATCAGTTCTTCAGTGCTCAGCCTTCCTGCTAGTCCAACTTTCATATCTTTACATGACTACTGGAAAAAAACAGCTTTAACTATATGGACCTTTGTCAGCAAAGTGATGTCTCTGCTTTTTAATATGCTATTTAGGTTTGCTATAGCTTTTCTTACAAGGAACAAGTGTCTTTTAATCATGTGTCAGCTGAATTATTTACAGGCTCCCCTATAAGCCCTGGGAAACAGAAGGTGCAATTTGGCTGGTGGCCTGAAGTGTTGATTCTGCCCGAGACCCCCTGACCAGCTCTGATTTTGCCAAGAGTCTATCTCAGCCTTCTCTTGACCTCTTGAGCAACCCAGTGAGGTTTCTAAGCCCAGGCAACAGCCTGGACTCTAGCAGAAGGACCAGGGACCAATGGATAAGGGAAAATCACTCCATCTCTGTAGAGCCCCCTCAGCTATTCATCCTGAAGATGAAGCAGCTGGGATGCCCCTCCCTTGGCCCATCCTCCATGGCTCAGGATATATGTTGACATCCAGCTGGGGCCCTTAGTTCTGCCTTGAGGCTGATTCATCAACTCCCAAAGACTGGGTTTGAGGCCCCCAATTCCCCTTGATGCTGCCCTTTGATTCGGGTTAATGTCTCCCAGCTGTACAGGGTCCTGAGTTTGTTCAAACCTTCTGGTAAGAAAAGGCCATGAAACCTGAGCTCTTTACTGGATGGCTGTGGACAGCTCTGGGGACAGCACACAGGTGGCTGGTCCTGATGGAGGCTGCACCTTGGCTGGGGGATGTCTATAAAGGGAGGGAGACAGATGCCAAGGCTGCTTATGGGGGTACCTGAGAAGTCTCATTTACCTCCTGGCCTCTCAGGCCTCAGGCATGAGATATCTCCCTAAATTCAAGGAGTGGTCTTTGGGACAGGCCTCAGCCTAAACAGTCTAGGATTTCACAGAGAGCAGAGGGACATGGATTTCTTGTCTTGTCTCCAAATTCCTGAAACTGATTCTTTTGGGACATTGAGAAATTATCAGCTTCAAAACCCCACAAAGTGGGTAATGTTAAGCTGAGAATATTTTGCTAAGGAAGCCTTCTGCAAGGTGCAGCTAACAGAGAAGTTGGCGAGGGTGGGGAGAGGTATGAATATAATACGGGAGGCCCTAAGTTCATTGTTATGTACCTGGTTAAGGGGTTCCACCGGAGGGGTGCTCCTCAGACAGGAGGTTGTATAGGTACATGAGAATCTCTGGAGAAACAGTTCTGGGGAAGGTGGCAGCAGGAGAGAGAACAGAAGACAATGAGGCTCAAAGCTGACTGGTCAGCCCAGCGCCAGCTCAGGTGACAAGGAGAGCAAGGCCATATCGTGGAATATTACATAGCCACGGAGCATACTACATAGCTACATACTACTGGACCACACTGCTTCTTTAAGACTATTTAAGTAGATGGGAAATTTTCAGGATGTATCCATAAGTGGAAAAAAGCTTGTATTACAAACAGTACATACAGATTCCCGTTATTTTGTTGAAAGCACACAGAAATAGCCATGTACACTCTGTAAGTGTGGTAACTAGAAGTTGCCAGTGTGTCCACAGTGGTTAGCTCTGTGTAGAGGCATTGTGGTGGTTTAGTCATTAAGTTGTGTCTGACTCTTGTGACCCCATGGACTGTAGCCTGCCAGACTCTTCTATCCATGGGATTCTCCATGCAAGAATACTGGAGTGGGTTGCCATTTCCTTCTCCAGGGGATCTTCCCGACCCAGCGATCAAACCCGCTTCTGCATTGCAGGCAGATTCTTCACCAACTGAGCTACGAGGGAAGCCCCACAAAGAAGCATTGTGGGTAATGCCTACTGTCTTCACGTCTTCCTTAAGTTACAATTTTTCTGTAGCCAGCATGTCTTGCTTTTGTAAAGAGGACAGTAACTGCTTACTTAAATGTGGCACATGTTTCCTTTAAACTGTGGGGAGTGTCAGAGAGTCAGCAGGCTGTTGTCCAGGGAGCTGGGAACTTGGTGGGGGTGGCTAGTTGCCTCAGAGCAACTATTCCCCCTTCATCTTTCCTAGAGAAGCCTCAGCGCTGTCTGCATCATGCTTCATCCATATCTTCCCTTCCCAGACCTGCTTTTCTCTTCCTCACTCTGGACCCTGAGAGCCTGACCTTTGTGGAAAACATCAAAAGTTCTGGTTGGGTTTGGCTAGTGTGGGACTCTAGTAGGAGATCAAAGGGAGACAGGAGTGTGAGGCTGTGGCACTGATTCCTCTGGCTTCTTCCCAGTGGGCCAGCCTTGTCTGTCTCTAGGAGCCTGTGGCTCCCTCAGAAGGCCCACTCCACACAGCTCTCTCTGTCTCTGTGTTCCCTGCCCTCCTGCTGCAGGCCTTGGGGTGATGCAGTGGGCAGAATGGCAGCCACCACATGACATCCACATCCTCGTTCCCAGATCGAAAATGTTAACTGATTCGGGAAAAGCGTCTGCAGATGTAGTCAAGTTAAGGATCTTGAGAAGCGGAGATAACTCTGGACGATCCAAGTGGACCCTAAATCCAATGACGTCCTCACGAGAGAGAGGCAGAGGAGGGTCTGACAGACGGAAGAGAGGAGGCAGTGCCACCAGAGGCAGCAGTGGAGCCATGCGGCCTCAAGTCGAGGACTGCCACGGCCAGCAGAGTCTGGAAGAGACAAAGCCGAACTCCCCGAGAACATCCGGAGGGAGGCCCCGACTTCTAGCCCCCAGAACCACGAGAGAAAACATTCCTGTCATTTTAAGCCACCTGTTACAGTAACTTCCAGAAATTAAGAATAGGTGGTAATTGTGTCCCCATTGTTACAAGCCCTGGGAGCCATGGTACTTTTCTGGTCTCTCCACGCCTTCCCCACACCTTTGTAAAGAGTCCCGCTCTTTAACTCAACTCACCTTACCCGGTTTTCATGAGCTACTCGTTTCTTGCCTGAAGCCAATCTCACACGGTGTCTGCCTGTGCCCTTCCAGAGGTAGAGCCTGACTTGCCCGTGCAGTCTCCTAACTCTGGCCAAGTCAGAGGGAAATCAGCAGACTTCTGAGACTGTTCATTGCTCCAGTATGGGAGCCACAAGGAGAGATGGTCCCTTCCATCCATCCCTCTCCTTCCTCTAGACTTGGGCATGTCTGGGCAGAATGCCTGCAACTGCAGCATTGGTCTTGACACCAGTCTGAATCAACTAGTGAGCCAACGAATCAAGCTATCAGCCCTGAAGGTGGGCTTGCTCCTCTTGTCACATAATACATTTCTATATGGCTTATCTCAAGCTGCAGTTATGTTGTTAGTGGCTCGAAACATACTGATTGATAGAGAATTAGATTGGTTAAATCAGCTTTAAATATCCCAGCACCTTAAAAAAAAACTTGGAAAATCTTCATAAAAAGTGTTCATGACACATTCAATGTATCACACTTGGTTGGCAAATGGTAGAAAATCAAAATGTGTAAAGATTTATAGTCAACCACTATATTAATCGGGGAATATTGCTGAAATAACAGCAATAAAGTCTGCTGAAAACAATTCTGTGACCATAACTGGACATTCAGTTTAGCAAATAACTATTAAACCTACTACATGCTAGGCACTTATAAGACACCCTAGTGGCTCAGATGGTAAAGAATCCATCTGCCAATGCCAGAGACATAGGTTTGATCCCAGGGTTGGTAAGATCCCCTGGAGAAGGAAACAGCAACCCACTTCAGTATTCTTGCCTGGAGAATCCCTCAGACAGAGGAGCCTGGCAAGCTCTAGTCCATGGGGTCACAAAGCGTCAGACACAGCTGAGCATGCACGCATGCTTGTAAGGCATTACTTGGAACTGTAGCAAGTGTTCTCTAGGGTCCCACTTTGAAGAGGATTGACTGAAGGATTGTGGTGGAGTGGTGGTGCTGGGCCCACCACCCAGATTCACAGAACAAGACAGATGGAGACAGAGCTGTTTCTTCATCAGCCAACCACCCTGCCTCTCAGTTCCAGGACCTGGAAGTAGACCTCCTTCAGTAAGGGTAGATGGGTTCCTCAAGTCAAAAACCACCCCCACCAGCCTGAAATTCAATAGACAACCATCCCTTTGGGTCAAGTAGGACCGTTCCATGAATCCTCTTTAAAATACTACTACCCTTGGGAGAGACATTCAAATTAACTCACACCAGGGGATGATTCTTTCAGTGTTTCCACAGAGCTCTGAGGGGATGGGACACAGAAGATGAAGAAGGGGAGATGAAGGGACTGTTTTGGGGAAAGCTGGAATATGTGGGTCATTCAGATGGCAAGTCCCTCGGAGGCAGAAAGCTGAGGGAGGGGCCTGGCGACAAATCACTCTCTTGTGCCTCTCTCCTTGAAGCCCGTTTCTCATCATCTCTGCCCAGCCTTCCTGTTTTAAGAAAAACTTAAATGAAAGTCAGCCTCCTCCAATGAACCTTCCCAAGGTCTCTCCACGGGACACAGATCCTATGAGACACTCTTAGAAGAAGCTCTGTACTGAAAGCCCTTGGTGAGTCACAAGTAGGTTAGCACACTGATGCCTCTGAGAAGTGCTGGAGCTGGAAAATTCTAATTTGTTTGCATAACCCAGCATTTTCCAAACTTTTTTTTTAATGAAAAAAACTCTTTGTTGCATGATCATATCTTAGCAATCAGTTCTGAGAAACACTTATCTGATGCTTGTGGTCTTCAATTGCAGTGTTTGCTATCTGAGTTTTCAGATAACACAGCCCTAGACTTCCTTCTTTTGCCCTTTTCCCTGGCTAATGGCACCCCAGAGCACATGGACAGGAAAGAGAAGAGGCCAAATGCATATTGAACCCTCTCCTGGTTCTTGTTGGCTTTCCTAGCAAATGATTTAGTTGGGAACAGATTTAAACGATTCCTCACTTTATAGTTCACAGATTGCAATTATCTAGACTCTCATTTCTTTATTACTTTGGAAAAATTGGACTTTTTCTCAACCAAACTTGGCTCCTTTAAAAGCAGTAGCCTCCATGGTAAGCGTCTTTTAATTATTCTGTAATCTTTGGAAAGAGCCCAAACATCTCTCCTCCCCAAGGAGAGCTGGTTCAGGAAAACTACCATTGTTTCTGGCCAGAGAATAATTCAAATACAATTAGTACAGATGTGACTGGATGTCCAGGATGTTGCCTGGAAGCTACAAGTGTTAGCTGCTCAGTTGTGTCCGACTCTTTGTGATCCCTGTGGACTGCAGCCTCCTAGGCTCCTCTGTCCATAGAATTCTCCAGGCAAGAATACTGGAGTGGGTTGCCATTCCCTTCTCCAGGGGATCTTCCTGAACCGGGGATTGAGCCTGGTCCTTCTGCATTGCAGGTGGATTTGTTACTGTCTGAGCCACCAGGGCAGCCCAGAAGCTGCCAAACTACCAAGTATTTGAGACCAAGTGAGCCCTCTGAACCAGACACCTTGTTAGAAATGCAGAAACTGGGGTCCCACCCAGATGAATCTCTGAACAGATCCCCAGAGGACGTGTACCTCTTGTCCCTCAAAAGGAAAGAAATACCAGGATTCATCCCATCTGTTTTTCATCTATTCAACAAGCAATTATTGAGCACCTCACTCTTCAACAGCTTTGTATTGAGGACACAGTGGTAGAAAAAAAGCTGAGAAGTTCCCAGTTCTTACGCACTTTACATCCTACAGTGGGAGACAGACATAAGCAGTTTAAAAAACAAAAGATTTCAGGAAGCGTTAAGTGCTGGAAGAAGTAAGATCACAGTGGATTAGAAGACGACTGAGGGTGAGATACAGCGGTCAGGAAGGGTCTCTGAAGAGGGGGAGAGTGAGGGAGAGGGAGAAAGAGAGAGAGAACACAGACAGGTTGGAGCAGGCACATTCCAGGCAGATGGCACAGGCCCTGAGGGG
This sequence comes from Neotragus moschatus, assembly GCA_006410615.1. NCBI lineage: Eukaryota > Metazoa > Chordata > Mammalia > Artiodactyla > Bovidae > Neotragus > Neotragus moschatus. The sequence continues at coordinate 1,741,713 of SJYA01000437.1, read as the reverse complement.
AGTATGAGCCTGGGAACAGAAAGAAGAAAAGCCAGTGTGGCTGTAAGAGTTTCAGAGTCAGCCACTCTGGAGCAGTGCCCCAAAACTGTGTTTCTAACAAGGTCCAGGTGATGCTGATGCCTCTGGTCCAGAGACCATACTTGGATCACCATTGACGTTGAGCCTTGTAAGGTCTTGTCAGGAGTTCAGTTACACTCTCTTTGGTGAAATGTCATTGGAGGATTCCAAGCAAGTGAGAGACAAGATCGGATTTTATTTTCCTCTATCACCACCAGAAGAGCAGACCTTTCCAGTATCCAGTGCCACCTGGAGTTGCATCTCTTTCCCGGTTTGTTCATCAAATGATTTGTCCCAATTTTCCACCCTTCCTTTCCATTTCCTCACAAACATTTCCATTGTGTCTTCAGACACCCCTGACCACCAACTCCCTGAGTTCAGCCTGTAAAGACCTTTCTGGCTCCTCCTTGCCTTAGTGAGAGCCTGGCTGGGCCTGAGCACACTATTTCGACAGCTCTCTTAAGGCCAGGAAGGAATGTTGTGCCTGCTTGTTCTCCACTTTGCTCCCAGAGTGTAACTCCTATCCCCTCTCACAAAGCCCTTGCCCATTAGAGGATCCTGCTGACTGATTCTAAGATGAGACCACATGTCCTCGTTCACTGCGGGCTCCACCTCCTGTTCTCCATCTCTGCACAGCTCCTGTCAACAGAGATGTTAACCATACACATGTCCCACCTAGCATCTTGGCTTCTCATTCTCCTTGACCTTCTCATCTCCAATGACCTTTTATTCCTCCATCTCACCTCAGGGTCATAGTCTGAGCCTTGTTGCCACCAGACATTGTCTGGTTTCTGCAAGCTCAAATGCCCATCTCTTACACAGCCTCCTCTCCTTCAATGCAGTCGTTCAAGTGTCCGTTGCAGCAACTCAACTCTGTCAAGATGACCCTTCTACTGACTCCACCACTTTTTACTATCCATCAACTGCCACCTGTGTTCACTCTTCCTGGCCAGCTTAGGGTTCATGGTCCATCACTGTGTACACTCCCTTCAAAAAACTCTCATCCTCACATTCCCCTCATCTTTTATTATCAGTTCAGTTCAGTCCCTCAGTCGTGTCTGACTCTTTGTGATCCCATGAACCGCAGCACGCCAGGCCTCCCTGTCCATCACCAACTCCTGGAGTCCACCCAAACCCATGNTACATATATATAAACTATTCTTTTTTTGCCACACATTTTTGTGGTAAATTTGTGAGTTTGTCTGATGTTCTACCACAACGTGGCGTCTGATAAAAGTGAGGGGGGGGGGGTTTGTTATGTCTTTATTGAGTATTTAAGTATCTTTTGAAACAAATGACCTGTTCATCTGTGGCCATTCCATCAGGCAGTTCCTTGATGTGATTAGTGGGCTAAAGTCAGCTTACTGTGTGTTCGCTGGATCTTACACTCAGCAAAATGTTCAAGTAAGGAAACCCATCTAGGCAGTTGTGTCAAATGGTGTTTCACAAGAATGAGCCATCCAGTCTTTCCTCACTATATATTTAATATTTTATTATTGTTGTTATTGTTATTATTAATTGGCTTTCTGTATTCTATGCCTTTTATTTATAAAGACACTAAAAAAAAAACATGTTTGTAATTTTAATAACATTTTCCCCATCTTGTAATATCCAGAGCTACTTTATAAATTCTCTAAACCAAAAGCATTTTCATATATATATATATATGTATGTATGTATGTGTATATATATATATATATATGTATATGTATGTATCTCCCCACCCCATCAGGAAAAATTACCCAGTATAGTTCAGGTTATGAGAAGGACCAGCCACACAATCCAGTGCTTCAGTTTTAAAATGGATAACTAATTACAGAGGATTGACTGATGTTAGAAAGCTTATCCAGTGGTATAAAAATAAGTAGAAATAAAATGCTGTAAGTTTATTTCTGAGTTTTCTGAATTTTTTCCCAAGAAATTACACAGGAGACTCAGGAAAGTCTATTCGTTTATCAAGTTCCACTGTTAACACTGCTCTATGGATGAAGTGGTGGCAAGAAGACTGGCTTGTGTGCTGACTTCTGTTATTTAGCAAGAAGTTTATCATTGTAAAATGCTGATTGCCAATGCCAAGTCACCAGGGACCAATTTTGTGTTTTGTACTATCTCAGTTTAGAATAGAACATACACCTGAACTGTAGTGGTTTGATTGGATGGAGGCAGAAAACCCAACCTTTATTTTCATAAATTTTGTGGTTATTTGTACAAGGGCTGTGCTAAGATACCATATTCTTAATTCAGTAATGATTTTTTTTTTAACATTGTTAAATGTTCCTTACCGCTAAAAGGTCAATGTTAAGTACAGCATTCAGGACATATTATTTGGTTAAAAAAAGTATTTGTCTCCTTATTGAAGAGCTAGCTTAGTTGTCAGTGGTTGAGACTTGTGCTAACAATACAGATTCAAGATTACTGTTGCATCTATATATGGGAGAGATTCCAAGAGCCAGCCGAGTCCTTGGAAACAACAATTTACTAAATTTACTTATGGCAGAAGGACTTAAGTGAACTATAAACCACATTTTATTCCTTTATGTTGTTACATTCAATTGTTCTTGCCTTTAGGAACTCACATGAATGCTTGGAGCTTATCTGTATGTCTGCATGATTGTGTGTGTATGTGTGTGTTTGTCCTTTATTCCTTATTGTCATTCCATTATATATCCACACCAACATGGGAGAAGTTGTATACAACAATTAGAAGTTGTATTTTGCTTCTTAGCGTTATCTTGTTACCTTTGTAATTAGAGTATTATGTTGTTATATAACCAATGCAAATCTGTTTTCGCCAGTCTCCCTAGAACAAGTTTTTAAAGGGCTTTGTTTATCGTAGAAGCAGTATTATGAGGGACCTTCCTTTCTTTCTTTTTTGTACTATTGTTTATGCTGTAGTTGGGAATTTCATTACAGTGCATTTCTTGCCCGTCAGAACCTCAGTTAATCCACCTAGGAAAAACTGTCAAAGGGAATGAGAAAGAAACTATAGAATAATTCCTTTTGACCATTTAAGCCATTATAAATGTTTATTTGGGGAAAGTATAACCTGTTTAGATGCATCAGCAATTATAGACCAGAAATTAAATGCTTAAATTAAAATTAATCAAAGCCTCAAAATTCAGCATGGTTTTATAAATACTCACAGGGAGTACTTGAGAATTTTTTCATCCTTCTGGTAAGAATTTCTGTTTTAGTATTTGTTTTCTAGTTGATTATTTTCTAACTAATTGAAAATTATATTAGACCAATTAGCTTCTGACCATTCTGCTTCATGACCACAGGCTTCTTCCCTTAGCCAGACAGCTATGTTATATCTGCATGCCTTTGTTTTGTGGAGGGACTTAATAAAAGAGCGAGTATATAGTTCAGTGGCTTTATTAGAAAAATGACTCAGAATATATATACCCCAGTGAATGGTGTAGTATAATCTCATAACATGTATTAAAAAGAGGTTTTCCTGTCTGCTTATTTGTGTCACTAGAGCTAAATAGTGAAGATGATGTTCATAATATAGTAAAACCAGAATAATACCTAGAATATCATTTGTGACTTGTCCCAGCATTCTAATTCCTTCTTTACTCCCCCTTTGTTTTTGTGTCATTCTAGCCTCATTTATTAATATAAATCTATTTTTACTCCACTTTCTCTTTCAGGAAATTTTTTAAATTAATATTTTATATCTAGATTAAATGCTTATGGAAAAGTGCCTTTTTACCATGATAGTGCCCCTTTCTTATAATTTCATTTTTCACTGTTGCCAAAAACACATAGGCAAATGACTTTAATAATCTCGACTTTCATTTTTTCTTTCTGGTAATTCTTTTCTCCATTTCTTGATCACCATAGAAAAGTTTCAAACCTTCCTAATGCCCATTGGCAGAAGAGGAACAGAAAAGATATATAGCTAGGATTGTTTCTTTGAAAGAGGATAAGTAAAAGATCCTCTCTTAGACTTTATATAAATTAGATAAATTTGTCTTCATCCTGACCAACTGTCAAAAATTTTACTGTATGTGAGACTATGGGTCAAATGTGTATGGTTAAATTTCAGAAAGGAAGTTGAAGCACCTGCTCTGCTCTTAATTATAAGATGGATGAAAATAAATCAATAACACATAGTTTAGGTAAAGCTTGGTGATGTCAGTTTTTCTAATGATAGTGAAATAATTCATTGTTTGTGCCTCTTGCCCATCAGAACCTTAGTAATCTGCACATGAAAAATAGTTGCAAAAGAAATGAAGTTATATCTGAGTCCCCCAGAACTAAAATAATTCCTTGCAGCGAGATAGAGTTGGATAGGGTGTCCTTCTATTTGTTTTATTAATTTTGCCTGTGTTCCAGATCCTCACCATAGTGGTGGTGCCTAAAGAAATGGCCATCAGCAGCAAACAGGTCAGGACAGTAGAGACTTAGAGATAGAGCTGCTTTCCCTATGTGAGTACTTCCATGACTGTTGGTGGCGCTAAAGACTGCAGATCTTTATGCAGTATTCTCAATACCCTAATGATATTATGCACTTTAATCATTCCAAAGAAGTAAAAAATGCTGTATAGTGATGATTCCTTCTGATGAATAACATTTTAACTGTTTAGAATATTTATGTCCCTTTTTGTTTTGGATAGCAACTTGGTATGTTATGGGAATATTTTCTAAAATGACTGTGTAGTAGGACTTACTAAGGCTTTGAGATGTAACTGACTATAAAGGAAAATGATTACACTTCAGAAAATCATTTTAGAAACATTAAAATGTTCAGCTTGCTAATCTGTATGTTTGAGAGTTAATTAACCAGCTTTCTTCCTATATTTTTTGTTTCATATTAATAACATAGTTTATAGTTTTCTACATGTATGTATAAACCAGTGGTTCTCAAAATGTGGTCCTCAGCCCACCAGCCAATGTCTGTATCACCTGGAAACTAGTTAAAAATACAAAATCTTGGCCCTTATTCCAGACACAGTGAATCAGAAACTCTGGAGTGAGACTCAGTAATCTCTGTTTTTAACAAACCTTCTCTTAAAGGTGATTCTGATGCATGCCAAAGTTTGAGAACCACTGTTTTATAGTGTATACAGTAAAATTTATTCATAGAAAGGGTTTTTTCCCCACTCACACAGTTATACATTGTTCTAAATGTAAATTCAGTTTAACCTGGTTATCCATAATCATTTACTGGTAACGATAATTTATTCTCAGTACTACCTATAGAAATATATTTTATGTACATATACAATTAGTCCAGTTATTAATAATTCAGTTAACTTAGTTTGGTGTATTCCTACTACATACTAAAAAGTTTACATTAAATGACTGATTTAAATATATAGGTGCAATGGTCTATATTTTTATTTTAACTATGGTGACATTTAAGTAGCTAACATAATTGACGGGTGCTAAAGTCTCCTGTTTATCCATAAAATGGACACATTGTGGGCAGTGATAATACAGGCTTCATTTTCATTGCCTCTTACCTTACCAGCAGACTACAGTTTTGTCCTGGCTAGACCAACTCTCAGAACAAAATTATTTGTCATTCCTTATATTTACATTTGTATCTGAGCTGTTAAACAACATGGCTAGCCAGGTCAACAAAGCACCTTATTTAATTTCTTTTTTTAATAGATAAATCTTCTTTTAAAATAGCTTGCTTTATATGAAAACTGATGCACTGGAAATATAACTACCCTTGGTTGGAACTTATGCAACTAACCATAAGATATCGGAGAAGGCGATGGCACCCCACTCCAGTAATGTTGCCTGGAAAATCCCATGGACAAAGGAGCCTGGTAGGCTGCAGTCCATGGGGTCATGAAGAGTTGGACAGCACTGAGTGACTTCACTTTCACTTTTACTTCACTAACCATAAGATAAATAGATTTATTTATTCATTTTAATCTCCCTCTGTAATTCAGTACCTCCATAATTGCTGGTGTTTACAAATCACCAATTAATAAATTCATGAAAGAAAAATGCACATTTCAAAATAAAAATCACTGCTGTGTTTGCTTAATAGTAGCAGTGGAAATGTAAGTGGCTTACTCTACAAACTTTGGTGCTGGAAATACATCGGCAAACTGTTGGGAGATGCTCTAGCTACATTCCTGCTTTCTTGTTCCTGTTACCATCTTTACCACCTTATTGCATACTATATTCTTATTACATAAGGCATTCTACCATACCACAATAATATTCAACTCCAACTTGTAATATTTTCTTTAAAAGTTCTGTGTTTGAGCATATTACTGTGCTTTCTTTTCCCAGAATTAATTTGCCTAATTTGAGATACTTTGTATAACTATTATTATTTTAGCTAATGAGCCTCAGGACAGCACACACAAACACACACACACATACACACACATGCCTTCTCAGATGTTTGAGAGTGACTTTGGAATCAGATTAAAGAACTGTCCTGCACAGAAGTGTTTATGACTTTCAGTGACAAATTGACTCCAGTGACAATGAGCTAATTTCTTTTGATCTAATGAATGTATCTGCTTCACCCTTGTTCCCTTACTTTGAATTGATAAGCTCCAAGTATTTATTACTTTTTTGGGATACTTTTTACTGAGTTCATTCATTTGTTTTACTTAGTCTTTTAATAAGTATACTACAGTTATTTCATTAACCTGTTCTCAAGTGGTTTAGCTACCATTCTGCCATTTAAGTTTTTTATTTAATTTTATTTGCTTGAGTACACTGATCAACCACTGAGCTGCCTTCTTCCATTGTCCTGCAGTGATATAAGGGTTACATTTTTGTGTATATGGCTTTCATAGTTGGTATTTCAGAGCACTGACACCAGATACTTCAGTTTATTCTCTGGGGGAACTTCATTTGCATCTATGTTTTTAGCTATCTGTGATAACTTGTTAAATATTAAAAAGATATTTTGCTTCTATTGGAACATTTGTATACTCGCAACTATATTTCTGTAAACAGCTGCAGTCAAAAATAAAACATTGAAAGTTTTCATTTTGTAGTGGTTACTGTCTTTTTTCCTCAGACTTTGCGAATGAAGTCATATCTAAGAATGTCAGTTTTGAACAACATGAATATTGACTGAACTTAAAAAAAGTCATTAGGAAAAGGTATGAAATACAGAAATATTTTTAACAGTGACTTTGTACCCACTGTTTTACCAGGTAGTGTACAAAAGTGACTTAGTGTGATAGAATTTCTATTTGTTTTAGTTAAAGTGTTTCATGTTTAGTAAAATAATACATACATATGGTGACAAGTTATGAATTGTGGAGGTGCTTTTGATGAAAACAAAGTCTCCCCAGCCCTCAGTCCCACATCCAGAGGCAGTCTCTTTTTATTCTTCTGTAAGTTAATCATTCAGAATGATTTTAGGTGATTTACATGGGTAAACATTATTTTTAAACATATATGTGTGTGTGTGTGTTTGGATGTACATTAGAAGAACATATAATGTGTTTACCTACTAGACCGTGGGGAAATGTGAGTCAAAGCCAAAATTTTAAATAAATACTAATACAGGTGATACATGAATATTGTGTATGTGATGTATAAATAACTGAAGCTTCAGTAATGCTGCTTTAAACAACATTCTTATACTTTCTTATCAAATATAGGTGGTATCTGTTGATTCTGTGAAAGTGATTGCATTTTTTAACATCCAAATGTATATAATCTGTCTAAATAAGTTTTCACTTTAGGGGTCTAAAGTAATAACACTGCTGCCATTGTTGTAAATATGTTTAAAACATTGTCTTTTAGCATTTATGGACTGCAGCAACATTGGAAAGAAGTAATAACCAAATGCAATTTAGTAAGTATAAATATAAAAAATATTTGGGTATTTTTGATCTGAAGATGGAACTGCAAGTGCCTGCCAGAAAGGCTGATGTGGTCCTGGGTTACATAATCTAAGTTACAGTGTCCAGAACAAGGGAGAGAGTTTTCTTGCTTTACTCCAAGCTGATAAGAGTCCTGCTTTGTCATCTCGTGAGGAGCAAACAATTCTCAGCAGCCGTATACATACAATTAGGCCTGTCAGAGAACTGAACATCATTTATCCCTGCTTAGGGACACAGGGGGATTTTAGAAGTGTAAAAGCAGCTACTGACAAATATATACTACCATGTGTAAATTAGATGGCTAGTGGGAAGCTGCTGTATATAACTCAAGGAGACTGGCCTGGCGCCCTGTAATAACTTAGAGAGGTGGCATGGGGACAGGGAGAGGGTGGGTCAAGAGAGGGAGGATAACACACACACACACACTCTCTCTCTCTCTCTCTCTCTCTCTCTCTTATGGGGACAGGGAGAGGGTGGGTCAAGAGAGGGAGGATACCACACACACACACACACACACACACACACTCTCTCATGGCTGATTCATGTTGTTATATGGCAGAAACCACCACAACACTGTAAAACAATTATCCTCCAATTAAAATATCGCTATAGTTTCTCAATCACAGTACTTACGGTGTTTCAGGAAGACAGCTGATTACTGCACTTGTGGTCTATTTCATGGTGTCATTGCCCCTGCCTGTACTGAGGCACAATAGTATTTAAAAGCATAGTCTCTTGAGTTTGCCTCTTGGGTAAAGTTCTGGCTCCTATACCAAATGTTTAACCTCTCCATTCCTCAGTTTCTTTATAAAGTGGAAAGAAAACTAGAATGATCCCCTATGGGTTGTTATAAAAATTACATAAGTTAATCAGCATAAAACTACTTAGTTTCTGGTACACAGTAGGTAAGTGCCTAGTAAGTGTTAACTTTGTATTAGTCATACTAGTCCTGATACTGCTTTGTTCTGCTGCCTCTGGTACACTGGATCCATATCCTTTTGCTTTTTCAAATACATGGTCCTTTAATTATCCTTTCTTTTTTTATTCGTAATTTACTTTTTAATTTTAATTCTTATTTTTATTTTCTGTTGGAGTATAGTTGACTTAAGTATTGTGTTAGTTTCAGGTAAATAGCAAAGGGATTCAGTTATATAATTACCCTCTTTCTCCAGTATCAAAAGCTTTTCTCATACCCACTAGAATATGAATTTTCTGTAATGTTCTTCATCACAAAATTAACAATTTTCTTTGACCACACATCCCACATATACACTATTTCCACTTCCTCTCTTTCCATTCCCTCTTAAACCCATTCCAATCAGGTTTTATCACCCCACTCTCCAGAAATAGCTCTTGTCAGCACCACCAGTGGCCTCTCAGAAGTCATTTCCCATGCCTGTTTCACTCACTCATCAGCCGTATTTGAGTCTTTGAAACACTTTCTTCCCTTGGCTTTCAGGATGTGACGCTCATCTCTCTCGCTTCATTGGCCTTTTCTTTTCTCATCATCTTGACCTTCTAACATTGGAGACCTCTAGAAGTCGATCATTAGATCTCTTCTCTATCATAACTCAGTTTCCAGTTGATCCATCTAGTCACATTGCTTTATTTACTTCTACATGTTGACTTTACTCCAAGTTCCTATTACCCAACTGTCTGCTTGACAGTCACAACAGGCATCTCAGACATAACATGTCTGAAGTCAATTTTGATTCTCCCCTTCCCATCCCTGTCTTCTGCCCCAAATACTCTTTCCAGATTCTTCCTCACTTGAGCAAAATGAAATCTCCATTCTTCCAGTTGTTTAAGCCAAAATACCTCTGAGGGTTTGTGTTTTTTGACCTTTATACAATCTGTCATCAGATCATGTTACTCTGACCTTTGGAATATATCCAGAATCCAGCCACTTCTCAATACAGCTATTGTTATCACTTTGAACCAAAGCGTTTGTTGCCCTGATTGTCATTAACAGTTTCCCAACAATTCTCCCTACTTCTCTCATTGCTCCTCATACTTGATTCTTCACTTACCAGCTAGATTTAAACATAAGTCCTATGTTACACGTATGCTCAAAACCACCCAGTGACTGACTTCCTGTTTGCATTTCACAGTGCTTGTAAGGCCCTTTGTGTTCTGTCCCAGCTGTGTGTCTGACCCATCCTTCTCTTGCTTTCTCTGCTTTGGTCACACTAAGTTCCTTTCCCTCCCTTTTTAAAAAGACCGGTCAGGCTGCTACCTCATGGGTTTGTGCTCACATCATTCCCGGTATGCCTATCCTTCAGGGATCCACGTGTCTCAGTCTCTTAACGTTATCAAGTCTTTGCTCAAATATAACCTTATTAGATCTTGATCACCCTGTATAAAACTTGGATCCCATCTCTAACCCTCTTACCTGCTCTTCCTCTCTAGCATTTATCACCTGACATTTGTTCTTCTATCATGGAATGCAGTCCTCCATGAGGATAGGTATTTTGTCTGCTGTTGTATATTTCCAGTGCCTAGAAGAATGCCTGCCCCATTGATTAATCAAGATAATTCAGTCAAGTCACAATAAATATTGCCCCTTGGCATTTGTTTATTACATTCTGTGTTTTTCTTGATTTCTATACCACTCTCCTGATCCCTGGGTTAGGAAGACTCCTGGAGAAGGAAATAGCAACCCACTCCAGTATTCTTCCCTGGGAAATCCCATTGTCAGAGGAGCCTGACCAGCTACAGTCTATGGGGTTGCAGAGTCAGACAGGACTTAAGCACTCCTTCCTGGATTATCTTAAATATCCTTTAAATCCCCTGAGGGAATCTTAATTGGTTCCATTACCATTCAGAATGAAGCAGCCCTCTTGGCAAGCTCTCAAGCCAAGTCAACATTTAGGCTTCTGGCCACAGTTTATCACTGAATCCTCTGATCCCTTCCCTAGCAGATTCCACTTTTGCCTGAAACCAGTGAATTTGAGTTTGTTTTATAGAAATGGATTTTATTTGGAACTTTTAGAAATATACATAAAATTGTAGTGAGGATAAAGGCAACAGAAAATATTTTCATGTTTTCAAACTGAAACACCCAGCTATCTGCCATTGTGGATATGGTGGAAAGAAGACCCAGTGCTTGCTGGCATCTGGCACATGAGGTTCTCCTGCCCGACGCCATCATTTCCTTGGCAGATAAGAGGCAACCTTGCTTTGCATCGTTTCTCATGTTTTCTTTCTCTGGACCACAAGAGGGCATTCTTTCATCATTTTCAACTTGGATTATACCAACACTTAGTAGACATGCATCTCAGTTATTAAACAGGAAGTTAGATTATGAATGCCAAAATCGTTCACCAAAGTTAGTGAAACTCTAGGCTTACAATTTTGCCCCCAGATTCATGGAACCAAAACACATCTTTGAAAGTCATCAGTTTATAAATGATACGGGAAAAATTTCCAGGTTAGTTATATGGGTCAAAAAATGAAGTACTAATTTGTGGAAGGCTGTTTTTAGGTATTAGGAGTACTATTTCTTTTTGAGAGTTCATTCATTATAGCAGATGTAGTTATAGATGTCTTGGTTTACTTGCAGATAGTAAATGAGAAGATTGAAGTGAAAAAGATTTTTATTAACTTTTCATTTCAAGGTATCTGTGTTAACAAAAGTTGAAGGAAGGAGGACATTCATATAGGCATGGTAGTCGTATAGTAATAAAGCTAATATATATCATAAACAAGCAGAGAGTAGCAATTATTAAACAAGTCCCTTAGGTCAGACAGGTTCTGTCACTTCTTCCTCTGAGCAATTCCCTTTTGCCATAAACTACAGAGAGGTAATTAAAGAAAAATAGATCATTGAGGAGTTGGATGCTCTCTAGCCAGATTTATTCCTAAAAATATATCCCTAAAGAGAGAGGAATTAAATTGTGTAGAGGGCCTTAAAGAATACTGTCTGGCATCTTTCTACCTTTCTGTCTGGCTTTACATCCTAAGAGCCCTTTTGAGCCTAATCAGATTTTGCCATGATAGCAATCGTAAGAATTGGTTACATTATTTAATAAAGCTATCCAAAAATGTATGAATTTAGTCTGTTCTCTTCTATTCATTCCTCATGGAAAAAGAAAAACAGATCTTAAAAACTAAAGCAAATCAAGGAAGCTCTAAATAGAAACCAAGATTAGGTTACATTCTTAGAAGGAAGTCCAGTCTTGTGAATCTTATTTTACGGCTTTGATCTGATTGTCCATTGGGATGGACTTGCCCAAGTGATGGCCCACGGAAAGGCCAAATTTCTTACTTTTCTGCTCATCCTGCACCTCCTTTTTCATTAAGAATCCTGCCTGGAAATTTAGGTCAAAGAGGCTACTTGGAGCAAAATACAGTGGCATCTCATCCCAAATATTCTCCAGGCGTTTCTTCCATCCTTCCAGGATCTGAACTCGGGCATCCTCGGGAATGTGCCCAATGCTGTATGTCAGTTGAGGTTCCAAGACTTGGAAGCCACAGAAGTGCAGAGTGCCACTCTGAAGATACACAAAGCACAGAGTTGAGTCACAGGTCAAACACCATACACCTTGTACCACAGACAATGAAAGTTAATCTGGGTTTCCCAATAAGACACCCTGATGTGAAGGCCTTGAGAATTAGTTCACAGCTCCATCCTCTCCACCGTGTGCTCTCTGTACCTAGCTGTTACCTATTTTAGCCTATTCAGCTGTAGTCTTCTCTTAATGAATAAAGCCTTTGAAACTGTCCCAGCCTGGCACTATCTGCCAAAAGTGCCCAAAGTTCTGTTACCTCAGGGAGGGTTTCAGCTCATCAGCTGACTGTTGCCAAGACCTGCAAAGGTGCGTTTCTTTGCCTCTCCACATTACCAGACGAGTCTTCCTAAAGTATTCTTGCCATTTGTTCTCCAATGTTATTACTAATATTGATTCCCTCATTCTGTAGATGGCCACCTCACATGCTCTTCTTGCCAGCCTTAGGAGATTATCCTGAGGATCCAGTGACTGCCAAAAAAACCTGCTTCAGACTTCAGTTTTATTAGCTGAACTAAATAATTTCTTAACTTTTCTTGGGCTCTGATAGTCTGTGAGACTGTAGCAGCAACTTGGAGGACAGGGAGATTGGCAAGAGATGCCAGTCATGTGGCTGTACAAACCTGGGTGAGTCATCCACGCTATCCTCCGGCTAGGAGGAGAGAGTGGTATTTGACCATGTACACACATGAATTATTCTATAAGCCTGGGGTCCTGGGAAGACAGGTCAGTCCTAAAAGGAAGCCCCTTCTATAGTTCTTTGATCTTTATACCTCAAGTCTGTTTCCAGATGCTATCTGGAGCATTTGGACCCAATAGAAAATTCATTTAATCCCCCTGAAGGGTCACTGAAAACAAGACACCTGAATTGGCCAGAGAATGATGTTCATGTCCCCATGGATACCATGCAGAGAGTACATGGAGCCGCTGCCACCAGTGGTGATGGAAAGCACTGCCTTCTTATTCTGTAAAAGAAAAGTCATTATCATCCACATCTCTTTGGTGACAGGAAGTTAATGAAACAGCCCCAGGGAAAAGAACATACAAGTCCCCACCCCTACACCCCCTGCTGCCTAGATCTGCTCCTTATATTACTTCATACATTGGCTCTTCTGAGCCATGCAGTATGACTGCAGAAGTACCAGCCTGGAAAGCGGCACGCAGAGGGGCAGGCCTAGGATTCCATACTCTTGCATGTGAGGGCTGTCACAGTAACACAAAATCAGTGCTGACTGCTGGTGCTTAGGTGTTTTAATTTTAAATCTGTCTCCTCACAGTACTAGGCAGGTATCGAGGCTTGTGATCTAGAAGGTCTCAAAAATGCTTCTTGTATAGTTTTGGGTGTCTAGAAAATGAAGACAAGACTCCTTTTTTTTAATAGACAAGTTCATAAAGTTCATATCAGTACATAAAGAGAAAATAGTGTAATGATACATTGACAATCCTGCTTTAACTCTCAGTATTTTGCCATTCTAGGTTTATCTAATCTCCACACATCTCTCCCAAAGGGACCTGGAGCCTGATTGTGGTATCTAACTGTACTCAAAACTCTGCATCGAGACAGAGTCTTTCTAAAATCCAGGCACTAGAAAAAAGAAAACCAAGAACAACTATCCACCTACCTGAAAAGGCCCCTTATCATACATGGCAGCATACTTGTAAGCAAACTCCCCTATGAGCACTCGCTCAAACCAGCCTTTCAGGATGGCAGGGACTCCAAACCACTGCAGGGGGAACTGAGGGACAGAGGACAGAGAGGTTAGATTGGGAACACCCCAAGCACAGAAGATTCAGTGCTTAGCTGCTGTCCATGACATCACTGAGGGGCAAACTTTCTTCAGGCCCTGTCATTCCTCTTGGAGAAGGTAGAACATTCAAGAAAAGAAAATTTTAAAGATCATTACCCTTGCTCAGTCAACTAGACACTCCTGTTCCTGCATACAAATAACAAATATCAGGTGGGTGTGAAGAGAGCCACGTGAAATAAAGACTTCTTTCTGTGAAATCTCATTTGGCAGCAAAATCTAAACAGCAAGGATTGGAGGCAAAGTTGGCCTCAGTGTGTGACACCTAAATCAACATTTTCTCAAGAACTTGCTTTAGTGGGTGTGGTATCACAAATATGAGACCTGTACCTTGTGTTCACAGATGTAAAATCCTATCATTTAGAATAAACAGAACCACTCACAAATGCTATCAAATGATGAGTGTAACCAAGGTTTATCAGGGAATTCTCACAAGAAAGACCTGCTGGGGCGCTTGTCCTGGTAAAAATCAAGCAAGGTCATACCAGTATTTCTTCTTGACTCACTTAAAGGCTATGATGACAGGAACATGCCCAGAGGTTAAAAGAAAAAGCTAGGACAGAGAAGAAATTTGTAGGACTTGGTAGTTCTCTCTTTGAAGAATGGTTGACCCACAAGAAAGAGAGTAAGGAAGTAAAGTTTTGGACACGATTGAGAATGAGACCTCCATTCTTACCCTGAATCTGCCAATAATGTGAGGCATGACCTCTGCAACACAAGCCCCTTCCTCATCTGTAAAAAGAGCTTGAGGGGTCTCTAGTAGCTTCTCATATTCTCACATTTAAGGTGCTCCAATTGTGAGGGGCATATCTGCAGCTTTTAGGATGTGTAGGTTTTTCAAGCAAGTAGATTTGGTCCCCTGTGAATGTTCTACAGTCAGGGCTGAAAATAGAATTGGTTGGCTTGCTTGATATTAAAAGTTTACTCTCTCAGGTTCCATTTGGAGAAGTGAGACAGCTGAGCAGGGCCTAGCCCGTGTGGCATGTTGGTATGAATGAGGGTAGTCTTTCCTCAGGACATTTATTTTAATGTTGCCAGACTATCATTTCTAGCACACTGCTTTTGCTGGAATAAGACTCTTCCTGTCATCTGTTGCAAAACTGATATAATAAATATGCAAATCTGTGGAATTTACATTGCCCTTCCTTGTGTTGCTATTTTGTAGTGCTCAACCTATACAGTTGTACTGGTATTAAAGAAAACATATGCATTGGATAGAAGCTGAATTTAAACGCCATCCTTTCCAATTTTAAAATATGGTGATTCTTAGAAGCAGAACTGAAGGTTGCTACTGCTACTGCCCTGGCTGTACTGCAACAAGAGAGTAGAAAATGTTGACCAAAAAGGATTCCTTTGGGGGCACTGGCTAATGTTATGTAGCTTTGAGTCATAGCAACAGGTAGAATAAGGGACTTCAAAGGTTAGTCTTTGCAGCTGATTAAATAAGTGCAAAAATCACAGCCAGTATCAAACTTATGAAGTTTCCAGTGTTGCATACATTTCATGTTTAATACCAAAAAGCTGGTTGGGATTGGTAGCAGCAAAGTCACTGACTACAGTCCACCATTGTCAGGAAAGGTGACTTATAAGAAGCATACCCAGTTTCAGTACTGACTGCTAAATGGTGAGGCAGCTTCCAGGAGGAGAAAGGCTATGGTTTTGCTGCTAGAACACATTAAGCAGGGCAGTGCACACTGCATTGGGAGCTCCCATCGCAGAGAAGCCAAGCTCTTGTGACTCACTCTACAAACTGTTTTCAGGATGCTTATGGAGACGGGGTGAGAACTGCAAACTTGAGTGATTCCATGAGAAATTACTAATTGAAGAAAAGACTAAACATTCCCAGAAAAGAACTCAAGGCTCACATGTCATCTCTGTAGTCACAGTCATACTTTCAAAGAATACACAGCCAGTCTTCATAACATCCATAAATCTGTGTAATCCTGCACCTTTGAAGTAATTATCCTTCTTTAAGGACAGTATGGTCAAGGGGCTGTGACTTTCCTAAGAGCACATAGCTAATTAGGTGTCAGGTCTAGGACAAAAAAACACGTGTCTCAACACCTCTTCTGATGTCTTACCACACCTGAAAAATCACAAGGTCTGCAGCTTCCAGCTTCTTTTGTTCGGCCACAATATCTGGGCTCAGACGGCCTTCTTTATAAGCTAAAACAGTCTCGGCAGGATACTGAAAGTTCCTGGGGTCCTTCAGTTTACCTGCAGAGACAAAAGAGAAGCTGACGCCAGAGGGCGAAGGCGGGGCCAGAAAGCCCACAAGGGAGAAGTTCCACAAAGACCTAATTAAAGGGGAGAGCCGCTCCCACCTGTGATGTCCTTTCTGGAGATGACGGGATTGAAGTTCATGGCATACAGGTCCGACACAGTGACCTCCCATCCTTTCCTCTTCAAAGCCTCTATGGCGGCCTCCTTCATGGCATAGTTGAAGGACGTCCTCTCTGAGTGGGCCAGTACGATCAGTGCTTTTCTGACTATTTAGACACACATAAGGCACATGGAGAAAATCAGTCACCAACCAGCAAAGCTCAGGCCGCAGGGGAGCCCAGCTGGGCTCCATAATGGAAGACGTGACTTTGTTAGACACTGGGTTATGCAACCCCTCCACTGCATCCAGAAATATATTTTCTCCTTATAAGTCCCACTGATCGAAGGAGCGATTTTTAACTCACTGGGAAAACAGTAGCTATCTAATAAATGGTTTTGGCATATTTAATCAAACATCTGCATAAAAATAAAATTCAGTTCAGTCGCTCGANGCAACCCCTCCACTGCATCCAGAAATATATTTTCTCCTTATAAGTCCCACTGATCGAAGGAGCGATTTTTAACTCACTGGGAAAACAGTAGCTATCTAATAAATGGTTTTGGCATATTTAATCAAACATCTGCATAAAAATAAAATTCAGTTCAGTCGCTCGATCGTGTCTGACTCTTTGCGACCCCATGAATCGTAGCACGCCAGGCCTCCCTGTCCATCACCAACTCCCGGAGTTCACTCAAACTAACGTCCATCGTCCATCGAGTTGGTGATGCCATCCAGCCATCTCATTCTCTGTCGTCCCCATAAAATGATCCCCTTAGAAATCTCATATAAGGTGTTAGAGGTCAGTACAGTGGTTATCCTCTGTCAGGGAATAATGATCGGAAGGAGACAAAGCACCTGGGGTGCTGTTTATGTTCTATTTTTTAAAATATTTATTTGGCTTTGCTGGGTCTTAATTGCAGCACTTGGAAATCTGTGATCTTCATTACAGCTTGGAGGATTGTTGGGGCATGTGAGATCTAGTTCTCGGACCAGGTATCGAACCCAGACCCCATTCACTGGGAGCAGAGTCTTAGCCACTGGACCACCAGGGAAGTCCCCTGTTCTATTTCTTGAAATGGATGCAGATTATACAAGCGTGTGTTCAGTTGGTGAAAATTCACTTAGAACTTGTGCACTTTCCAGTGTGTCTATTATATTCAATACAAGTTTCCCACTAACATACCACATACAGCAACAACTTACTGGCAGATTAAAGATCTAAATTTTAAAAACTGAAACTATTAGACTAGTATGGGATGCTCTATGTACTCTCTAGCTTTATGTCTCATTTTTAATTGAACATCAAGGAACTACAGTATTTAAATTATAAACTATAAATTATAAATACCTTGATCTAGAGGCTTGTTGTCATTTTTGTCTTTTATGAAATTTTTGTTGCCAAGAAAGGCAGGATTAAATTTTTCTCTTCTAGATTGAATTGGTATAGTGTATCATTGGTTATCAGAATACTCACAGCTTTGGGACTTTGAAATGGTAAATATTCACAATTTTGAAAAAAGCATGACACATAACTGTATGATCTTGATTATTTTAAAAATGGATGTTTAATTATATAAGTATGCAAATAGGACCTAGAAAGGACACATCAAAAGCTAAACTGATTATGGATAACTTTTTTTTTTTTTTGCTTCTTGTGTTTTTTGGTTTCCTATTATACATATGTTAACTTTTAAGAAATGGTATTTTTAAAACCTTAAAAAGAAAACTATGGGACGAAAGGGAGAAGTTGTATAACCTCTGGACAGAGGCTACTTTTTAAGAAAGACTACAGCTTCAGAAACCATGAAGGAAGAGCTTGACAGATAAAGCCCCAGAAACATTAAAAATTGTGTTTAATGAGAGGTTCCAGAGACAGAGTCAAAAGACAACCAGGAGAAGATATTCACAACTCTTACCACAAAGAGTTAAAATCCCCCCAGTTCAGTTCAGTTCAGTTCAGTTGCTCAGCCATGTCCAACTCTTTGCAACCCCACAAATCGCAGCACACCAGGCCTCCCTGTCCATCACCAACTCCTGGAGTTCACTAAAACTCATGTCTATAGAGTTGGTAATGCCATCCAGCCATCTCATTCTCGGTCGCCCCCTTCTCCTCCTGCCCCCAACCCCTCCCAGCATCAGAGTCTTTTCCAGTGAGTCAACTCCCCGCATGAGGTGGCAAAAGTATTGGAGTTTCAGCTTCAGCATCAGTCCTTCCAGTGAACACCCAGGACTGATCGCCTTTAGGATGGACTGGTTGGATCTCCTTGCAGTCCAAGGGACTCTCAAGAGTCTTCTCCAACACCACAGTTCAAAAGCATCAGTTCTTTGGGGCTCAGCTTTCTTCACAGTTGAACTCTCACATCCATACATGACTACTGGAAAAACCATAGCCTTGACTAGACGGACCTTTGCTGACAAAGTAATGTCTCTGCCTTTGAATATGCTATCTAGGTTGGTCATAACTTTCCTTCCAAGGAGTAAGCGTCTTTTAATTTCATGGTTGCAATCACCATCTGCAGTGATTTTGGAACCAAAAAAAATAAAGTCTGTCACTGTTTCCACTGTTTCCCAATCTATTTCCCATGAAGTGATGGGACCAGATGCCCCAAAATGCCTTCAAATAATTAGAAAAAGACAATGCAATAGAAAAATAAGGATAAAGAAGGAAATTACCAAAAAAAACTAAACAAATGAGAAGATGCCCTGCCAGGCCTGTGAGGAAGAACAGATTAAAATGAGACATCATTATTTACTGATCAATTGGCAAAACAACTTAAATTACATCAAGGGCTATTAAGAGTGCAGGAAAACTGGCACATTGCCAGTGGGAAAATGCATTGCCTCAGCCTTTGGTGAGAGTAATCAAGCTGAATCTTTAGACATTTTAAAGACATAAATTTTGATATAGTTGTCCAACTTTGGGGAATCTGTCCTACAGACTGTAAGCATCAGGACAGATGAGCAAAGATGTGTACTAAACCCTTGGACCTTTGTAGTCATTAGCAAAAATTAGACATAAACTCAACTGCCTGTTTATGAAGCACATTTGAATAAATTTTATGATACATACTACTGGAATGCGAAATCAAGTGGGCCTTAGAAAGCATCACTATGAACAAAGCTAGTGGAGGTGATGGAATTNAGAGTGCCTGATGAACTATGGACGGAGGGTCATGACATTGTACAGGAGACAGGGATCAAGACCATCCCCAAGAAAAAGAAAGTAAAAAAGCAAAATGGCTGTCTGAGGAGGCTTTACAAATAGCTGTGAAAAGAAGTGAAAAGCAAAGGAGAAAAGGAAATATATACTCATTTGAATGCAGAGTTCCAAAGAATAGCAAGAAAAGAAACCCTTCTTCAGTCATCAGTGCAAAGAAATAGAGGAAAACATTAGAAAGGGAAAGAATAGAGAGAGCTCTCAAAGAAAATTAGAGATACTAAAGGAACATTTCATGCAAATTGGGCTCAAAGGACAGAAATGGTATGGACCTAACAGAAGCAGAAGATTTTAAGAAGAGGTGACAAGAATACACAGAAGAACTGTACAAAAAAGATCTTCACAACCCAGATAATCATGATGGTATGATCATTCACTTAGAACCAGACATCCTGGAATGTGAAGTTAAGTGGGCCTTAGGAAGCATCATTATGAACAAAGCTAGTGGAGGTGATGGAATTCCAGTTGAGCTATTTCAAATCCGAAAAGATGCTGCTGTGAAAGTGCTGTACTCAATATGCCAGCAAATTTGGAAAACTCAGCAGTGGCCACAGGACTGGAAAAGGTCAGTTTTCATTCCAATCCCAGAAAGAAAGAAAGGCAATGCCAAAGAATACTCAAACTACCGCACAATTGCACTCATCTCACATGCTAGCAAAGTAATGGTCAAAATTCTCCAAGCCAGGCTTCAACAGTATGTGAACCATGAACTTCCAGATATTCAAGCTGGTTTTAGAAAAGGCAGAGGAACCAGAGATCAAATTGCCAACATCNGAAAGTGCTGTACTCAATATGCCAGCAAATTTGGAAAACTCAGCAGTGGCCACAGGACTGGAAAAGGTCAGTTTTCATTCCAATCCCAGAAAGAAAGAAAGGCAATGCCAAAGAATACTCAAACTACCGCACAATTGCACTCATCTCACATGCTAGCAAAGTAATGGTCAAAATTCTCCAAGCCAGGCTTCAACAGTATGTGAACCATGAACTTCCAGATGTCCAAGCTGGTTTTAGAAAAGGCAGAGGAACCAGAGATCAAATTGCCAACATCTGCTGGATCACTGAAAAAACAAGGGAGTTCCAGAAAAAATCTACTTCTGCTTTATTGACTATGCCAAAGCTTTTGAGTGTGAGGATCACAGCAAACTCTGGAAAATTATTCAAAAGATGGGAATACCAGACCACCTCACCTGCCTCTTGAGAAATCTGTATGCGGGTCAGGAAGAAGAGTTAGAATTGGACATGGACTGGTTCCAAATAGGAAAAGGAGGATGTCAGGATGTATATTGTCACCCTGTTTATTTAACTTATATGTGGTGTACATCATGAGAAACGCTGGGCTGGAAGAAGCACAAGCTGGAATCAAGATTGCCGGGAGAAATATCAATAACCTCAGATATGCAGATGACACCACCCTTATGGCAGAAAGTGAAGAGGAACTAAAGAGCCTCTTGATGAAAGTGAAAGAGGAGAGTGAAAAAGTTGGCTTAAAGCTCAACATTCAGAAAACCAAGATCATGGCACCTGGTCCCATCACTTCATGGGAAATAGATGGGGAAACAGTGGAAACAGTGGCTGATTTTCTTTTTTGGGCTCCAAAATCATTGCAGATGGTGATTGCAGCCATGAAATTAAAAGACGCTTACTCCTTGGAAGGAAAGTTATGACCAACCTAGATACCATCTCAAAAAGCAGAGACATTACTTTGCCAACAAAGGTTCATCTAGTCAAGGCTATGGTTTTTCCAGTAGTTATGTATGGATGTGAGAGCAGGACTGTAAAGAAAGCTGAGTGCTGAAGAATTGATGCTTTTAAACTGTGGTGTTGGAGAAGACTCTTGAGAGCCCCTTGGACTGCAAGAAGATCCAACCAGTCCATCCTAAAGGAGATTAGTTCTGGGTGTTTATTTGAAGGACTGATGCTGAAGCTGAAACTCCGATACTTTGGCCACCTGGTGTGAAGAGCTGACTCATTTGAAAAGACCCTGATGCTGGGAAAAAGATTGAGGGCAGGCAGGGAAGGGGACAACAGAGGATGAGTTGGTTGGATGGCATCACTGACTCAATGGACATGAATTTGGTTAGACTCCAGAAGTTGGTGATGGACAGGGAGGCCTGGTGTGCTGCAGTCCATTGGTTGCAAAGATTCAGACACGACTGAATGACTAAACTCAACTGAATGGATGCAGACTCAAGGGAAGGGAGCATACATCTCATTTCTCCATGGGAAGAATGTCAAAGAATGTTTGTGGCTATGTTTTTCAGCTGCCACAGAGACACATGCACTGATGCATGCATTTGAGTAGAGTATATTTGGAGGGAATCACAAGAAACTGGTAAGGGGAGAAACTGGATGACCGAGGACGGAAGTCAGAAAAAGAGTCATTTTGCCCTCTAAGCCATTTGCTGTCTTTTATAATTTTGCATCATCTGCTTGAATTACCTTTTTAATTACAAAAATGAAAAATTTTGATTACATCACAGCTTTTTCTGAAGCTACCTCCTTCGCTCGAGGTCACATCAGTTTCTAGGACACTCTAAACCACTGCTGTCCAATAGAATTTTCTGTGATGACCGAAATATCTCTGTACTGTCTAATATAGTAGCCATTAATCACATGCAGCTATTACAACTGAAATTAAGCTAAATTTTAGTTTCTCAATCGTAGCAGCCACATTTCAAGTCCTAAATAACAACATGTGCTTGGTGGCTACATCTTGGTCAGCACAGCTCTAGAATGTGGGAGGTGCTCATATGAATGGAACGAGGGTGGGGAGCATGACATTCTTTGGGTGAATGGTCTCCAAACATTTTTAGACATTTATTTCTGAAAAAAACTCTAAAGAAATATATACCCATTTGCAGAAATTAAAGTTAACATCTAAATGCTTCATCCTTAGTTTGAAAGTTTATTTTTGTTAGGAGTTATAAAAGATTAAACATTTCATAAGATGAGAACAAACTATAATTAGAATAAATATTTCATGAGATGGTTTGATAAGATAGGTTTAATTACTGAATAATGCAGACTGAATCTGAAAGAAATCGTGTAAAAAATTTAGCACCTCTAACCTATCCTGCTTTAGTTGTTCTAAATTTAGAGCATCTCAATGTGGGCCATGCTTAACAGAAATACGTATAAGACAGGGAAGGACAGAAAGCCCTAAGGGGCAAAGATGCCTTGATGAATCATTAAAGAAGCTCCCCAGAAACTAATACATCAATCTCCCCCTTTTTTTTTCTGGCTTGAGGAGGTTTTATAGACCCCAGCGCAAAGCTCCATGTGAAATTGCAATGGGTGAGGGGAACACAGGAAATTTCATGAAATGGTTTTAGAAATCTGTACTTGGAAGTTAACACTCTGAAAGTGGATTCTCTTTAGATCATTCATCAACATTTACCCCCTTGAAAGTCTGTAGACCCTCAAGGGTATCTGAACCTGGATTTGAAGACAGTGGCCACAGGAAGATGGAGGCTGGGTCTGACACACCAGGGTGACTGCTGCTACTGCTGCTACTGTTATGGAAGTCTCCATTGAAACCTGCCAAGGAGTAAAGATGAGGACACTTACTTGTTTCCCCTCAAACCGAGACCCAGTGGCCTTGTCTGTGTCCCTACCACAGACCTCTATCCCACTCTCCAAGGCTTGCTTGTCACTAAGGCAGAACTATGCCCAGGGTTTCTGCCACAGAAGCTTGCTTCTCTTGTCTGGAATTTTAAAGCCTGTTCCATGCGGGAAGGACCAAATGTAGGGCAGCCTTCTTTCAGGACTTGGGAAGAACCCAAGGACAAAGCTTAGTTCCTTCCTACTAGTAGGTTCAGCTCCAACATGTTTCTCCGGTACCTCCTTCTCCCCTCCCTATCGAATTAATTCAGATGGAATGGAGATGGACTTGGAGAAGCACAGTTCATTAGAAGAGGGGGAACGGGGCTAGGAGGAGCTGACTCATTGCAGCACAGTTGACAGTAGGCTGAGTCGGGGCTGGTTACAGGGTCCTCCTCACTGCGTGGTCAGAGCTGACCTGGGGAGCACTCGTGCGATGAAAATTAAATGTGCTCAAAACTTCTCTTTTAAGTCTCTGAAACTGGCCTCTGAATACAGCTCACAGGGTGGTATTTTTGTGCTACATTGGAGACCATCTCTCAAAACACCCAGTGGGGGGACTTTTCCCTGGTGGTCCAGTGGTTAAGACTCTGCACTTCCAATGCAAGGGGTATGGATTCGATCCCTGGTCTGGGAACTAAGATTCCACATGCTGAGTAGCAGGGGGAAAAAAAAATCCAGTGGGAAAGCCACATTTTTTTCTTCTGGCCAAGTAAGGACAAATTGGTATCTCTTTGGTCAAACACTAGAGGAGTGGTTGGCTTACATGTAAGCTTTATATTCTATATAAAGTATATTTCTTTAAACCTGAGAATCATACTTAGTACGTGGGTGCTCACGTGGGGCAAGAGGGAGCTGGGACCTCCGAGAGCAGACCAGAGCCCCACTCCTCATGCCTTCCTCGTATCAATGCAGGACTCGCGGGCAAAAGCACTGAGCGCACTTACATGGCCATTGAAAAATCCCCCTCCCTCTCTTTCTTGGCCCTGCAACTTAGAGCTGAATTTTGTGAGTCTGCATCTGTGTATCAAACGTCTCTACCATATTCCCTCACTCCTCCACTGTTTCCAGTCATTGCAGGAAGGGAGCAGATATTTGTGGGTGATTCCAGGCCAGGCCCTGGACTGGGCAATCTGTGCAGCTCTGTCAGACAGGGGTTTGAATAGGAGCCCTGCAACCTCACCCCACAATCCATTTAAAAACTCCACCACTGTCTACTTGCAGAGTCATAAGAGATATGGGTGACAAGAAAGGTATACATATTTGGCCAATTTTCTCACACTCAAGGTCCCTGAGACTGCCAGGAAGTGGCAGCAATTAAACACCTCATGTGGCCTGTGCCAGGGAAAGGCAAAAGGAACCCAGAGACACACAGCAGCTGAACAAATCAAGTTGAAAGTGAAGATGGATGAGCTAAGTCTGGAAAATGAAGGCCCTTCATTCGCCAAGAGGAATGCCAGCTTGATCTTCAGTGGAAGAAGCTTAAGCCAGTAAGGCATTTCCCCCTCCTTTTCTTGCCTTGGGATGGCATCTAAAACATCAATTAATAACCTCCAGTACATTATCAATTTGTCTATAGTTTTCACTTTAGAGAAAAGCAAATGCCTACTATGAAGATGGTTGGTTTAACAACGTTAAAGACTTGTATCCATTTATTCTATCCTGTCCATTTTGGTGACGTGCTCATCTCTTCTTGGAAATTGAGTCTGTATGAACACTGTCCAAAGATCATTTCCATGCTGCTGATTTTATTCTTCCATCACATCCCCTTCATTAAACTTATACCATCCTGGGGCTTCCCTGGTGGCTCAATGGTAAAGAACCCATTTGCCAAAGCAGGGTTTGATCCCTGGTCCAGAAAGATCCCACATGCCACAAAGCAACTAAGCCTGTGAGCCACAACTACTGAGCCTGTGCTCTAGAGCCTGGAAACACAACTACTGAGCCCTCATGCCACGACTACTGAAGTCTGTACGCCCTAGAGCCTGGGCTCAGCAACAAGAGAAGCCACAAGAGGAGTTACCACAACGAGAAGCCAGTGCAATACAACTACAGAGTAGCCCCTGATCATTACAACTCTTGAGAGTCTCTTGGACTGCAAGCTGATCAAGCCAGTCCATCCTAAAGGAAATCAACCCTGAATATTCACTGGAAGAACTGATGTTGCAGCTGAAGCTTCAATACTCTGGCTACCTGATGTGAAGAGCCAACTCACTGGAAAAGACCCTAAAGCTGGGAAGGATTGATGGCAGGAGAAGAGGGTGGCAGAGGATGAGATAGTTAGATATCATCATCGACTCAATGGACATGAGCTGGAGCAAACTCTGGGAGACAGTGAAGGACAGGGAAGCCTGGCACGCTGCAGTCCCTGGGGGTCGCAAAGAGTCGGATACAATTTAGCAACTGAAAAACAACAAGCACTGTGAGAAAAGCACTCACAACAATGAAGACCTAGCACAGCCAGTAAATAAACATATATACAAAATGATACATAAAAGAAACAACTTACCCTGTCCATTTCTCAAAAAGCCAAGGGGGTAGGTGTGCTGAGGTGAGCTCTCAGAGGGATCTCCCATGGACTACCTAAATAGCTCATCTCACTCTACAAAGGTCAGAGAAAGAACAAGGACAAATCAGCCTGAGAACAAGAGGTCAACAGTGGGTGATGTCAGCTGCTCAAGGACTCCTGGGTGGCCTCTGTCACTCTGGGTGGGATTACAGTGATAGTCAAATGGTGTTGACACCCTCAAGCAGCAGGGCTCTATTAAGATCACAAGATGGAAAGATCCAAGGCGGCCATGCCTTTGCTGTATCTCTTGCTTGAATTCCTCAGACAAGTGAAAAACAGCCTTTCCATTTCCACGCACCTGAACACTGTATTCACTGTTCCTAGCCCTGCTGCCTCCCCCGACTCCACCCCACCCAGCCACCTGCAGAGGAATTGTAGCCCTTCCATGAGGTCGGGTTGGAAATGTCCTGGCTCAGTTTTTGTTTATTCAACAGAGGTTTATTGAATGTCTACTTTGTGCCAGTGAACAAATCAGATCCCGGCCCTCAGGGAGCTTACCATCCAGCAGGGAGAGGGCAGGCAGCAAACCCTGCACATAACCCATAACAGCCTCATGCAGGATGCTGGGCGGTTATTCACTATGTGGAGGCGGGGAAAAAAGCAGCTGGAGTAGGCGGGGAAACACAATAAGGCAGTGAGGGTCCACCAACCACTTCAAATATTATGGGTTACAGAATTTAAATTTCTAGAGAGCTCTGTCACTTATGGAGACATCAGCTTTATTTGCCCCAAGGAAGTTTTCAGGTAAGTACTGGAAGCCTGGTGAAGTTCAGGGTTGGTGGCAGAAGAGGCTCTAGAAGCAAGTCCCTGGGATCTTCCTGATGGCAGTTGTATTCACTTCCTAGGGCGACCACAACAATGCCACAAACTGGATGCCTTAGAACAACAAATATTTATTGTCCAACAGATCTGGAGGCTGAAAGTTCAAAATCAAGGAGTCAGTAGGACATGCTGTAGGAGAACTGCCCGCACTTGCCTCTTCCTAACTTCAGGTTAGGCACTTCAGGTGCTGGCAATCTTGGTATTACTTGGCTTACACCTGTATGACTCCAGCATCTGCCTTTGCTGTCAAATGGCATTCTCCCTGTGTTTTCACATGGTTGTCATCTTATAAGGACACTAGTCAAATTGGATTGAGTCCTTATAAGTAGGGGCTCGTCCTACTTCATTACAACCTCATCTTAACTAATTAGTTCTGCAATGACCCTATTTCCAAATATCTTTCATTCTGAGGTACCGTGGTTTAGGACTTCAACATATTCCTCAGGGAGACACACTTTAACCCTAACAGTATCAGACTGGGAAGAAGTGGGGTAAGGGCCAAAGATACATGTATGCTTAGTCTAGTTCAGCAGGAGAGAGAGCCAAGGATGCCATAAAACTCTCTTGAAGTGGAACTATTTCCAGAAAGCAAACATTAATGGGCACAAGGGTATGGGTATGGGAGAAAATAAGTTTTGCAGAGGAAAGTAAAAGGAAGATAAAGTAGGGCAAAAATAAAGATTGAGTTGGTGGAGAGGGAAAGCAGGTATCTGAGCCCAGGATGATTCACAGGCAGTGAGAGGCACTGGAAAGGAGGGCAGGCAGCCCGTTCTGAAGGGCAGGAAACCACAGACCCAATGTAGGAAATCTCCTCTCTATGATTAATTATTTTTGAGTTCATTAAGCAACTTCCTGCATGAAGCTAAAAGGGGAGTGTGTGTTCTGACCAGCAAGCAGAGACTCTTGCTTCATCTTGGTTTAAAAGGTAAAAGAGCCCATGGGAGAAGCCCAAGGCTGTGGCATTTTGAGACTGGTCTTGCTGAGCTGTGGACCTAAGACCAGGCTGACAGACACTTCTGCTCTGGCGCTGGCAGAACTGCCTGGAGGAGCAGAGCTCTTCCACATGAGGGAGCACACACAGCCCAGTCCGCCCAGTTCCTATAGACAGGAACTCACAGCAACTTGACTCCCCAGGAGCACCGTGTTAATCTCTGCTCTAAGAGCTTCAACCAGAATTCCAGCCCAGAATGAAACAGCAGGGGCTGGTGGAGCCCATTTTTCCATCTGGGGTTCTAGGGAAAAATGTATCACCTCCTTCCAGACACAGTGCTGTAATCAGCACAGATCACTGTAAAACACTGACCTATTTTTCAGGGTCATCCCTCAGCAGATTTGGAAAAGAGGTGACAGTTTCTCTACAACTTCTAGTCACCTAGCATCTTACACTAATACTCTTGACTTCTAGATGGAAGTGAGTTATGAACCTCTCACATCCACTGCAGGGTCCATCAGAGTGTCCCTATCCTGGAGTTCCTTTTGCTTCATAATAGCTGGCAAGACAGAACATCATAAAAGAGCTAAGGTGTTAATAGATGATATTCTCAGCTGAGTCAGAGATTTCAGTTGTCCAAATCTGGAAGTGACTCTAGGCACTTAAGCAGAAAACTCACTCACTGAAAGGCAAGGCAGCATCCACTGTAAGCAGAAGGCACAAACCAGGGTGCAGTGGGAAACGAGGCCAGGCAAAGGTGAACCTCGGGAACCATCTTCTTGGTTGCTGCCCCTGCGACTCTGGATGCTCGGCACCGTTTCCTTGGACTTGACGTGGCCGTGGCACCTCTGGACACTTTCCAGTTGGCCTGGACCGCTTCTCCAAGGTGGATGGTCCCAGCTATAGAATTCTGTTGGAGCACCAGGTTCTGGATCTCTCTCTAGCTGTCAGGAGTTGGGAAAAAAGATTATCCATAAATTTTGTTTCTATAGTAGAACATGGAGCCTGTTTCACTATTTTGGGATTCCTCTCATTTTAGAATTCCTCCTAAATAAGAAGTGTTCAATGTGGGCAGCCCAAAAGAACAACTGTCTTCTAGAATAATATGCATGTATATCCATAAGAGGGGCTTCCCAGTGGTTCACCTGCCAATGCAGGAAACATGGGTTCGATCCCTGGGTCAGGAAGGTCCCCTGGAAAAGGAAATGGCAACCTACTCCAGTATTCTTGCCTGGGAAATCCCATGAACAAAGAAACCTAGATGGCTGCAGTCCATGGGATTGCAAAAGAGTCAGACACGACTTAGAACTAAACAACCCATGTTCTTAAGGGTATTCAAGACAACTCTAATCCAAAAGCTGCCTCTCCAGGGGTCTTTAGGCACCATGGCAGGTGTAGGGGGAGACCTGTCTGATGTCATAGGCAAGAGCCCTAGGATCAATGCTCAATTTCTCTGGTTATAGACTCAAGTGTTATTGACTGCAGTGGCCTCATTAAGTACCTTGCACATAGCTGATGTCAACAATTATTTGCTAAGTGGATGAATGAATTGTGGGTCTTCTACTATGTAATCACCTGCTTCAAACACATCATGACAAGAGGTAAGATAGAATTATCAATCAATCAATAAAGTCTTAGGGCTCTGGGATAAGTTGAATGTCTTCAGATCTCAGTGTCTTGTTCTTCTTAGATAAAAGGTGGGATGATGCTGATCTCGAGGAACTTACCTTTGAACAAATGGAAAAAAAAAAGTTGGTCATATATGAGACAATTGGAAATTTGAACACTTGATAATTTGATGATTTTAAGGAGTTACTATTATTTAAGTGAGATCATGATGATGTGGTTTGGTTTTAAAAAGTACTTCTGTCTTTTAAAGATGCAAACTAAAACAATTTTGGATGAACTTATATGATGTTCAGGATTTGGTTCATAATGAACTGGAACAGGAAAACAGGAAGGAAAATAGATGAAAGGACCTTGAGCTGATCATTGTTAAGGCTTGGCAATGCACACATGGAAATTTGCTACACTGTTCTGTCTACTTTTTATATGTTTGAAAATTTCCATAATGAATGATTTTTTTTTTCATAATGAATGATTTTTTAAAACTCACAACTCTCTTTTCCTGCAGTCCCTGTACTGCTCATCCCAGTCAGAGCTTATGGTGGACCCTGGTAGTTGCTTACCCAACATCTCTTGCTCTCTGGCTCTTTCCTAAACCACCAATTCAGGACTTTTCTGGATAAGAATTCCAGGACTTCCCAGTGGTTAAGAATCTGTCCTTCAATGCAGTTGACACAGGTTCAATCTCTGGTTCAGGAAGATCTCACATGCCATGGAACAACTAAGCCCATGTGCCACAGTTACTGAAGCCTGCACACTTTAGAGCCCATGGTCCACAAGAGAAGCCATTGCAATAAGAAGCCCATGCACCGCAACGGAGAGCAGCCCTTGCTTGCGGCAACCAGAGAAAGCCCTTGTGCAGCACTGAAGACCCAGTGTGGATTGCTTCCCACTGCCAACTACGTTCTTGCTGCCTTTGCCTACCTCCCTGCACACTTCCCTTGTTCCTTCTGCTCTAGAATTCTAGACAGCTTGAATTCCTTAAACACACCCCCTTTCTCACCTCAGGGCTTTCCATGTAAGCTGATTCCTCAGTTTGGAGCTGTCTGCTCTCCGCCCCTCCCTTCATTTGTTCAAAGCTGATTCTTTGAGGGCTTAACTGCCACTTTCTTGGGGAGAAGCTTTCTTACTCTCCCTCACCCCTAGCCGAGCTCTGTCCCCTTTACCTGTGCCGGAGATATCACTTCCTTCTCCTTCATAATAAGCACTTTTACTTCCTATCTTTCTTGCCCTTTAAATTTAAGCTTAAGGAGGGCAGAGATTTTGCCCATGTTGCTCCACACTCCATCCCAAGCAGCTATCACAGAGTCTGGCCAATAGTCAACAATTAGTCAGTGAATATTGGTTGGCTTCCTGTCAGGTGTAGCCATGGCTGAGGCCTCTGAAAGTGTGGCCCCAATGACCCTGGTGACCCTACTTGGTCTCTTAAGCATTCCTGGAGCTTTACGTCTACCACATTCCTGGACAGAGCATGGAAACACACAGAGGAAGATGAGTCGACTCCAATTCAGAACCTGGAAGCAATGCTGTTGCCTTTAGGAGAGAAAATGACTTATTAGAATTCAGGAAATTCCCCTCATAAGCAGCCTTGATTCTTACTGTTTGTTCTAACGTGTTTGGCGTGACTCAAAGGTGCAGGCAGCAGACTTGAAACAGAAAGCAAAGGCAGAGAGGAGGAAAGGCTGGAGCCATTTCCTGTTCACCCGCAGCACGCACAGGCAGAGGGATCCTTGTCCTCCTCCTGCTTCCTCAGTGATAAGGGGGAGCCTTTCAAGTCCTCATATCCGTACTCTCTCCAGGGCTGTGGGCATGCATCCAGCAGGAGAAGCCACAGCTCCGATGCCCGGGGTGGTGGCCACTGAAGAGCCATGTGGGGAAGTGCTGGTTTCTCTTTCTGAGGCATCCGGAGGGGCTCAGCTTCCTGAAAGGGAAGGTGACCTGGGGTCACACTCTTTCCCTGCCACACAAGGCTCTGGGGCTCCTGGGAGCCTCATCTTCATGCTTCAGAATCCATCATGACCACTAGAAACTCACTGCCCTATGTTCCCTCTGGAAAAACGATGAGGTCACTTTCTCCTGGAGTCAGATGTGGAGTGGTTGAGACTGTCCTGTCTGGGATGGATCACTGATGGGCTGGAGGGGGAGTGAAGATAGGGGAGGGCCAAGAGAGCCCCAGGGCTGGTTCCTGGACACAGCCTGGCAGCTGAGGCAGCGTGGCCTCCTCCAGGACAGCCAGCCTCAGGGATCCTCATATTGTAGCTGAGGAAGGCTGGAAGGTGACAAGGATGGGGACCCTTCATCAGAAGGTGCAGGAGTAGTGAGATTCAGCAGGCATGCAGCTGGGAGTTCTTCCTCTCCCTGAGGCTCACTCTCCCTGGGTGATGTGGGCTTGTGGGAGACCTGCAGAGAAACACTGTGGATTCCTGGCATGGGAGGCTCTGGATCCAAGAGGCACTGTGTACAACTCCTGCATAGGGCTGAGCTCAGAACCCAGCTTCCCTTTCCTCTGCCTCACTGCACTGCCTTCAGAAAGGTTCCTCTAACACACAGGCCAACTCTGTGGGTTGTCAGCAAGAGAGCTGCGGGTGCTTCCCTGGGGCCCAAGCCAGAACTTTCACAACTTTTCTGCAGAGGGATCACTAACAAGAGTAACGCATGCCCCAGAGCAGCAGAGATGAAATTTCTTTTAAGCCCCTCATTCTATCTTAAAAATTCATGTGAATTTTTGTATCTGATTCCATAATATATTCATACTTGTTTTGATATAGATACATCATTTTCTTCAAATATTCAAAAAAACTGCACAGCTCTATGAAGCTCTTCTCTAGGAGAAGGAGGCCGGGTGGGGAGAAGATATGAGGGCTTAACCCCCATATCTGAAACTCCATTTAATTTTCCCCATAACCATATGAGGTAGAGCCTTTTTTTTCCTGTAAAAGAATCAAAACAGTACAGCCTTTCTAGAGCAGACTGGGAGTACCTCCCACAACAGAATTCCCTAAAGGAAACCTGGCATAATAATTTATTATATAGTATCTGTGGCACCGTCATGTCCACTGGCCTTGCCAGGTTGTTGACCATCCCTGGCCCCTGGACTCTGTGAGATGTGTCTTGATCAAATGGTGACTTGCAGACATGGTTCTGACCCTTTTCATGGAAAGCAGTGGTCGCCTGCCCATATCCCATTCTGTTAATTAAATGCAAGCTTTGGCCTGAAATCAGCTGTCAGAATCAAGAGAGGTGATAGGCGGAATCTGCCTTCTCATGGCCTTTGCCTGATTTTTATCTTAGCTGCTGTTGAACCCAATGGGGAGTCATTGCACGGTGGAGTCACGAGCTATCAGGCAGCTCAGGGATCCCCTGGCATAAAAAGCAGAGGTGATGGACCTTGATTCAGAGCCTGGTGGGGAGGTAGGATGGAACTGGGTGTCATGGCATCTGTCCCTCTGCCTTGTAGATGAGGGGATGGGATTAGAAAGAAGCTTCAGAGGGTCAGTGAGCTGCTTGCAGCAAGGACTTTGGAGAACCAGGTCCAGAGGAGGAAATACAACATGGGATGGCCCATGTTTGCGGGGAATATAGGGGCTCAAAAGGAAGGTGGTGCCCCGAAACATCGGGCCAAAAGGGTCATGAGCAGCTTTGTGGGCTGCAGTTAGCAATGAGGGGCCAGGCAGAAGGTCATGAGGGATGAATGAGACTGTTCTTTCACACTGATAAGACTCCAGAAATACCCAGAGGGAAACTTAAAGGGGACACCTGGGAAGAGGCAATGGGCCAGTATAATTTAATGTTAACGTTTAAGTGGCCTAATAAACACCCACATCCAGGGAAGGTATGGAGAAATTCATACCTACCTTTAGAGAAAATTTCCATCAACCAAGCATGATCTTTTTTTGCCTATATAAGTTCCTAAAAACAAAACAAAAAAAACAAAATGGAATTTCTGCATGGAATGAATTTACCTCTTTCAAGTGGCAGCTCAGACAACAACATGGATGGATCTGGAGGAGGCCTGGCGTGCTACGATTCATGGGGTCACAGAGTTGGACACGACTGAGCGACTGAACTAAATGCTTAATAAAATAACTCAAAGACAAATACCATATGATATGACTTATATGTGGAATATAACAAAAAAGAAACAGGCTCACAGATCTAGAGAACAAAGTAGGGGAACCAGTGGGGAGAGGGAAGGGGGAAGACAAGGGAGGGGCTTAAGAGGTACAAACTACTATGTACAAAATAAATCAGCTACAGGGATATACTGTACAGCACAAGGAATAAAATCAATATTTTATAATAACTATAGATTATAACCTTTAAAAATCGTGAAGCACTGTTACCTGAAACTTATATTAGACTGTACATCAACTATACCTCCATAAAAAAATAAAGTGGGACCATAAAGCTTGCACACACGTTCCAAGACACTCAAGATATTTGAAGAAATTATCTTTGGGAATTGACTTCAGAACTATCCCATGAGTCATACTTTAGAGTCAGCTGGTTTGATCACCCAGCTTTGCCTTTGAGTAATTTTTGTTTGATTCCAAAGACAAAATTCTCTATCAAATAATCATGCTCTTTCACCAAGCTCATTTCTCTGGAGATGGCAAATTTCTTGACCCAGTGGGGCCTGTCTGGTCTGTCTTTGGCTACCCAAGCCCTGACCAGGCACTTTAGAAATCCTTGATCAGTATTTAGTTGTGAGGCTGTTCCCTCCATAGCTGTATTTCCATCTCTGTTTTGTCTTATGCACATTGCAGGCATCAAAACGTTTGCCTTCTCTCCTTGGGTGGCTTTTGGTATCAAATAGTTAATGCTTACTCCAGAAAAGGAAGGGTTATTTAAATCTGCACCCACCAAAAACCCACAGTAGAAACAGTTTCTGGAATGAGCATCAATTGTTCAGCTTTTTCTGTTGGCTGACGTCACAGAGAACAGTCTGTCAACATTTCTCCCTGCACTACTTTTCTTTTCAGGGGCATAGAATCAAGATGAAAAAGCACAGCTCTGGGAGCACACAGAACAGAGAGCCGGCACTCAAGGGACTGATTATATATTCACTTATTTATTACAATTATTAAAAATGGCCCAACTGCTTCAGCTCATACAAGCTGGGCTGAAATATTTCACTTGATAGGATTCTCATCTGGTGGTTACAGAACTGACTGATTCAATGCTAAGGGTTTTTGTTTTTCTTTTAACCCTAAAAGAAGAAAATAAAAATTAAGTAAAAGCTAGTTTGTACCTGAAACTGGGATTCAAACATTCAAGTGTGTTCAGGGAATGTCCCCTGCTTTGTTTCCCCTTCCTTGTGGGGGGAGATCCATGGCAGCCACATTCTTCTATGGTTCACGTGAGAACCACCTCCTCTAAAAGAAATTCCCCCATGTGATCTGAAGACCCAGGCCCATTTGTCTCTTGTAAAATGCTCTCAGGTGATTCTGATCCTGACTCCTCCTTGAGAACACATGATCTATATCCTTCTGACCCCTGCTGTTCTGTGGTTTCTCTTCAGTGATCATTATTTATGCCTGCTGAGTTATATTTTGGACAAACGATGGACTAGTCCAAATCCAACTGTCCTACATAGAAGGAGAAATTTATTGGCTCATCTAACTCAAAAGTCCAAGGATAGGTTTGGCACAAGACATTCCTTGATTTGGCTACTCAAATGGTGTCAGGATGAGGATTCTCTCATCTCTTGGCTTGACCCTCTCCTGTTGTTTCTCTTCTCAGACTTCTTGTGGAGGCCAGATTGCAGCCAGCTGCTCTTGCCTTGAAACCTGCAAGCCCATCAGAAAATTAGCCTGTGTTTCTCAGCTGTTTGAATGAAATTCTGTGATCTGATCCTCTCCTTGGTCTAAATGGGCTCCCAGGTGCTCATCTCCTCTATACCAGGTACAGGTATGCCTTGACAGAACACAGAAGTCACTCTAGAAACTTAGAGCAGAGAGGGACTTCAGTAACAGGCTCTTACAAGATTGTTGAGTCATCTGAAGGAATGTTCTGTGTTGAATCTTTAGAAGTGACTCCCAGAATACAGCAGAACTAACCTTCTGGAGCAAGACAGGGGGATAAGGAAGCCACTATGTGAATAGTTGAGTTCGAGACCAACTGTCATATTTGTGAATCAGGGATCAGAAGGCCAGGAGGCTGATGGCACCACTGCCATTGCCAACAACCTGCTTCTCAAACCCAAGACACGACTGATCAGATGTTGGACCACTGCTGCAGGAGAAACTGTCTCTGTGAGCATGCTGCTGCTACGCCGCTTCAATCGTGTCTGACTCTGTGCGCCTCCATAGATGGAAGCCCACCAGGCTCCCTCGTCCCTGGGCTTCTCCAGGCAAGAACACTGGAGTGGGTTGCACATTTCCTTCTCCGATGCATGAAAGTGAAAAGTAAAAGTGAAATCGCTCAGTTGTGTCCAACTCTTAGTGACCCCATGGACCGCAGCCTACCAGGCTCCTCCATCCATGGGACTTTCCAAGCAAGAGTACTGGAGTGGGGTGCCATTGCCTTCTCTGGTCTCTGTGAGCATATATGCCTGCAAAAACCTTGGAAGTCACCACCTCTTCTGTACTTCTGCCTTGCAAATCTAGTTTCAGTGAAAATTTTGCATTATACTTTGCATTCAGGTCACTGCCTATAGAAGAATCTTGAAAAGGTAGTTTTTAGCTGTATAGCCTCTGCAATACAGGGAAACACACTGGGGGGGCTTGGAAAGGACTCTGAGGGCCAGTGCTGAACAGGAGGAGTGTCCAAGGCTTTCCTCAGCCAGGCATTGAGTTGCACCCCCAGTTTCTGGGACTGGGGGAAGGTCAAGTCCATCTGAAGCCTGAGGACTAAGAGTGGGATGAGGTTAGGTGTCCAGAGGAAATTAGGTTACTGAATAACCATTATACGATTGCTACAAGGAGAATTAAAAGATGCTGAATGGGACTTCCCTGGTGGTCCACCTGCTGAGACTCCAGGCTCTATGCTCCCCATGCAGGGGGCCTGGGTTTGATACCTGCTCAGGGAACTGGATCCCACATGCCACAACTGAAACCTGGTGCAGTCAAATATTGCTGCTGCTGCTGCTGAGTTGCTTCAGTTGTGTCCAACTCTGTGTGACCCCAGAGATGGCAGCCCACCAGGCTCCGCTGTCCCTGGGATTCTCCAGGCAAGAACCCTGGAGTGGGTTGCCATTGCCTTCTCCAATGCATGAAAGTGAAAAGTGAAGTCATTCAGTCATGTCCAGCTCTTCGCGACCCCATGGACTGCAGCCCACCAGGCTCCTCCATCCATGGGATTTTCCAGGCAAGAATACTGGAGTGGGGTGCCATTGCCTTCTCCAAATAAGTAAATATTAAAAAAAAAAAAAGATGCTGGGTGACAAAACCCCAATATGTCCCTTGCAAGTATATGATGCTTTATGGTTTACAGGTAACTTCACCTGCACTATTCCATTTGATTCTCATAGAAGTCCCACGAGAGGGAAGGTCAAATACCATGATTCCCATCTTGCAAATGAGGAAGCCCAGACTCTGAGGTTACCAACTCACCCAAGGTAATCCCATGCAGCTGGTGGGAGGCAGTGCTTTGATTCAGACCCGGACTCCTGGCTCAAATTCCATCCCTGTGTGCTGGAGCAGAATGTGCAAGAAACGTCTTTCTGAACCAGTTTCTGAGCCCTGGCCCTTGTGTTCAGAGCCTTGAGAGGGACAGCAGTCCCCACTTTCTGGCAGCTCTGGCCACACTGCTCAGGGACTCTGCACAAGGCAAGGGAGGGAACTTGCACAAGTCTCCCTTCATTTGATCTCTTCATGTGCAGAATGAAACAGTTTCACATTTGTTTAATGCTGAGTGTTCCAAGGTGCCACAGTATCATTTGAAATACATGAATTTAGGGTATAGAGGGGCTCCTGTTTCTCCCAAACAGCAATATTTTTAGCATTAGCCATTCCTACGCAGATGCAAAAATCTTCTTTGATAATAGATCAAAGCAAATCCCTCCTCGTAGCCTTCCTTGTGGGCTCTGAAATGACAAGGTCTGCATAAACCAGATTAGAGTGTGTGGAGCTGCTACCAGCATTACAAATGCTGCCTGGTGTCAGTACCCAGGAAGACTCCACTGCAGGCTCAGCAAGAGCTTCCTGCCAGGGACCCTCAACCCTTGGAGACTCAGGCCACCAGAGGGACCGAGACCTCAAAACGGGACTACGCAGAGTCCCACCAGCACCACATCTTAAGGGAGGGGACAGTGTGGGGCAGCAAGAATTTGGGGGTGCATTCTTGGGGAAGAAGAGGAACCACTTGTGTCTGCCCCCTGGAAGATCAGTCCTGCTGCCTCACACAGCTGCTGCTGGCAGACAGCTCCACTCTCTGGGCAGTGGGCCAGGACTGGGTGATCCAAGAGGGTCTACCTTTGCATGTGTTTGGACGGGTCATCACACCCCTACAGTCCTCACCGTTTGCCTTAGCTGGGTCTGCTGTAACAAATGACCACAGACTGGGTGGCTTAAATAACAAACATTTCTCACAGTTCTGGAAGCTAGGCAGTCTGAGATCAATGTGCTGGCAATTTCTGTTTCTGTTTCTTTCCCTGGTTTGCAGATAACCCTCTACTCATGTGCTCACATGCTGGAAAGCAGAGAGAGAAAGTTGTCTTTTCTTTTAAGGACACTAATCACATCACAAGGGATCTACCCTCTGACCTAGTCACCTTCCAATACCATCTTAATACCATCACAATCACCTCTTAATATCACATTGTGGGTTAGGATTTCAACATGTGAATCTAAAGGGACACATTCAGTCTGTGATAGCAGTCTGACATAGTGAAGGCCCTAGGCAGAAGCTGGCTGCCCCTGTGTCTTGCCCAAAATGGGCCAAGCTGGGCCAATCTTTTTGTCATTCATATCAGGTCCCAGGGAAGCTTTACGACGTGAGCTGGTGGGTTCTTTTTTCTTATTGCTTCATCTGAACCAAGTTAAGTAAATAGTTATTTTACGGGTTGAATTGTTTCCTCTCCCCAATTTGTATGTTGACACCTTAATCCCCAGTATCATCTCATCCTTGGGCCTAATTGCCTCCACTTAGAACACTGCTTTGGAAATGTTTTCACCAAGTACCCCCAACCTCCAAAAACACCATAACCTTGATCTGACCCAGATCCCAGGGTCTCCCACAGAAGCGTAACTTTCTGCCAAGCCTCCTCTGATAATAAAAATTCACATGGATTGTATACTCTGTAACACAGTTGGGTTCTCACCTATATTTTGAGCTACTCGCATCTGAGTGGTACAGATGCTCTCTGAATATGCGTCATGTCTATGGTGACGTCTAGTGCCTTTGGCACATCACTGTGTATGTTCAGGGTGTCTGTGTGCCCCCGAGTGACCAGCCAAGGTTTAGGCCAGGATGCATAGAAAATATTTGAACTCCTACTCATGGGTATTTTCAGTTGTGTCATTTTAGTGGATGCTCTACCCATATTATTAAGTTATAGTTTAGAAAGTAGTACATGTCAATAAACACACACATTGCAAGTGCCTTCAGACACAGTTTTCACTAGGGGTTGGTACTTTCAGAAACGTTGGGAGACTTAGCCAAGACTAAGAACCAGGTGTTCCTGCCCAGCCCCAGGTGTGGGCCCCAGCCCCCCACTTTGGGGTGCCCATGCTCATAGTGGGAGAGCACTTGTGAGCTGACTTTCCTTCTTTCCCTCCCTCCTTCCCTACCCTGCGCCCTTTCTTTCTCTCTCTATTGGTTGTAGTCATAGCTGGTGAGAAAAGACATGGGGTACAAAGGGCACCTTGGGCTGCTTTCTGGCTGACTTGTGGAGAATGCAAGGCCTGGCTTTCCTGATCCTTCCAGCTGTACTGCTCTCTATTTCTCAAGCAGGTAGCCAAGCCCTTATTCTTGGAGAGTCCATGCCCTTTGAGAGGGTGAGGAAGAAGAGACGAGCAGAGTGCAGGGCCTCCTAGGAAATCAGTCCACAGGGAAAACTAATTTGCCCCTTTTGACTGGGGGAAGGAGAGGAGGTTTGTGGGCTCTGCAGCCCCCTGTTCTCTGCCTTCAGCCAAGTGGACTCGACTTCCCAGAGGAGTGGCTTGTGACTCCCCACCCCAAGAAGGCTGCATGTCCTCCTGATGCCTGGGACAAGGGAAATCTCTCACAGAAATCTCATGTGTGTTGTGGANGAAGGAGAGGAGGTTTGTGGGCTCTGCAGCCCCCTGTTCTCTGCCTTCAGCCAAGTGGACTCGACTTCCCAGAGGAGTGGCTTGTGACTCCCCACCCCAAGAAGGCTGCATGTCCTCCTGATGCCTGGGACAAGGGAAATCTCTCACAGAAATCTCATGTGTGTTGTGGAAAATGAACCCCAGGCCAGAAGGGACTTACAGAATCTGGAGTCCAACTCCCTATCAGAAAATGCAGAAACTGCAGCACTGAGAGGTTAAAATGATTTTCTCAAGGTCACATAGCTAGTTAATGGCAATTTCTTATGCTTTTTAAAGCAGTAGTTTGGTTTACCATAAATGTTGGAGAGGGTGTGGAGAAAAGGGAACCCTCCTATACTGGTGGTGGGAAGGTAAATTGGTGCAGCCACTGTGGAGAACAGTATGGAGGTTCCTTAAAAAACTAAAAATAGAGCTATCCTATGATCCAGCAAGCCCACTCTTGGGGATACATCCAGAGAAAACCATAATTCTAAAAGATACATGCATCCCAGAGTTCATTGAACCACTGTTTACAATGGCCAAGACATGGAAGCAACCTTAAGGTCCATTGACAGATGGATAAAGAAGAGGTGGGATATATATAATGGAATATTACTCAGCCATTAAAAAGAAGGAAATAATGCCATTTGCAGCAACATGGATACATCTAGAGACTATCACACTGCGTGAAGTAAGCCAGAGAGAGAAAGACAAGTATATGATATTGCACATATGCAAAATCTAAAAAAAAGTGAAAAAACAAATGAACTTATTTACAAAATAAAAATAGACCAACAGACATAGAAAACAAATGTATGGTTAGCAAAGGGGAAGAGGTGGAGAGGGATAGATGAGGAGTTTGGGATTAACATGTATGCATTCAGTTCAGTTCAGTTCAGTCGCTCAGTCGTGTTCGACTCTGCCACCCCATGAACTGCAGCAGGCCAGGCCTCTCTGTCCACACCAACTCCTGGAGTTCACCCAAACCCATGTCCATTGAGTCAGTGATGCCATCCAATCATCTCATCCTCAGTCATCCCCTTCTCTTCCTGCCCTCAATCTTTTTCAGCATCAGGGTCTTTTCAAATGAGTCAGCTCTTTGCATCAAGTGGCTAGAGTATTGGGAGTTTCAGCTTTAACATCAGTCCTTCCAATGAATAGTCAGGACTGATCTCCTTTAGCATGGACTGGTTGGATCTCCTNCTTCCTAAGACCCACTTGACTTCACATTCCAGGATGTCTGGCTCTAGGTGAGGGATCATACCATCGTGATTTTCTTGGTCGTGAAGATCTTTTTTGTAGCGTTCTTCTGTGTATTCTTGCCACCTCTCCTTAATATCTTCTGCTTCTGTTAGGTCCGTACCATTTCTGTCCATTATTGTAATGTATGCATTACGATTATAAAACAGATAACCTGAGGGTAGGACAGGAACCTGGAGGCTTATTCAAGGATGAGTCCCAGAGATGAAGACACCTGGACTGAGGATTTGGAGAACAGCCAGAGCATGCAGCCAGTTCTCGATAAGACATCAGCCTTTCTGCCCATCACCTGGGACATCTCAGTGAGGGCAGCCCGACTCTGACCTTTGGACTCCCTGCCTTCACTCTGGGGCTCCTTGCCAGACACTCCTGCCACATCTTTCTCTCACAGTCCTTCCCAACTCATTGTTGACAAACACTCATGAACCACCTGCTTTATGCAAGGCCCAGTGTTTTTCAGATAAAATGTAAATATATATAAGACATAAACTCCTCCAAGATCCTGAAATCCAGGGTGTGGATCACATTTTAGGTGAAGTTGCTCAGTCGTGTCTGACTCTTTGCGACCCCGTGGACTGTAACCTACTAGGCTTCTCCGTCCATGGGATTCTCCAGGCAAGAATACTGGAGTGGATTGCCATTTCCTTCTCCAGGGGATCTTCCTGTTCCAGGTATCGAACCCGGGTCTCCCGCATTGGAGGCAGATGCTAACATATCAGAACCTGGAATTATGTCAAGCCTCCAGTGGCTTCTTCAAATGCCTTCTGAGCTTGTCAATGTCTGGAATCTTCCACCCTTTTCTGGCTCCAACATACCATCTTTCCCAAGAACCGGATTTTCAAAACACTCAAGGGCCATCCTTTCAGCTCTTGCTGCTTTCTCTCCAGGGTCTTCTAGCCAGTCTCTGGGCCAAGTATATCTATGGTAGCCATGCGTGCATGCATGCTAAATCACTTCAGTATGTCCGACTCTTTGCAACCCCATGGACTGTAGCCTGCCAG
Organism: Neotragus moschatus; assembly: GCA_006410615.1. Lineage (NCBI taxonomy): Eukaryota > Metazoa > Chordata > Mammalia > Artiodactyla > Bovidae > Neotragus > Neotragus moschatus. The sequence goes on along the minus strand of SJYA01000437.1, from coordinate 1,699,960 downwards.
GCTCCTCTGTCCATAGGATTCTCCAGGCAAGAATACTACAGCGAGTTGCCATGTTCTCCTCCAGGGGATCTTCCGGATTCAGGGATCAAACCCACATCTCCTGTGGCCTCTGCATTGCAGGCAGATTCTTTACCACTAGTGTCACTTGGGAAGCTCCTTGGTGACCATACTTTCTAAATAATAAAACCAAGGGAATTCCCTGGTTGTCCAGGGAGGGGGATGGGGAGAACCAACAAGGACCATGGTATAGCACAGGAAACTACACCCAATTTTTTGTAATAACCTATAAGGGAAAGGAATCTGAAAAAAATGTATAACTGGATTACTGTGCTGTACACCTGAAGCTAACATTATAAATCAACTATACTTCAAAAAAGATGAAAACAAAATGCAGAATTGTATACTTAAAAAAATTAAATATAACACATTTTAATATTTTATAAACATTTTGTCATTTCAAATGATTGCCCTTTGATTTAAGCATGTTTAAGACCCAGAACTGGCTACATTTCTTTAAATGTAGTCTTAAGTATTCTCTCATATAAACTAATTCTTCTTCCTTTTTTATGAAGAGACTTTGTCTTGGCTTTCTCAGCACCTCCAGCACCCCTAGCTTGGATTATAGTCACTTTCTTGGGTTATACAGTCACTGACTCCATCTGTTTAGTCAACTACATGATGTCACCTGGAGGTCACATTTTCTCAACCACACATTTGGAGATTGTGTACCTAGGGGAGAGTTTTCCTCTCTCAAGCTGTTCGTTCATTCCAATAACACAGATGCTGCTCAGATGCCGCCTGAATCGCCCTTCAGAACTGCCTCAACCACTGTCTTTGGAGGAATTCCCTGATGGCTCAGTGGTAAAGTATACTCCTGCAATGCAGGAGACTCAGGTCTGATGCTTGGGTCAGGAAGATCCCCTGGAGAAAGACATGGCAACTCACTCCAGTATTGTTGCCAAGGAAATCCCACGGACAGAGGGAGCCTGATGGGTTTCAGTCTATGGTGGTCACAAAAGAGGTGGACATGACTTAGTGACTAAACAACAACTGTCTTTGGAGTAACTTTGATGACAGCAAGTCTGTATCATTCAGGAGGTTAATTTAGTTTTAAGAACTACATAATGTCGTCTGGGCAAGCCTGGTGGATAGAACGGGTAATTTAGCTAGGGGATAGCACTTGGAGTCAAACATAAGAGGTGACTATGAAGCTATAGTCACCAGGACTTCCCTTGTGGCTCAGACGGCAAAGTGTCTGCCTACAATGCGGGAGACCTGGGTTCGATCCCTGGGACAGGAAGATCTCCTGGAGAAGGAAATGGCAACCCATTCTAATACTCTTGCCTGGAAAATCCCATGGACAGAGGAGCCTGGTAGGCTATAGTCCATGGGGTCGCAGAGTTGGACACGACGGAGTGACTTCACTTCACTATGAAGCTACAATATATTCCACCTTCACCCTATGGCTATGCAGGCTCTCCCAGAGATGTTCAGACCAGAGACAACACTGGAATATGTAGGAAAGTCCCAAGGGGCCAATTCAGATGGCACTGGGGGCTGAATTACCATAGACAGCTGAATTACCATAGACAGTGCTTGTCCCCTCAACTTCTCTTCAGGATCAGACTTACTCATGGGCATATTGATGACTATGGGAGATATTCTAGTGTTATTTAGAGAAAATGACACTAGTAATGATTTTCCCTCTTACTCACTCACTTGTTCATTTACTCATAACACATTATTTAACAAATGTGTATAAAGGCATTATTCTGAGCCAGTCACTGTGCTACATGGTAGGGATATAATGAAGAACAAGAAAAACTTGATCCATATTCTCAAGAGTATTTTTGATCTGACAGGAAGACATAGTCATTGAACAGATAATAATGAGAAAAATCACAGAGTTAAAATTTTTGAAAAATTCTAAAAGAAGCTTTTAGAATTCTAAAATTCTTAAAGAAGTTAATTCTAAAATTACTACAAGTATTCTTAATAATGAGTTTAAAGTTTAAAAATAATTCCTTTTAGTGAAGGGATATTCTACTAACTACAAACAAAACTTGAAAGGAAGGCAAATTGGGATGTGACTAGTCATTAACACTTTAGTATGAATCAGTTACCACACTTTTCTCTAGATTACAGCAGGACCAGTCCTCTACTAGGGGTCATATAAACAAATGAGACCTAATTAAACTTAAAAGTTTTTGCATAGCAAAGGAAACCATAACAAAATGAGAAAACAACCCATAGAATGGGAGAAAATATTTGTAAATGAAGCGACCAACAAGGAATTAATCTCCAAAATAAACAAACAGCTCATGCAGCTCAATGACAACAACAAAAACTAGCGAACAACCCAATCAAAAAAATGGGCAGAAGATCTAAATAGTCATTTCTCCAGAGTAGACATACAGATGGCTAAAAAGCACATGAAAAGATGCTCAACATAGCTAATAATTAGAAAAATGCAAGTCAAAACTCAGTGAAGTATCACCTCATATTGGTCAGAATGGCTTTCATTAAAACTATACAAACAATAAATGCTAGAGAGGGTGTGGAGAGAAGGGAACTCTCCTGTACTGTTGGTGGGAATGTAAACTGGTACAGCCATTATGGAGAACACTACGGAGGTCCTCAAAAAATTAAAAATAGAGCTATTCTATGATCCAGTAATCCAACTCCTGGGCATATATCTGGAGAAAACCGTAATTCAAAAAGATCCACACACTCCAATGTTCACTGCAGCACTATTTACAATAGCCAGGATAGGGAAGCAACGTAAATATCCATTAACAGAGGAGCAGATAAAGAAGATATGGCATGTATACACAATGGAATATTACTCAGCCATAAAAAGAAGGAAATAATGCCATTAACAGCTACATGGCTGGACTTGAAGATTATCATACTAAGTAAGTAAGACACAGGAAAACAAATATTGTATGTTAGATGTTAGCTATGTGTGGAATCTAACAAAATGGTACAATTGAATTTGTTTATAAAAGAGTTCCAGATGTAGAAAACAATTTTATGGTTACTGGGGGCAAAAGAAGGGGAGGGAAAAATTGGGAGATTGGGACTGACATATACACACTACTGTGTATAAAATAGATAACTAATAAGGACCTACTTACTGTATAGAGGTCCTTCTCAATACTCTACTGACCTATATGGGAAAATAATCTAAAAAAAGAGTGAACATATATGTATGTTTGACTGGTTCCCTGTGCTGTACAGCAGAAAGTAGCACAACTTTGTAAACTAACACTGCAAGTTTGCACTGGCAGCAGTGTGAATTCTCAATTAGAACGGGCTGAGCTGGAGCAATGGGCCCAGAAACGAAGCAGTCGCAGGCGTGCAGGATGCGGTGATTGTGGTCTGACCTAAGACAGTGGCAGGATGAATGGAGATTCTATTCGGGGCACAGTGGACCTTCTGGTAGGAGGAGCTACACTTCACCAAGAGGGAAGAAGGTGAGCGAGGAGCCTGTCTAAAGGGCAGCTGGTGAGCACCCTAGAGCTGAGGTTCTGGTGGGAAAGAAGGACACAGAGATAAGTCCTAAATGGATCCAACAACAAGAAGGCTGGTGGGGAGCTTGATGCACTGATTTCAACCCAGAGCTCCATGTGAGCCTCAAAGTGGAAGTGGGGCAAGCCTGAGGCTGCCCTGTTCCTCCTGCTCCTCACCCCTCCTGGCAACAGAATAGCAAGTTCAAGACCTCTGCTCTTGGCTGGTGACCCACCCACAAGGATAAAGGATACAACAGAACTGATGCTGCAAACAAGAAAAGAGCAAGGAACTAAGACATAATACAGAATATTTAATTAAAAAGTGAATGCAAGGAAAGGAGTGGAGACGGCAATGGTAGGCACTCTTGACAGCGCTGTGAACAGGGAGAAGAGGGGGGACGCGGGGCTTTTCATGCAAAGTTTTGTTTGACCCTGATAGCTCAGTTGGTAGAGAATCTGCTGCAATGCAGGAGACTCCAGTTCAATTCCTGGGTCGGGAAGATTCCCTGGAGAAGGGAAAGGATACCCACTCCAGTATTCTGACCTGGATAATTCCATGGACTGTATAGTCATGGGGTTACAAGGAGTCGGACATGACTGAGCGACTTTCACTTTACTTCACTTTGATGAGGAGGTGATCTGTTGACTGAGAAAGGGGGGCAGAGAAGAAGAGGTACCCAGGAGAGTCAGGAGGGGCTGGTGCAGACAGGCACTGGTCTTAGACAAAGGGAGCAAGGGTTTTTCTGCAGCAAAAGTCAGGAGGGAAGGACACAACGTACATGGCCCAGAGCAGTTTTGTCTGGGGAGGTGAGCGGGCTTCTTCATCCTGGCTCACAGGCTCCATCACTTGGGGCCACTCCTCCAGTTAGACCTCCCCACCTGGCTTCTCAGCCTGCCCAGCCCTCCCTTCCTCCTGTGGGCAGTGAATGGATGGATGCTGAGTTGAGGAGGAGTAGCTGAGGACCCTCCCCTGGGCTCCAGCTCCACTGGTTCCCCCTCAGTTTGGGGAGCTGCAACTACTGACTCCTCAGAGATTGCAGATCGGAGGCCAGAGGAGGATTTCAGAGATGATAGTCAAGTGATTTCAGAGCCTGGTCTGCAAAGCCTGGTCTTGCTGGGCAGGATTCTAGAACCCTCCCCTTTGATCCGAGCAGCTCAGCTCATGTGTACCTCCCTTCTTTCTGCTTCCTGGTAAGATTTTCTTTGAAGAAAGCCTTCTTGTGGTTTTTTTTTTTAAACCACAACTGCCTCATTTTTCAGATAAGTCCCCTCTTTTACCTTTCTTGTTCTCCGTTTTCAGTTTAGATATGGGCGTTGAATACTTTCTTAAATTGGGTCATACTTTTTAGCCAAGTTCCAAATTGGAATCAAAAGAATTACAGTGAAACAAATGTCCCTTGAGAGCTGAATTCAGGTCAGTGACCTTAGCAATGGCCAACAAGCAAGCACACAAGTGGCGGGAAGTGAAGAGGGATGTGTGTGTAAGTAGCTGCTTCTCTTCCCTTTACTTCCTCAAGTGCCTGCTGCTGGTGACCTCTGGCCTGAAAGCCGATTGGCAAAGGAGCCCTGGAGGCCCTGATCTCCAGTGTTACACATTTGTGTGTCCACAGTTTCATGCACCCTTGGAAACCCATCTCTGACAGGTGTCCTCTGGCCACTGACCAGCCCCTCCAGGGTCTGATCATGGGAGGCAGGAAAGAGAAGACAGAGAAGCAGGGAACACATGTGGGTAGGTTTTGCCTCCTGCACCAACCTTCTCAGCCCGTGGCTTCCTATCTCCCTGTCTCAGTCAGCTGGGGCGGCCATAATGAAATACCACAGGCTCATTGATTTAGGCAACAGAAACACATTTCTCACCATTCTGGAGGCTGAAAGTCCACCACCAAGGTGCTGGTGGTTTTGCTTTCTCCGGGGGCATCTCTCCTTGGCTTGCAAGCACCTCTTGCCAGGTTCTCAGGTGGCCTCTGTCTGTGTGCACTCCCCTGAAGTGAAGATGTCTCAGGCATAGGCTTATCCTCTCATTTTATCATGCATCTCCCAAATCAGGGCTGGGGCAGTTCTCAGTGACAGAGCCCAGCCGTGGGCTGGGGACACACGTGCTGCAGAGAGGAGTTTCTATTTCACGCTGGAAGTGCTGAAATCCTCCAAGCCCAGCTGCATGCTGGGAAAAGAGCGTGTTTTTAACATGACACACCTGTGACTCCCCTGCCCACTGGAGATTTAGGTTCAGCTTGGCCCAGACTGTGATCCAGTGTTCTCCCTACAGTTTCCTTGCCTCCTTATCTCCAGTTTCTCTAACTTTTTAAGTTCCTTGGATTTTTGGCTCCAGACGAGATACAGAGTCTCTCCCTTTACAGTCTCCACACACACACACACGCAGACATATGCAGCACTTTCACAGTTCACGTACTTTCCCAACAATTTCAGGTGGGGATAAGGAGAGAGCTTATCAGTACAGAACCTTCTGCAGTCTCCTGACCCCTTCCAGTCCCCACTTTCCCAAAGCAAGACTCCTTGCCTGATTTGGCCCCTGAAAACTGGGGGTTCAGTTTTTCTGTGTTGCAAGTACCACTCAGATCCCCTCTTTCAAGACTGAGGCACTCTCCCCACCCCTGTGCCCCAATCTGCATGGAATGTTCCCTGTTGAAGCTCTTACAGCTGTGTCTCTCCCCAAGACATGCCCCCTTGACTCAAGGGAGCTGCCACACCTAACAGGGCATCCCAGGCACCTTGACTTCTCAGAGGGTGTGGGGTTCAAAGGCTTAGCTCCAACCTCAGTTAGGGATGACTCTGTGGGCCATCCCAGGCCCAGTTCCCCCAGAATCGACTGCTGTCTTTCCTGTAACTTCTACCTCTGCTCATTCTGGCTGCTCTCAGCCCTCACATGTGTTGCTCCTGAGAGTATTCCCCTACACACTGCCTGCTCTCAGCCCTCCCCCTCAGAGACCGACTCTGGAAAATCTGACTCGAGACCTTGGGTCTGGCTGCCACAATGGGCAGCCCCACCATGGTGCCCTGTACCTCTGCAGTTTCCCCAGAGTCCTGGAAAGTCAACTTCTCTCCATTTATTAATCATCATCCCCATTTTGTCAACAGAGAAACTTGGGCTCAGAAAGAACGAGGTATGCAGGCCCAGCCTCACCTGCTCCCTTCATTAGTGGCTAAGCCAGCTGGAAAGGCACAGCTACTGGGCTGTGTAACTCCTGAAGGTTTGGTTAGTTGATTAACTTGTCATGTGGCACTGTGGAGCCTGACTGTAAAACTAAGCCATATGGTTCTGTCTGTGGGACAAGAAAAGTCTCTCCCTCATCCTTAGTTCCACCACTTTGTGCTTCCTTGTAGGTCTGCTCCATCAACAATCCCCTTTTCTCTCTAACATTTCCAGTTTGCCTTACTCAGAAAACTCCCAAATCTCCCCATCCGATTTGGTTGAGTTCTTTTGAATGACAGGAACTAGAAGCTGTTCCAAATGGTCAGATAGGCTCAGAAGATCTCAGGAAAGCCAATAGAGCTCAAGCATCTGAGCTTAGGAAGGGCTGACTCCCAGGAGCTTCAGGGAGTCCCCCTCATCTCCCTTGGGAGAGGCAGTAATCAAAATGGCTAGAGGACAGTCTATAGTTTTTATCATGGCTCTACTTTGAGTCTTGTCAGGTACAGCTCCTTTGTGTCTTGGGTTCCTAAAATGAGGACGATCATAGCACCCGTCTCATAGGATTGTTATGAGAAGTAAATGAGGTGATATTCATGCAAAGACCTACATCAAGAGGCACCATAGATTCATTATTGCCATCTTTTACTCACGGCTTCTCCACTTTTCTCGTGGTATCTGTTGTTTTCTGTTCTCCTTTCTCAGCCACTTCCTGTGGGTCCTCATGAGTTAGCTATGCACATGACTGGATAGAGGCTACTCCACTCTCTTGTACCTATTTTCAGCTCAAGGATCCATCCCCAAAGAGCATCTTTCATTGGTATCTCTTGGCTTGGGGGCCTTATGAGAAGGAATGTGATTGTCCTCGGTCACCTTTTTGACCCCAATCATTCAAATGTTATGTCATTGGCAACTTTTTGAGCCCAGTCATTCAAGCATTATGTCATTAGCAACTTAGGTTGGCCCTTCTCAAATCAGGTGCCCCCCTTGGTCCAATCACCTGAGGTTGGAGAGTGCGGATCCCCTCTCCTCTCAGCAAGAGCAGTGGGTGGAGTAGACTCTGAGGAGGGAGTGTAGGGAGGGCAGAAACCTCAAGCGCACTTGCTTACTGCCTCATCCTGCAAAACAGCACACTCCTGATCTCCCCCATCACTACGGTTTCTCTCATCACACTTGAAAGAGAAATCTTTCTTGTTGGCTTTGCTTCCTCTCCATCTCCTTTAGCCTTTGATTGCCCCCTCTACTCCCTCATCTGGAAGTACTTCCTCAAAGCCCCTATTTGTCTCCTAGAAACAAAATCCACAGATCTCTCCTTGGTCCTTTTTCTCTTTGAACTCCCTGCATCATTGAGCCTCAGATCATCCATCCTCTGTGAAATCTCCTCTCTTATTTTCCATGCTGCTAATCAGCCTTGTGGTCCTCTTGCCTCACTCATCAGCTTGGCCACTTCTGCTACTTTTACAGATACTTGGGTGTCTAACCTTCTTAGATTATAAGCTTCTAGAGGTTAGAGACTGTGCCTTGGACAACTCCATATTCCATAAACCTTCCACACAGTAAGAGTGTGATTTACATTATGGGTGTTTCATAACGACCCCCAAATCCTACTGGTTTACAACAGCAAAGGTTTATTTCTTGCTCACATTTCATGACTTCTGCAGGTCAGTTTCAGCTCTGCCCAGCGCCAGTCTCCAAATCTCATCTCTTTTGTGGGACTGTGACCAAAGGAAATAACACCTTCTAACTTATCTCGTTCCTACCACAGACCTTTGGGTTAATCATGAATACTTGGAATTGGTTTAATAAACTTACTGAAGAATTGTTATGTATCTGGATTGAGAGGGACCTAGCTTCATGGTAGGTTTCTCAGATCTAAAGTGGGCAAACCAAGGTGAACAACCCCTCGTCCACTATTTCGTCTCACCGAGATTTGTTAGTATCTGGGTGTGATCAGTGTTACAGGTGCTCAGTAAGCATTTGTTCAGTGGAAGAGATTCATTGTTCCTTGAACAGACTGGGCCTGATGTCAATTCCTGCAAGGATAAAGAGAGCCCTAGCGGGAATGCAACTAGTTAATGAACTCCATCACTCTGTCAGGTACATAAACTACCTGTTAGAGGGTATGATTTAAGAACCCAGAAGTGAATGCCCCCCTCTTTTAGCACTAGCTGATTCTGAGTCATTCACGATACAAAACTCAGTCTCTAAACTAGTTCTAACAATAAATCCAACTACACCAAAACCCATGGTGATTTTTTGCAATTTCACTGAAGATTTTCAGAGGCTTGGGAGGAGTTCACATTGCATAGCAGATAGCATCTTTCTTGTAAATCTCTTTATAGGAAAGCAATCTTTTTTAGATAAGTCTTTTCTCCTAAAGTCTCCTTCTGATTCGCCTGTGGGAAATGGGGTGGACAGGAGGGTGGGAGGCTGCCTCTTTCTCTGTCCTCCCCGACAATAGTCAGCACCTCCTCCCCCAAGCTTTGTCCTGCCCTGTCATGTAGCTGGGGAGGCTCTCTCCTACTTCAAAAAGGGATTATCACAGCATCTTCTTAAACCCAACCTCTTCCCTCCAGAAACTTTCACATAAGAGCTACCTGGAAGACATTTTCTCCATTTTGTTAGGAACTGTACAAATACATTTTTTGTGAGGTTGGATATAGTTTTATATCCACTCATTAACTGTGAGAAATCTATTTCACGTGCCTGAACTTCATCTTATATATAAGCCTTGGGGAAATGTGACAGTTTGGCTTAGTGGATAAGTGCTTGTACCTGAGTCTGCCCAGGCTCTTCCCTGGGGGCTGCCACTTTCTACCTGGGTAAAACAGACAAATTACCACAGACCTTTCAGTTTTAGATTCCAGATCTGTGAAATGGGGAAATAATAGTACTTGTCCCATAGGATGGGGAGTGGTGTGTCATTTAACTCTCCCAACATATAGAGAGCTTAGCACCGTTCCAGGCATATGATCAGTGTTTCCAAAATATTAGCGATTATTTTTATCTTAGCAATAGTTATATCAGCAAAAAACAATATATTTCAAGCACATATTCTGTTAAAAACGTATGTAGTAGTTTTAAATGTGTCTGCAAGTTTTTGTCCATTCCATCAGGAGAGGCAATCGAATTCCCCTCTTCCAGGATATGGGCTGGCTTTAGGGCTTTGCTTCTAATGAAACAAATTGGGCAGAAGCAATAACATGTGACTTAGGAGGCTAGGTTAGTAAAGGTAATGCAGTTTCCCCTGGCTCTTTCTAATGTGTGTTGGGACACTTGCTGTTGGAACTCAGATACAATGCTGTGAGGACGCCCAGACCACACAGAGAAGCCATGTGTTCTGGACAAGGGTGCCAGCTGTGGTCCTGGTTGACAGCCAGCGTCAATCAGCCACTGGACACATGGGCAAGAAGCCTTCATCAGGACCCCTCAGCACCATATGACTGAAACCAAGACCTCAAACGATAGTCACCTAGCTGAGACTGGGGTAGGCACACCCAGATGATGTGGCCACAGTAGTGGCACATCTTGACCAGAGTTGCTACTTACGTTCTTTGCTATTTCCTAGCTGTTCTGCAACTATGAATACCACAGAACAAAAACATATGTGTTATACGTCATCGTCTAAGTGGCCTCATTTTTAGGTGTATTGGCAAGAACACCACCTTTTTGTCCTCTATGATGACAGGATGTAACACTGGAATGTCCTGCCTCCACGATTCCTGCTATCTTCTATACAATTATCAGGCATTTAGGGCATTTCTTTGATCTTATAGGGATTTGTAAATCTTGGCCATGGAAATTACATGGGACAGACACTGGGATGGACTGGTGAGGGTCTTTGGTACCCATCAAAGTTCATCTTATGTGACTGCCTGCTCAGGTACTGGGAGAAGCATTATCTTCTTGCCTTGTGAATTTTGCCTCATATAATCTGTTACAGTAAAAAACAGAAAGGCAAAATCCATTCCAAGGATGAAGATAGCCTATTGTGAGATAAAAAGGGCAATATAAGGACAACATGTACACATTAATTGTATTCTTCCTTGTCACCCCATCTGTTTGATTTAATTCAGTCCAATGAAAAGGACAGGTGTGGAGTGAGAGTCAGGGACCCAAGTTATAGGGAGAAAGAGTCTCAGTAGATTGTCTCTTCATTGTCAGGCCCCAAGTAGGTAGAACTGATAAAGGTGAACCCTGTAAGCCCTAGCAGAAGTCTCCTTCACAGACATGGAGTAGCTAGAACACGCTGATCACTAGCTCTTCCATAGAAATCTCAGAATATTAATCTAAAAAGAACTGTATTATTTCCTTATAATCATGAGGTGAGTGGTATGACTTGCCCAAAGTCACACAGGTAATCAGGAACAGAGCTGAGATCATAGTATAAGCCTTCTGACTCCAACCTCATGGCTCTGGGTTCCAAATATAACCCTATTAAACTGCTGACCTTAACCTTCCCATTCCCCATGCCTTAACTTTGGATTAGCCTTAACAATGAGAAAAGCTGCTACAGTGGGAAGCCTGCATGCTGCAGTGAGAGAGTTGCCCCTACCCTCTACAATTAGAGAAAGCCTGTGCACAGCAGTGAAGACTCAGGACAGCCAAAAATAAATAAACAAAAGAAAATATATATATATAACTTAAAAATTGAAAAAAAAAAGACCTGCTGGTACCCCACTCTTACCATGAGTTGGCTCCTGCTTACCTTCTGAGCTTCTTGTCTACCCCTTTCTTCTTGGACATCACATTCAAGACTTACTAGAGTTCCCAGAAAACCATGCTATTCTCTTCCCATTCCTACCCTCCACTCTACCCCTGGCCTTTATACTTCATTCCTTCTCTCTGAAATGTCCTTTACCCCTCCTGGCAATGTCTGAATTCCTACTCTTCCTTAAGTCACGAACCTGATTCCCCAGTATTTAAGCCTCCCAGTATCTCTAATTCACAACTGGCTGTGGCTCTTGTCAGTGATTGCTCACAAGTCTTTCTCATTTACTGGAACAAGAGCCCTGGAGGGAGGGGCCTTTATCTCAGCAACAAGTTGCTCTATAAATATTTACTGAAGGAATGAACAGACAACTCATCTCCCTTGGAAATCTTGGCATTATCTGAAGGAATGGAAACCTACCATTTCTATTTCCAAAAAACGGAAATCTGCTTTATGAGTATCATCATCGTTCATTCGGTTTATTCTTTAAGCTATAAAGTCTCCAGAACTCTAGGTTCAGATTAGAAATCTATTATAAGCCAATATCCCTCTGAGCTGGTCTCCTCATGAGAGTTTCTCAGGATAGTAAACTCCAAGATTTCTAGGAAATGTCTGTCTTTTTGCCTTAAAATGACCTTAATTCATAAGACTAAATACCTTATGACATNTGTCTACCCCTTTCTTCTTGGACATCACATTCAAGACTTACTAGAGTTCCCAGAAAACCATGCTATTCTCTTCCCATTCCTACCCTCCACTCTACCCCTGGCCTTTATACTTCATTCCTTCTCTCTGAAATGTCCTTTACCCCTCCTGGCAATGTCTGAATTCCTACTCTTCCTTAAGTCACGAACCTGATTCCCCAGTATTTAAGCCTCCCAGTATCTCTAATTCACAACTGGCTGTGGCTCTTGTCAGTGATTGCTCACAAGTCTTTCTCATTTACTGGAACAAGAGCCCTGGAGGGAGGGGCCTTTATCTCAGCAACAAGTTGCTCTATAAATATTTACTGAAGGAATGAACAGACAACTCATCTCCCTTGGAAATCTTGGCATTATCTGAAGGAATGGAAACCTACCATTTCTATTTCCAAAAAACGGAAATCTGCTTTATGAGTATCATCATCGTTCATTCGGTTTATTCTTTAAGCTATAAAGTCTCCAGAACTCTAGGTTCAGATTAGAAATCTATTATAAGCCAATATCCCTCTGAGCTGGTCTCCTCATGAGAGTTTCTCAGGATAGTAAACTCCAAGATTTCTAGGAAATGTCTGTCTTTTTGCCTTAAAATGACCTTAATTCATAAGACTAAATACCTTATGACATCAAGGTACTATGTTTTGCTTTTTCTGCAAAACAGCTTCCTAAGTGCATTCATATGAACTTCACGATAACCCTCTGGGGCTGGTAGGGTGATATTGGTTTTCCTCAGTATAGATGAGAAAACTCAGGCTGAGAGATGGTAAGGCACTTGCTCAAGGTCACACAACAGAGCTGAGACTAGAACCAAGTTTAGTTTCTTTTGTACAATACTATGACCTTAATAAGGAGCTGTCTAGAACCACAGATCTTGAGTATCTAGTGAGAAAATTCCAGGACCTTCCTGGGGCTGAGAGTGCATAGAATATACATGCATGTGCACATTCGAGGTACCTGACCTGGTGTTGAGTGGGCAGGCCTACCATGGTGTTGGCCTGCCCTCTCACTTCTACCAGAGGTGGTCAGCAGTGCTGTGTCTATGGTCTGGCCCTTGCGTACTGGGTCAGCAACTCTCCTGAGCAGGTGACCCTGTCTTACATGCAAACAGGTGTATTTGATAGATACTTGGTGCCTCAGACAGTAAAGAATCTGCCTGCAATGCAGGAGATCTGGGTTCAATCCTGGGAAGATCCCTTGGAAAAGTGAATGGTAACCCACTCCAGGATCCTTGCCTGGAGAATCCCATGGACAGAGGAACCTGGCAGGCTATAGTCCATGGGGTCACAAAGAGTCAGAAATGACTGAGTGACTAACACTCTAATTTACAGAAAGACAATGTTATTCACTTCACATAACCTAATATAAAACACAGATTTCACATCAGTTATCAGACTTTTAGGAATGCTGGCTCCATTTCTTTTTTTCCCCTTTACCTACCATTTAATTAGAATTGAGCACAGAAAGTTGGATAAGGAAAACCAGGTCCTTCCTCAAGGAGCTCCCATTGGTGGTCTGTTCCATCGCTGCCTTTGCTACTGGAGCAACATGCTATGACCTCCCAGCATTTCACCACTTAGAGTCATCTCCAAACTTGAGTGCACATACTCCAAGCATGGGGCAAGATAATCCACTGGGGTGAGAAAGAGGAAAAAGTTAAGACTTCTATTTCTGTTTGGTTCATCTCAGTGTTTCCTAATTTTTATTTTGGGTGTTTTATAACATGTATTAATTCAGTAATACATATAATACACACAAATATGTATATTTATATATATTACGTCCTCAATTTTATTTTTATTTTACTGTTAGGAATTTCTGATAATAAAGTTTGGAAACCGCTGCTTTAGAACAAGGAAAGGTATTATTTGAGGCAGAAACAATGTCTCTTTTTAAAAATTATGTTCTCTACTCTGAAAGCTGTGAGCTCTTCACGATGGCCATGGCTATAGGGCCAATCTCTTGGCGGACCCAATTGCCTTACGAAGCCCAGAAACACAGGGCACACACTTTCTCCTCCTCCCAGGATGCCTCACCGGTTTCATCATCACCTCAGACATTTGGGAGGAGCTGGAAAGCCAGGAGAAAGGTGGGGGTGAGGGAAATGTCTCTCTTCAGCTTTGCTGTCTCTTCCTCAGACGGTGGCTTGTCCAGGAAGAGCTGGTGTATTACTCCACGCCCATCCTTGCATGCTTTCTTTCCCGGCTCCTGTGAATTTTTTTGTTCTTCATTCTGTACCAAATAAACCAGAACAGTGAGACTCGTCCTGAAATCACAAGCTCCTGAAATCATATGACCCTACTTGTTCACATTAAAACTGGAAGGAAACCACCAGTGCAGATAATCCCTATTTGATTGGAAAAGGGGGACAGAGCCTGTGACAGACCTCAGATTTCCTAAGGATCTCTTCCCTGACCATGAAAGCCTTTTAAGATTAACTTGGCAGGCATAGCTATGTTCTGGGAGGATTCCATCTCAGTCTAGGGACCAAAGCCTTGGGTGATGAGTCATCTTGGCCCTGTTCTCCATAAACAGTATTCTTTGGTGGCCCAGGGAGCTGAAGTTGAAGCTGCCCCTGGCAACTGAGCATTCAGTTGAGCCTATTCCCTTCTTTCATCAATGTTTGACAAGCTCTGTCCCCTGTTTTAGCAAGATGTGCCTCAGGTTTCGCAGGATGAAAAGTGTTTTTCACATACTTCAAAAGTGTATCTAATTATTAGTGAAGAGGAACTAAAAAGCCTCTTGATGAAAGTTAAAGTGGAAAGTGAAAAAGCTGGCTTAAAGCTCAACATTCAGAAAATGAAGATCATGGCATCTGGTTCCATCACTNTTCTGTGAGTTGGAAAGAGTTGTTTAGCACAAACCTTGCTCCGTTTTTCTCTTCTCTCTTTCCCCCTCTTCTTCTTGTTCCCCTTTCCTCTCTCACTCTGAAAATGAGATAAATTGTTAATCATTACTTCATATATTTTACTTTAAATCAGGGGTCTCCAACCCCCAGGTCACCAGCTCATAGCCTGGTAGCACAGCAGGAAGTGAGCAGCAGACAGGTGAGTGAATCTTCATTGGTATTTACAGACACTCCCAAATGTCCCCAAACCATCCCTGCCTTCCACCCTGTCCATGGAAAATTGTCTTCCATGAAACCAATCTCTGGTGCCAAAAAGGTGGGGGACAACTGCTTTAAAGGATGGTGGTGATTGCAGCCATGAAATTAAAAGATGCTTACTCCTTGGAAGAAAAGTTATGACCAACCTAGATAGCATATTCAAAAGCAGAGACATTACTTTGCAGACTAAGGTCCATCTAGTCAAGGCTATGGTTTTTCCTGTGGTCATGTATGGATGTGAGAGTTGGACTGTGAAGAAGGCTGAGTGCTGAAGAATTGATGCTTTTGAACTGTGGTGTTGGAGAAAACTCTTGAGAGTCCCTTGGACTGCAAGGAGATCTAACCAGTCCATTCTGAAGGAGATTAGCCCTGTGATTTCTTTGGAAGGAATGATGCTGAAGCTGAAGCTCCAGTACTTTGGCCACCTCATACGAAGAGTTGACTCACTGGAAAAGACTCTAATGCTGGGAGGGACTGGGGGCAGGAGGAGAAGGGGATGACAGAGGATGAGATGGCTGGATGGTATCACTGACTAGATGGATGTGAGTCTGAGTGAACTCTGGGAGTTGGTGATGGATAGGGAGGCCTGGCATACTGCAATTCACGGAGTCACAAAGAGTCGGACACGACTGAACAACTGAACTGAACTGAACTGAACATAAAATCTGCCCTCTTAACAAATTTTTCTTTTATGAAACATTTATTGAATATCTCATATATTTGGTACCAGGAATGCATAGAAGATTATTATCATTCAGTCTCTATGCTTTATATCTGCCCAGATGAACAACATAGAAGGAAAATCATGCCTCTTGGAAAAACATGAGGATACTACAAGTCATTGTTTTTCACTTTCAATTGAACTCCCCAGTGGGAGTGGAGTTCCTTTCTCCAAATCCTTCTCTCCACCATACTGTCCTGCTTATTCTCTTTTTTTCTTTGGCATTTATTTTTCTCTTCTGGTTTTTCCTTTTATTTTATCCATGCATTGTCAACTTCCTTCTCTCTGTTGCTTTGGTCAAGTCTCTCCCACCTTAAAAAGTAACAAAAACAATATCAAATAGCAACCACAAAAAAACCTGACATGACTCCTGGTCTTTTACACTTAAAATTCTTAAGAATAGTGGGCTCTCTGTGTTTTAATTTCTTCTCTTTCCATTATTTGATCTTCACCTTCTGCCATTGGACTTCTGCCCTACACTTTAGTGAACCTGTTTTTGATAAAGCTATGTTGCCAACTGTAGTAGGCATATCAAAGCTCTTGTCTTGCTGGACTTCTTTGTAGCCACTGAAATTGCCAATCCATCCCTCAACAGTCTTCTCTCACTTACTACCATTCACATTATTGGCCTGGTCCTTTGCAACTTTATGACTATATATCTAGATTCTGACTTACTCACTAGATTTTTAAACACTATTTCAGTGGTTTTGAAATGTTAGCATCAATTAGAACCACCTGAAGTATTTGTTAAAATACAGATTGCTAGACTTTGATTCTCATCTGCTATAAGTCTTGGGGCGAGTGGAGATTTGTATTTCTAACAAGTTTCTAGGAGATGCTGATCCTGCTGATCCAGGACCTACACTTGAAGAATCACTGCTTTATCTACACCTTGGGCTCCTCTTTTATTTATTGCCTCTGTTAATTTGACCTGAGATTTAGATCTGGAATTACTCTTCTCACTAAAGACATTCTTTCTAGATGAACTCATCCCTTTTCATGGTTTGTGTACCAGGACCCAGAGACCCCACAAAGACTGAGACAGAACTGTGTTTGAGTGTCTTCTGAGGGGGTACGGGTCAGCAGTGGACTGCTGCAGGGGCAGGGGCTCAGTGCAGTAGACCTGGGTATAGCATAAGCCCTCTTGGAGGTGGTCACCATTAATGCCACCATAGAACCACCAAAACTTACACAGAACTGGGAAAACAGACTCTTGGGGGCACGAACAAAACCTTGTGTGCACCAGGACCCAGGAGAAAGGAGCAATGACCCCAGAAGAGACTGACCCAGACTTGCCTGGGAGTGTCCAGGAGTCTCTGGAGGAGGCATGGGTCTGCTCTAGCGTTGGGGACACAGAGTGTAGCACAACATGAATGGGACCTTTTGAAGGAGGTCCACATTATCTTCATTACCTCCACCATAGTTTGGCCTCAGGTCAAATAACTGGGAGGGAACTAAGCTCTGCCCATCAAAAGAAAATTGGATTAAAGATTTATTGAGAATAGCCCCACTCATCAGAACAAGACCCATTTTCCCCCTCTGTCAGTCTCTCCCATCAGCAAGCTTCCATAAGCCTCTTGTCCTTTTCCATCAGAGGGCAGACAGAATGAAAACCACAATCACAGAAAACTAACCAATCTGATCACATGGACCACAGCCTTATCTAACTCAGTGAAACTATGAGTCATGCTGTGTAGGGCCACCTAAGACAGACGGATCATAGTGGAGAGTTCTCTCTCCACTAGAGAAGGGAATGGCATACCACTTCAGTATTCTTGCCTTGTGGACTCCATGAACAGTATGAAGGGGCAAAAAGATAGGACACTGAAAGGTAAATGCCATAGGTGGGTAGGTGCTCAATATGTTACTGGAGATCAGTAGAGTGATAACTACGGAAACAGTGAAGAGATGGAGCCAAAGCAAAAACAACAACCAGTTATGAATGTGACTGGTGATGGAAGCAAGGTCTGATGCTGTAAAGAGTAATATCGCATAGGAACCTGGAATGTTAGGTCCACAAATCAAGGCAAATTGGAAGTGGTTAACAGGAGATGGCAAGAGTGACGTCGACATTTTAGGAATCAGCGAACTAAAATGGACTGGAATGGGTGAATTTAACTCAGATGACCATTATATTTTCTACTGTGGGCAACAATCCCTTAGAAGAACTGGAGTAGCCCTCATAGTTAACAAGAGTCTGAAATGAAGTACTTGGATGAAATCTCAAAATCGACAGAATGATCTCTGTTCATTTCCAAGGCAAACCATTCGATATCACAGTAATCCAAGCCTGTACCCTGACTAGTAATGCTGAAGAAGGTGAAGCTGAATGGTTCCATGAGGACCTGCAAGACCTTGTAGCTCTAACACCCAAAAAAGATGTCCTTTTCATTATAGGAGACTGGAATGCAAAAGTAGGAAGTCAAGGAATAACTGGAGTAACAGGCAAATTTGGTCTTGGAGTAGAGAATGAAACAGGGCAAAGGTTAATAGAATTTTACCAAGAGAACGCACTGGTCATAGAGAACACCCTCTTCCAACAACACAAGAGAAGACTCTACACTTGGACATCACCAGATGGTCAACACCGAAATCAGATTGATTATATTCTTTGCAGCCAAAGATGGAGAAGCTCTATAGTCAGCAAAAACAAGACCAAGAGCTGACTGTGGTTCAGATCCTGAAATCCTTACTGCCAAATTCAGACTTAAATTGAAGTAGGGAAAATCACTGGACCATTCAGGTATGACCTAAATCAAATACCTTACGATTATACAGTGGAAGTGAGAAATAGATTCAATGGATTTTATGTGATAGAGTGTCTGAAGAACTGTGGACAGAGGTTGTGACATTGTATAGGAGGCGGGGATCAAGACCATCCCCTAGAAAAATAAATGCAAAAAACAAAATGGTTATCTAAGGAGGCCTTACAAATTGCTGTGAAGAGAAGAGAAGCAAAAGGAAAAGGAGAAAAGGAAAGAGATACCCATTTGAATGCAAAGTTCCGAAGAATTGCAAGGAAAGATAAGAAAGCCTTCCTCAGCAATCAATGCAAATAAATAGAGGAAAACAATAGAATGGGAAAGACTAAGATCTCTTCAAGAAAATTAGAGATACCAAGGGAACATTTAATGCAAAGATGTGCTCAATAAAGGACAGAAATGGTATGGACCTAACAGAAGAAATTGATATTGGGAGGTGGTGGCAAAAATACACAGAAGAACTATACACAAAAGATCTTCATGACTCAGATAACCGAAATAGTGTGATCACTCACCTAGAGCCAGACATCTTGAATGTGAAGTCAAGTGGGCCTTAAGAGGCATTGCTACAAACAAAGCTAGTGGAGGTGCTGGAATTCTAGTTGAGCCATTTCAAATCCTAAAAGATGATGCTGTGAAAATGCTGCATTCAATATGCCAGCAAATTTGGAAACTCAGCAGTGGCCACAGGACTGGAAAAGGTCAGTTTTCATTCCAGTCCCAAAGAAAGGCAATGCCAAAGAATGCTCAAACTACTGAAAAATTACACTTGTCTCACATGCTAGTAAAGTAATGCTCAAAATTCTCTAAGCCAGGCTTCAACAGTACATGAACCATGAACTTCCATATGTTCAAGTTGGATTGAGAAAAGGCAGAGGAACCAGAGATCAAATTGCCAACATATGTTGCATCATCAATAAAGGGAAAGAGTTCCAGAAAAACATCTACTTTTGCTTTTTTGACTATGCCAAAGCCTTTATTATTATTTTTTTTAATTTAATTTTATTTTTTTTTGAATTTTTTATTTTTCTTCCATCTCAGGTGTACCTAAGTTCCCAATCTTGAACGCCCCCCCCCCACCTCCCACCCCATATCAACTCTCTGGATCATCCCTGTGCACCAGTCCCAAGCATCCTGTATCCTGTATTGAATATAGACTGATGATTCGTTTCTTACATGATGGTATACATATTTCAGTGACATTCTCCCAAATCTTCCCACCCTCTCCCTCTCCCTCAAAGTCCAAAAGTCCATTCTATACATCTGTATCTCTTTTGCTGTCTTGCATACGGGGTTATCATTACCTTCTTTCTAAATTCCATATATATGAGTTAGTATACTGTATTGGTGCTTTTCTTTCTGGCTTACTTCACTCTGTATAATTGGCCCCAGTTTCATCCATCTCATTAGAACTGATTCAAATGTATTCTCTTTAATGGCTGAGTAATACTCCATCGTGTATATGTATCACAGCTTTCTTATCCATTCATCTACTGATGGACATTTAGGTTGTTTCCACGTCCTGGCTATTATAAACAGTGCTGCAATGAACATNGAGAAGAAGGGGATGACAGAGGATGAGATGGGTAGATGGCATCACTGACTCGATGAACGTGAGTTTGAGTGAACTCTGGGAGTTGGTGATGGACAGGGAGGCCTGGCGTGCTGTGATTCATGGGGTTGCAAAGAGTTGGACACAACTGAGTGACTGAACTGAACTGAACCATTTTTGTCTATGTACAAAAAAGGCTAGGTACAGTATTTAGACATGAATTTCCAATTAAGAAACAAATAGTAATCTTTAATAGCACTAAAAAAATACTACCAGAGTATTAGTTTTTTCCTCTTTGAATATTTATTTTTGGCTGCACTGGTCTTCCTTGCTACGAGAGGGCTTTCTCTACTTGTGGTGAGTGAGGGCTACTCTCTAGTTGCAGTGCACAGGCTTCTTGTTGTGGTGGCTTGTTTTGTTGTGTAGCATGGGCTCCATGGCACGCAGGCTTCAGTGGTCGTGATGCATGGGCTTCAATATTTGTGGCTCATGGGCTCCAGAGTACAGGCTCACTAGGGTGGCACTTGGGCTTAGTCCTGCAGCATGTGGGATATTCCTGGACCAGGGATTGAACCAGTGATCCTTGCACTGCAAAGTGGATTCTTAACCACTGGACCACCAGGGAAGTCCTCCTCTCCTCTTTTAAAAGCATGCCTCAGTGTACTTTCTGTTTTCATTTTCATGCAATTCTGAGAACAGTTCAGCCCAGTAGAGTTATGAACATCTTCTTCCCACTCTCTATATTCTCAAATAATTTGGAAACTTCCTGACACTTGCTTGGTTCAAAGGTTTACCCCTCTCAGGAGCACCTGTATTGAAGTGAGGGAAGAGTGGTTCAATAAGTGCTTCAATGTGAACAGCAGGACTCTCTTCAGTGACTATCCCACAGAAGACTGGTTCTTTCTCCAAGATAAATGAAGGCTTTCTTATTTCCATCTATGGCTGGAGGAACTGAGTGAGGCTCCACTTCTATTACTAGTGGTAATAACAATACAGTAGCTTGACTTGCATAGCATTGACTCCAAGTCTACACTCTGCTAAGTGCTTCATGTAGATTAATCTGTTTAACTTTCAAAGTTCTGATTCTATTATCCCCACTTTCAGATGACGACACTAAAGCTCTTAGAGGTAATTTGCCTGAGATCAGATAGCCACTGAATGACTGGACTCACACCCTAGGAGTTTGGCCCCAGAATCTTTTCAGGGATTTGTCCTAACACATATTTCAGGTTCCCCCTTACTCCACCCCTGCCATCTTACCCAAAGTCAAATACACTTTTCTCTGGAGCAACCCACTCCAGTATTCTTGCCTGGAGAATCCCCAGGGACAGAGGAGCCTAGCAGTGTACAGTCCACAGGGTTGCAGAGTCAGACACAACTGAGTGATTAAACACACACACTTGTAGTAAAACTCTGCATTCCCTGACTTAACTGATTACAAATTGTTCAAACTTTTCACATCTTGAGTTACTTATTTAAAGAGCTGGTTCTAACTTCACTCTGATGTTGAGGGTTGGAAGTTCTGTTTCTGTTTTGATTATCACAGCCAGTGCACTTGGAGATATTATCTTCCAGACTAGTTTTTTGGGACACCATTTTCCTGGTCCACTTCTGAATGTGGCATTATAGATAAAAGAATTCATCTAAGAAACACCCCAGGGAGCAGATTCAGAAACTGGGCTGGACAGGAAGCACCAGAAAAGGCTTGTGTCACAGTTTGCCCTGGACAGGGAAATCACTCTACCTTTAAAGGCTTCTTAAGGAGACAGCAAGCAACTCTACACACAACTCCTCCTTAGGTTGGATAACCCCTTTCTCTGACAGCAAGTTCCCTTTCCTAATCTAAACCTTTTAAACTACAGCTTAAAAATAAACTTCCTGGAGAAGGGAATGGTAACACACTCCAGGATTCTTCCCTGGAGAATCCCATGGACAGAGGAACCTGGTGGGCTACACAGTCCATGGGGTTGCAGACAGTAAGACACGACTGGGTGACTAAGCTCGCACACACAGATGCAAGCTATGTGACAGACATTTGAGAGTTTACCTGCATTATCTCATTGCATCCCTCATCAAACCCATGAGGGAAGTGCTATTATTATCCCTCTTTTTTAGATGAGGAAGCTAAGAACAGATAAAGTAACTTTCCCAAAGTCAAACAACTAGTTAGTGGCACAGCCTAGATAGGAATGCAGACAAACTCTCACCAAGGACCAGTTTGGAAACTTTATAATAGGCTGCCTGCCTACTGAGGCTCCATTTCCTATGCACAGGACACTGTGCAGAAAGGTCTATTCACCGGCATCTGATCATAGGATTAGATGCCTGTTATTGCATTGCTTCTGCTTTTTAAAAAAAAAAAAAACAGATAATTAGCTTTGAAAATCTCTCAAATTCAAAGGTCATTGAATGTAGAAGGTGACTAATTGTGGCTGGGGATACTTTGAAGGGCATGTACATAATCACGGACTGGAATGGATGATGAAAGGCCACTGTGGTCTCCCCTGCTGTGAGGCAGAGGTCCTTGTAGCCAGATGGCCCTATTCTAGGCCTGACTCCCTGTGGTCCTGCTTTCCTATAACCCTTGGTGCTCACCTGGTACCTCTGACAACTTGCATGCTCCTCTGCAGCTTCCTGTTTTCCAGGGAGATGTGCAGGATGAATCATCATGCCAAGGATCTAGACCTGAGGTACACTTACCTGTGCATTCTGAGAAGCAGGCCTTGCTTTCTAACAATCTAACAAAATGCTTTGGGACTTCAAACTTTCCCAACCTCTGATCATCCCAGGAGAAACATCATTGCTCTTCTAATAGAGAACTAATTTGTGTGAAGATGCTGGGAATCATGTTGTTAGAAGTAACTGTAAGTGTGCTGAGTAGCATTTCTTCATGAGTATTAAAGTGAATTTACACAAATATAGTTATATACATACCTCAACTGGGATGGAACTTGTTCAATAAATGTAATATGAAGAATTATGGTGGGCCCCGATCTTTTAGAAATTTTGCTTTTAAAAAATGCTGCACCTGGAATATAGCCAATATTTTACAACAGCTTTAAATGGATATACTCTACGAAAGTCTTGAATCACTAGTCACTACAGTACTAGTCACTAGTACTCCTGAATCTAATATTGTAATCAGCTAGATCTCAAAATAAAAAATGCTGTACTTGATGTTGTCCCCTTCCACATTCCTGCTCTTTACCCTGCAGTTAGAATAATCTTTCTGAACCACCAACCTGGTCATGTCATGCCTATCCAATTGTCCCCATTACTGTCATGTGACACGCAGGCCTTTCTTTAAAAAAAATTAACTAATTACTGGCCACGCAGTGTGGCTTGTGGGATTTTGCAGCTTGTGGGATTTAGTTCCCTGACTAGGAACTGAACCCAGGGCTCTGGCAGTGAGAGCAAGGAATCCTAACCATTGGCTCACCAGGGAATTCCAGATAGTGCAGTCTGACCTGCCCAAACCCCCTTCCCCCCAATTCTGTTCTTTGCCCAACCTCTCTCATTTCCCCTTAAATCCTACTCTTCAGCTGGTCTTCTCTTCTGCTTCCTCTAACCTCCAAGTCTCACACAAGCCCTCCTCTCTGCCCATAACAAGCTCTCCTTTACCCTCCTCCAGAACACATACTTCTCTGCCTAATTCCGATTCACCTTTCCCTGACCCCCCTTCAAGCCTCCATCCTCATTAAGCTAGGTGAGGGGCCTGCAATGCACTTCCCTATCTCAGACCTTCTTCATACTTACATGTTTAAGTGGTCTCTTCCTTAGGCAGCTCTGTGAGGGCAGAAAATGGATCTGTCTTACTCATATTGCTGCATATTGGGTGTGGCATAGAGTGGGATGCAACAAATATTTACTGAATGAATAAATGTATCAGTGACATCTCCAAGATCTATCGAAATGCTTTTGTCAGAACTTCAAAGAGGATCACTCAAAAACTACTAATACCTGAATCAGGCTGCTGTCAAGAGGTTTAAACTAGATCCTTATGTACATGGGCTTCCCTGGTAGCTCAGTTGGTAAAGAATCTGCCTGCAGTGCAGGAGACCTGAGTTCAATGCCTGGTTGGGGAAGATCCCCTGGAGAAGGAAATGGCAAACCACTCCAGTATCCCTGCCTGGAAAATCCCATGAACAGAAGAGCCTGGCAGGCTGCAGTCCATGGGGTCGCAAAGAGTTGGGCATGACTGAGGGGGTAACACTTCACTTCATATACATATATTCATACACATCCCCTTAGCCATAGTCATCATTTTGACTCAGCTATGCTGTCACCAGGAAGCCTTCCACCAAAGTGGGCCATCACTCTTCCTGCAAACTCGGAACCACACTATTTAGGTAATTCTACCTGGGAGTTCTCAAAACGGATTATCCTGGGTCAATCTGATCATCAAAAGTGTCAAACATGTTCAAAATAAAACTGAAGCTAATATACTCACTTCCTTTAACCATGGACTGAGAAGCACTTCTTTGGCATGGGTTTTGTTTTGGATTTTGATCCTGGAATCAGTTTTCTGTTGATTAGAGCATGCAAAACATGCCCATATTTTACACAGACATATGTTCCATAACTGATTCCATTAATGCTGTGGTTTTCAAATCTCACTTTGTCTCTCACCCCTACTCCTACCCCCAGAGATGTTTGGCAAGGGCTGGAATCATCATTGTTTGTCACAGTTTGGAAGGGACACTCCTAGCATCTGGTGGGGAGAGGTAAGGGAGGCTGCTAAATGTCCTAGGATGCACAGGCACCCCCACAACAAGAATGAGCTCACTCACAATGTCAGCAGTGCTGGTGCTAAGGAGCCCTGAGTTGAAGTGACACTCTGTAGACACCGTGGCGCACAAGATCTAGGCCCTCTTTGTCTATGTGGGGCTCTTCATGAAGTATGGAAACAAAGCAGAAAAGAATAAGTTAAAAAGCAGTAAGAAAGCTGTGGATCTTCCCTTGCCTGTGATTTAGAGATTAAGATGCCCAGCTTGTCTCTAAAGTAGAATTATGCAGTTTGGGGAAGTTTCCTAGGTAGATCTCAATCCTGAATCAATGAATCTCCTATGGAAATCTCATAAAACAAGGCATTTAGTGTGCAATTGAACAGACTCTTGAGTGTGAAAAGGAGTTTTGGTGAATTCAAAACCATATTTGTTTTTCACACTGAAAATGTTCAGGACATTTTCTTTTTCTGATAGTATAACCATTTGGACAAAAATATCCATCTGATAAGCAGGTGAAATGTAAATTGCTACTCTTCTTCACAGACAGTCCAGTATATTTATACTTAATCCATAAAGGCATGATGTTACAAAACACATTTGTATATTGTGAAGCCATCTGGCATCAAATTTTCCAATTTATAGACAACTTTGTATTTACATAACAAATTATTAAATCAACCATTTTTTCTGGCTTATAAAAGGTCACTGAGGTACACACACAGTGTGTATAAAAGCAGATAAGGCTGATAATACATATTTACAGTAGATACAAATTAATCTTTCATATTTGAAGATAATGCTTTTTATATATTTTTTCTACATCAGACTCCCCACTGTTAGCAGGTTTTCCCATGGTTGTATTGTTTATTGCTTTTTGGCTCACTGATTTAATATTCACTTCTGGGTTGTTTACACATATGAATTACTAATATTCTTATCTCTTTGGCTAATGCAAATGTGATAGAATGAATAAAAGAAAAAGATAAATGATAATTCAACATTACAGTTCTGGTTGGTTGATAGTATTTGTTCATGGTCCCCACATGAGTCAAGTAATGCGTCACTCATTTTATATATGACAATGAGAAGTTTTGAGTCTCGCATTACACCATTTGGGCAAAAATGGGCAAAGTAAACAAGATATCAGAGTTTTGATAAGGTCTAAAATCTTGGCTTTCTTTTCAGAAAGAGTAATGTCATCAGCATGTTAAGCATCTTAGATTTTAAAATCTCAGTGCAAAACCACTTGTGATTTACAAGGGAACTTTGCAAACTGAATGGAAGATTTCCAAAGTTAACTACAATATGTTATCATGGTCTGAAACGAAAACGAATCATCTCATGGGATGAGTCAGCTAAGAATCTTCATAAACCTTACAGAAAGCAGAAAAACCACTCTCCACTCATCTCAAAATTCTGCAGTGTTATGTTCAAAAAAGAAGCTTGTGTTTACTTAAAAAACAGACACAGCAAATAACTCAAAGTCGGGGTTCAAATAAAAGGCTAAAAGTGGCCCATGATATCACAAGGGATGAATATTCTTCTCAAAGAATTTACATGCACAATAAGACTGAAAAGTACAAACCAAAAATGTTCTTTTAAATAAACAGAAACCCTGACTGCTTTTAATACTACAAACAAGACAAATTAAACAAGAGCTGCTCAGTTAGATTTCACTCATTTGAAATAATCTTAAAAACCACTTAAAGGTACAGTTTATTCTTCTTGTGCATCCTAAGACTGTTAAAGGGCACAAAATAAAATTAGATTTTCTTTTCCAAGAGGGGTTATATGTTTTTTAAATGAGCAAAAATTTTTCATTCTGTTTCCACTCTCCGACTTGAAAAAATTTTATTCTAGGGAATAAAAAAATGTAATAATGTAGAGGGCTAGCCTTCATTTAAAAAAAAATGAATAGGCTTTAATACAAAGAGAAAGAAATGGCTCTATGGGCAAAATTCAAGTATGAGTGACCAATTTTTTAATTGTAAAGTAGGTGCAACATTTAAAAAGAAATGTTACAGCACTGCATGACTTGTAATGCTAACAATATTTACATTAACTGCTTACATGAAACCATGGAACTATAGGAGAGAGAGAGAGGGAAAAAAAAACCATGTGGACTGAAACAATACCTAGAACTCACAACCAGCGGTAAGCAACCAGTGAAATCATGGGCACAGACATACTTTACGTGATCTACTGATGTAAAGTATACCTGGTGGGGGAAAGCACAAACCTAATTAGCTCAAAAATACCCAAAAGAAGGCTTGGTAGACACAAACTTAGTCTGAAGAGAAAAAACTAAAGGCTAAAAAAACTTCCACATGTCAACACTCATGAACATCCACATATACGTAGACATACCCAATAAACACACACGCATATGCTCTGAATCTGTAAATAAAAACACCTGTGTAGACAAAACAAGAAAAAAGCACGTTGGTGCAAAAAAAAAAAGGGACATTAATGGTTTAAACATACCAAACACATCAACTTATAACAAAAATATGTCAACTAAAGTATACAGAAGATGACTTCAGGGGACTGTGGGAAAGACCAGGCAGGCAATCCCACTATTACATCAAAGACAACTCAACCTACCCCTAGAAGGAAGGGTTCCTGCCTCCAGGCCATGAAGCCCAGTGTAGCCAGCTGCATTCTGTCAGGCTTGGGAGGTAGGAGTGAGGGTGGAAATGGAAAGGACAGAGAGACACAGGAGACCTGGGGAAGAACTAAGAGCTGTTGCTATCAAAAGTGAGCCTCGTGGAGTGCTCTGTGCTGTGGCCCCGAGAAATCAAATGGAGGAATGACCTTGGTCTCCTTTTTCCTGAGTGACTGGAACTCTGCTACATCATGGGATGGAGGAGTTGCAAGGGTGGATGAGAGAAGAGGAGAGGGAGGTGGTGGACATCAGGGATTCAGAGTCTGCCACTGGAGGGCCTCCCAGTGGCTGGAGCATTAGGCAGTTGAATGAGCCCCAAGCTAGGGGAAGAGGCAGTCCTCTCCAGGGGGTTAAGGGTTTGGAGGTGGGGCTGGTGGTTCTACACCAGAACAAAATGATAAGGAATCCCTTCCTTTGACAATCCATCAACTGAATCCAATCCAATCAATTTCAGGCAGAGGGGCCTGAAACTTGGCTCCATTGCCTGGGAGATAGGGTTACACCGCCACCACAAAAAAAAAAGAAGAAAATGTGAAAAAAGACAGAAAATTATGTTGTGCTACATTTCTTATTAATAACCTTGTACTTTACAATGGCTCACAGTTTTAGGTTTTGTATACTTGCAATGTAGTATTTTCTCTCTACATTTGTTTCACATTTTTTTACTTACTTAATATAATATAAATAATTTGGTTAATAGATTCAACCTGCACATTTCAGCCACATTAATATATATAAGAATCTGTTAATGGTATAAATAATTCTTTAAATAAAATAAATCTGATATGTTACATAATACTGATAAAAAATTACCATTACTAATAATTTTGTAAGCCACCTTAACTTCTGGTATAAGTAATACTGGTGAATAGATATGAAACTTGGTTTGATGATTTGCATTTATTTTTGCTACTACAGAAAAACTGAATTATAATCAACCTTACCTCTGATAAAGGTTTCAAAGTGGGGGTCTGTCTCCAGGTATGGAAACAGAAAGTTTTATCTTGTCAGGTACTGCTTGAAAACCTCAACTCTGAGCGTCCATGGTGGTGCAGCATAAGTTTTCTAGTTCAGCAGGTGGCTATCAAATGTTAACTACAGAAATGACTGAGTAAAATATCCCATCTAAGATTTTTTTTATAAAACCTATTCTACTTTAAAACTTAGGTAAAAAAAATATGCAACAAATGGTTGCAGTTTCTGAATTCTTAATTTAGATCTGTGAGCCCTCGTCCCTTTAGAAATCTGCAAGGTTTCAATTTCCTAGACACCCAAAATCAGGTCCAGTGCTTCCAGGAAAGGTTCATTCCAAACAGACAATATAAATGGACACTCGGTGGTGTGCAGTGTATGTCATAGTTCAGGTAATACATCATCATGCCTTTTCGCTGCTGTTAAATACAAAAACAGCATCTTTTACATTATCATAGAAAAGCATTTAGGCTGTATTTTTATTTATCACTTTACACTTGTAGTCTCTGGTAGGTGTACTCCATAGAAACCAAAGAATTTTGTACACTATTTCTTTGTACAATAAAAGATAAAGTGTGCATTAGGTACGCTTGTACATGACAATATTGTACAATATTTACATTTCTGATGTCACCATGAAATTCTGTATTTTCTATATACAACATTGAAAATTATTCAGAAACATTTGGACTATTTCTTATAATCACAATTTTAGTATTATAGAAAAAGAATTTCTCAGTACTCTCTTGAACATTTACCACTCTCATCATTCAGGGATTCTGATTGGTTTTCCAGTATTCTTTATCCTTCCTGATCAAAAATATATCATATCACTGTTTCTTTTAGCACCCTGTGGTGGTGGTAACTATCTGCCATAGAATAAATATTGATATAACGGTGGCTATATCAATACTTATCTATAGACATATCTGTGCACATTCCTTTAATAAACACTGCGCATTGGTGGAGTAGTCCCTGTTATCTGGAGATCTTCCTCCTCTTGGGTTTGGGGGGTCTCATCTGTCTGTCTCCCTGTGGGATTTGGTGAACCTGGAAATAAAGAGGTAGGGAAAAAACAACAACAACAGAGATTGAAATCACAAACACCATAGGATTTCTGACAAAGAAACAGGGTAGGCAGCAGACTCTGGCTTTTATTTTCAATCACGGCTATCTTAAGGCATTTAACACTTTTACAAGACTCAGATCTCAGTGTGCCTACAGTCACTACAGAGGATAAGGAATCTTGGAAACTGACAAGCAGAGCAACACTCTGTAGATCTTCCAACAGTGGAATACAGAAGAGGGACTGGAAAAAAAAATCAAAGTGGGAGAGAGGATGTGCAGTTGCTACCCCTGCTGTCCATTGAAGATGAAAATAAGACCTTTCCCATCAGAGATCCCTGGATCACTGACTTCACTGGGGCTCTGGAAAAGTCGATAAATATATACTAAACATTTTCTTCTTTATTTCATCACTGTACTTATTTTATAACTACTAAGAAGGGTCAAAGATGATAAGAACATGCACACAGGTCAGCCCAAGGAGGTTTACTTATGAGAAGAATAAGGACGGAAAACAGAATATCACTACCATCTGTTGGCAAATCTAAGCTTGTGTAGTCTGAGAAGAGCAATGCATACAACTCATCTTTATACACTAACAGGGAAGCTAGCAGCATTTAGGGCTGTGTATCAGATTGAAAAGAGGTGGATGAACAACAGAATTTGATTCCCAGGTATCAGACAGCAGGTTTGGTTTTAGGGGCAGAAGACAGGTGCTAGGGAGGTGGTCAGGTGTCCTACATTGTATTGTGGCTATTGTGGTACTGATAGAAGGGGACAAGGTTAAGATCCAGGAGAGGCAGGATGTGCCCAAGGCAGTGGTATGCTAAGTCACTTCAGTCATGTCCGACTCTGTGTGNCAGGTATCAGACAGCAGGTTTGGTTTTAGGGGCAGAAGACAGGTGCTAGGGAGGTGGTCAGGTGTCCTACATTGTATTGTGGCTATTGTGGTACTGATAGAAGGGGACAAGGTTAAGATCCAGGAGAGGCAGGATGTGCCCAAGGCAGTGGTATGCTAAGTCACTTCAGTCATGTCCGACTCTGTGTGACCTCATAGACGGCAGCCCACCAGGATCCCCCGTCCCTGGGATTCTCCAGGCAAGAACACTGGAGTGGGATACCATTTCCTTCTCCAATGCATGAAAGTGAAAAGTGAAAGTGAAGTCACTCAGTCCTGTCCAATCCTCAGCAACCCCATGGACTGCAGCCTTCCAGGCTCCTCCATCCATGGGATTTTCCAGGCAAGTGTACTGGAGTGGGGTGCCATTGCCTTCTCTGAGGCAGTGGTATAGTACACGCTTAATAACCAGTTTCCCGTGGAGGAACATAAGCCCATTGTAGTGTATGCCAATCTCTGTGGTACAAATGTTTTTACCATGGCCAATTTCAAGTTACCAATGTGATGTCACAGAACTCAGGCTTAGGAAGAGATGGGCACAGTCAGCTCTGACTGTGTTGGCTCAAGTTGGCTCAACTGCATAAGCCGATAGCAGTGGTACTGGCTATTCAGAATCAAATACAGAAAACTATTTTTTAAAGATTTTTTAAAATGTGGACCATTTTTAAAGTATTTATTGGATTTGTTACAATATTGCTTTTGTTTTATGTTTTCATTCTTTGGCTGTGATGCATGTGGGATCTTCACTCCCTGACAAAGAATCAGATCCACACCCCCCTCCATTGGAAGGCAAAGTCTTAACCACTGGACTGGTAGAGAAATCCCAAGAAAACTTTTTAAAGTATTACACTTAAAAAATAACACCAATGAGTTTCTCACAGTGCCTTATCCTTATAAATGCTCCATATACGTTCTTTAAAACCACTAGTCTCTGATAAAGAGTCTATTGAAACCTTTTATAAATTGAAGAAAGAAGCCTTTATTCAAAGTTGCAAATTAGTAACCCCTGGACCAAATGCAGCCTAGAAAGGGATTGTGTTTAGCCCTATGGTGTTTTAATATTTTAAAAATAGCTGGCAACACTAAAGAATGAGAAATTTTACTTTCAGACTTGCAGTGTTTCATGAAAAAATGGGAAGATCTTGCAACACTGGCACAGTTCCCCACATGGCTCGAGCTCACTGCAGCATGGAAGCAGAAGCTCCTTCTAGAGAGAACACAGCCCTCAGGTTGCCACGAACTCCATCACTCCCGACTGCTAGCTGGCCACAAAGGCCAAAGATCTTAGTGAGATGCCTGCCAAACACATTTATCTTCTTCCTGAGCAGGCATGGTGTACAATACTTCTACCATTCCCCTTGAATTAAGAAGGCTACATGACTGGGTCAAACCAGTGGAAAGTCAACAGAACAGATGAACTTCCCAGTCTGGCCCATAAAATCTTATCCTGCCGTCCTCTGGGTACATGGTCTTCTCTCCCACTGCTGGGCTGGATGCTAAGGATGTGATGGAGCACTCTGAGACCCTAGGGAATGGGGGACACTAGATATAGAAAGAACCTGAGCCCCTGAATGACTGTGTGAAGCAAGACTTCCTCAACCAGAATGAGACCCAAGTGAGGAACAGCCTTTTTAAAGCATTAAGCCTCTAAGACTGAGAATTGGTACGTAGTCTACCTTGACCAGGGCATCTTGGTTGGCATTTCTTAATCCACTAAAATCACTGTTTCACTCAAACCTGATCCCCTGTATTTAATGATACTATTTGCCCAGCCCTAGAAGGTGTTTCAGNTGGCCACCTCATGCGAAGAGTTGACTCATTAGAAAAGACTCTGATGCTGGGAGGGATTGGAGGCAGGAGGAGAAGGGGACGACAGAGGATGAGATGGCTGGATGGCATCACTGACTCGATGGGTGTGAGTCTGAGTGAACTCTTGGAGTTGGTGATGGACAGGGAGGCCCGGCATGCTGCGATTCATGGGGTCAGAAAGAGTTGGACACGACTGAGTGACTGAACTGAACTGAAATGGGCAACTAACATTTTCACTTTTTATATATGCCAAGAATTGAATTAAATCTTTATCTGTATTATTTCAACGGCACCCCACTCCATTACACTCTCCTGGTAAATCCCATGGATGGAGGAGCCTGGAATGCTGCCATTTATGGCGTTGCACAGAGTCAGACACGACTGAAGTGACTTAGCAATGGCAATAGCAATATATTATTTCATTTAATCCTTATAACAACTCTGTTAAGTAGCTATTACAACAGCTGTTTGTATGTCACACTAGATATTTTAGGGAAAACTGGTGAAACCAATTATAATTTTATGACAAAATCTTCAAAAGTAATAGTCATAAAAGTTTTGCTCTTTAATATGAAAAGTTTAACAGCATCACCATTAAAGTATAAAAATAGTTCAACATTATTTTTTGAGTGACTAGACAAAATTTTAGGAGTCTGTG
Source organism: Neotragus moschatus (assembly GCA_006410615.1). Classification (NCBI taxonomy): domain Eukaryota; kingdom Metazoa; phylum Chordata; class Mammalia; order Artiodactyla; family Bovidae; genus Neotragus; species Neotragus moschatus. Next base: position 1,666,959 of record SJYA01000437.1, on the reverse strand, counting down.
AGTTCATTCTTCAACAAGATATTTAAAATGTTTATAAACTCCTTGTATTAGTTTAAGGTAATCAGTATAATGTTTTTCCTTTAACAAACTTAAGTTGTTATTAGAGGGTGAAATGACTACTTTTGGAAGAGGGAATAAATACGGAGATATGGGGCATGAAATTACATGAATACATCATGGGAATCAAGAGTATAGAGAGACTTTCTGGATGTCAAATCTGCCTACCATATTTATACTAGCTGGTCAAGTCAGGAATGAGCTTAAAAGAGGAAGAAGAAGCTCCATGAGTCCATGAAATAAATAATTAGTCAAAATTCAATCTTCTAGTCCAGAGGCCCTCCTTGTGGAGTCTCTTCTACTATTTTCTCTTCCCCACTGACATTTAATAATAAACATTTTTACTAGTGGACACTGTAAAAACTACTTGATTAAGCAACAGATGTTCATATAATCACATTTCTAGTTATTAATGGAGATAATTGCCACTTCTCATGTTCACTGCCTATATTGTCACACATTATCCCTATCTTTATTAATTAAAAAAAAAAAGCCAGGTACTCATCTGTGAATAGTACGAGAAATAAAGAGAGAAGTGAGAATTGCACATTGCTCTGGAGTATCAATTCAGAATTTACAAAACTCACTTCATGTAGACCAGAACAAACTTGGATCAGACCTAAATGTCAAGAATCTTGGACTCTAAAACCTAATCCGTAGAGAAAGTACACAGATTTAAAAAAATTTAACACATGAGAGATCAAGATGGTAGTATACAAGGACACTGAGCTTACTCCCTACCTCCACCCCAATGAATACACCAAAAATACAACTGCATGTTGAGTAGCTCTCACTGAAAATGACGTGGAGACTGGCATAATGACTTTTCTACAACTAAAATTGTCCACATAGAGCCTGGTAGGAAGGGAGGAAAAGCTGTTGGGAGCCACACACAGAAGAGGAAGGCAGGATCACAGGCTTGAAGATCTTCCCTGGGGAGCATGGAGTTCAATATACCTTTCAGGCACCCCAGCCCTGGGGTCCAGCTCTGGGAAGATGAGCCCCTTAGCTGGTTTGAAAACAGGTAGGGCTTACCGGAGGGCTGTTAGAAACCAAGACTCTGCTTTTGAAGTGTGCATGCACGTGCACAGACTTGCTTACTCCCACCCCCACCCCCACCCCCCTCCCTGCTCCAGCACAGTGGAGAGGCAGCAGACTAGAAATAGCCTGGTATTCTGGCTGGCTTGCCAGCACACTCCCTAGCCTGCACTGGGGCCCTGCTCCAGCTCTTCTTGCTCTGGTACCGCCCTGCACTATAGTAAAGGCTGCCACTGCCAACGAGAGCGCACTTAGAGGGAACAGAGATGCATAGACCCTCTGACTAGGGCAGAGGCAGTCATTGCCAGTGTGCATATCCTGTCCACAACTGGAGGGAGGAGAACTAACTCAGGTGAAAACAATTCAAAAAGATACATGTACCCCCATGTTCACAGCAGCATTATTTACAATAGCCAAGATATGGAAGCAACCTAAATGTGTCTACCAGTAGATGAAAGGATAAAGTGGTATGTGTGTATATATATATATATACACTACAATGTGTACACACACACACACACACACACACACACACACACACACAATGTGACTATTACACAGCCATAAAAAGGAATGAAACTTTGCCACTTGCAACAACATGGATGGATGTGGGAGGTATTGCGCTTAGTGAAGTAAGTCAGTGAAATAAAAATATTGTATGTTTTCACTTACATGCAGAATCTAAAAAAGAAAAAATGAACATACAAACCAGAAACAGACTCACAGATATATAGAACAAACAGTGGTTAACAGTAGGGAAGGGGTGGGGTGAGGGGCAAGATAGGGGAACAAGATTAAGAAGTACATACTGTTAGGTATAAAGTAAGATACAAGGATATAATATACAGCACAGGAAGTATAACCAGTATTTTATAATAACTTTAAATGAAGTTTAATCTATAAAAATACTGCATCACTATGTTGTACACCTGAAGGAACAAAATACCATAAATCAACTAATTTCAATTTTTAAAAATAAAGAAAATTTAATACAAGTATCATTTCTTGGTTTTAAAGTGTTTACATTTTATGTTTACTTTTATGTTTACGTTATCACTTTATCACTTTCCAGATTCACAAAAATAAGGTTACTGAATACATATATATGTACATATAGACAGAAGATTTGATCCTGACTTTAAAAAAAATCATAACATATCTAAAAGTTACACAAATCTTTTTTATTTAATGAAGCTGTTCCCACTTTTAAGTACAAAATGACCCTAAGTAATTCTTCAATAAATATGTAATATTTCCTTTGTGATTAGGCAGTTCGGCTGCCATCTATGGGGTCGCACAGAGTCGGACACGACTGAAGTGACTTAGCAGCAACCAACAGCAGCAGTTAAGTACATCACTTTAAAGATATTTATAGTATAGTGTGATTATAGTATATTGAGGGTTACATGACTATATAATGCTCTAAACATCTAACAGAATGTTTCAAATGGTCAAAATATGTAATTATTTTGTTTCACCTATATCTTTATAAGAAAAATAATGGTTTACTAAATACTATGTGCTAAGAACTGTGCTAAGGCTCTCTTTATAACAATTCTAGGAGGTTGGTATTAATATCCCACTTTAGAAATGAAGCATTTAGACTCAGAGAGGTTAAATAACATACTCAAGGGTACACATAGCTAGGTAATGATGGAAACATTTGAATTCAGGCCAAAACCCAAACTTTCAGCCACCTTGTTCCAATGCCACCTTCCTTTTTTAGTTTCTTTCTCCTTGTCTATAAAACTAGCCAGATACTTGTTAGCTCAAATTTTTTTCCAGTTATTCTTTGGGAACTTTTCACATAAAGAGTAGAAAGGAGAGTAAATAGTAGACACCAATTCTCTCTGTTCCTTTTTATTTACTCTTCAATCCATGGCCATTTTATTTTTATATGTGCCATTCTACCAGAAACTGTTTTCATTGGGGTCACCAATAGCCTCCAAACTGCCCAGTCCAAATGGAGATATTTCAGATCTTCTCTTACTGGACCTCTGTGTTTCATTGTATTATCCCAGAAATTCTTGGTCTTTGGCTTTTAACACTCTACTCCCCTACCCTCTGGTTTTCCTCCTTCTTTCTGATCATTACTTCCATCTCTTTCATTATCTCCAGTAAATGTTCAAATGCCCCAGAATTCGCTCTTTAGTCCATTGTCCACACTGGTCAAAGTACCTCTCTCTGTGTGACTGAAGTCATTTTTCATAGTCAAATACCATTTCTTCCCAGTTTGAGACTTGTGTCTGTGGAATCACAGGAACCCCACGTTGCACTCGACAGTTTTCTCCTGTATGCCCCATTTTAGTGCTTCCACTACCCACTAAGGCACCTGAGACTTGTCCTTGATCACCTGTTCTCTTTCACATTCCAACCAATCACCATGATGTTCTGTCAATTTTATCTCCTAAATATTTCTTGACCACATTCTATCTCCTCTGTTCTCATGGGTCCCCTGCTGGTTTGAGTCTTCCTCCTCTCTTGTCCCCTGACATGGCCTTCTAAATGGATGTCCTTGTCTCCAATACTGTTCCTCTAAAATATATCTTCCATACAGCCATAGCTAAAGTGAAAAATTCAACCATCTGTACCCTTAGGCACTTCCAATAATGTAAAGACCTCTGAGGCCTTACCAGGCCCTATATGGTCTGGCTCTAAATCTAACTGCTGACCTCATCTAAATACTATTTCAATGCATCCCATCTTGTCCTTGTTTCCTGTGTCTGGCTAATATCTATGTAGTGTGTACAGTGTGTAAGGCCTGGCTGAGACATCATCTCCTCTAGGACATCTTCTGTTACCTGAGTTTAATGTCACTTCTCCGTGATCTCAAAATGTACTACACTTATTCCTGTCACTGCAAATTTAACATTTTAATTATTTGTTTCTAAATCTGCTTCCTTCACTAAACAGTGAAGTCCTGGGACTACGGCATTGTGCCTGGTTGGCATAGATTCTCTTGCTAAATCAGTCTCCTTGACTTGGGAAATAAATAAATGATTGGGTTCAACATACTATTTATCACTTATGTGGCCTTTACTTAATTATTTAAGCTATTTGGGTCTGAATGTCCTCATCGAAAATGGGTTCTATAATTCTGGCCCATCTTCTGATTGGGAGAATAGAATAATGGATTTTAAATCATATATGCAAAATGTAAAGTATTCTGTGAAGCATTTATAAGGCAAGTCCTTATACTTAGGCAACAGTCTGATAAACAAAGCTGTTTTGCTTCATATTTTTGTCTTTTACCTTGGTTCCTTTAGATAATGTTACTTAGGACCCATATAAATTCACCTCAAATAGTAAGCTGGCTTTGAAGGAAATTTTTTATGTTGCTGTTTGTTACTCATTACTTTTCAGAAATTGCTTAATAGCAAATTTACAAGGAAAATACAGCTCATTTCAAGGCAGGATATCTAAATATTTGTGTCATCAACAGTTTTGGATATGTTGCACGTAATTCACCTAACTAGCATATCTCACTGAAGGAAAGATTTCAGGGATATTTTACTTCTAATAAACAAGTACTATTGAATATTCTAAGGCAAATGGCCAATGAAAATTTGTGATGTAGGTAGCTTGCAATTTCTCTCCTTCCATCCAGACCTTGTGTTAATTTTATAGGCTTTATCCTACTCCTAAGCTCTTCATTATGTCACTTCAGTCAGAATAGAGGGGACTTGACTCACTTTATCAGATCTATAGCGAATCTGGCAATTCACTTGGCCCTCACCAAAACCACTGCCAATTTGTCATCTTCCAAAGAAGTGTCGAACACAGGCACACGGGAGTTAACCCACTGCAGCTGACATCTCTTTTATGAAACATCCTAGTGAGGTGAAGAGAGTTTCCGCAAGATTTGTTGCATTCTAAATTTTAGCTCTGGCAAGAATTACTGAGGACACCACTAAGAGAATGACTGCCCTTTAAAAGATGTCATTATCATTATATAAGTCTTTTATACAAGATACACTGCTAATCATTATAATTTCATAATTCTTAGACATTTGATAATATGAAAATTATAGTAGCTGAGTAGGTGTACTGACATATATTAAAATGATTTTCCATGTACATATACAGAAGCACATTTATAGTTCTCTATCTTAAAATGAAATAATAGTTATGTATATGACTACATTGTATTACATACAAGTTATGTTATAAACATTATCTACTTGTCAATACTATGTTTACTAAAAATATAAAGATCTGGAAAAACCTGAATAATTAAGAATAACATCCCAAAGTTCAACTTCTTATAATTCTGAAGAAAGTCTATTGCCCCTGCTCCAAGAAAATAATTACTTATCATCACTTTTACTAACAGGTAATCTGCCAAAATTATTCACATGTGTACAACAAGGGGAGTCATTCCACCTCCCAAAGTATTTGAATTACAAAGGGATACACTTTCACTACACTTTCAGAGACTATTTCATTGCTACTTGTTGAGACTATTAATCATATTTTCTTTCCCCTCAAGTGAAAGGGATGGAGATAGAGGGAGTAAGGGAAGAGCTGATGAAGAGGGAAGTCCCACACACAGTATAAATTATTTCAGAAAATATTTTCTGTAGGAGCTAATTCATCTATAATAGTCCTCTTGGATGATAACTATTAAATTGTACTTAGGCAGGGCTCAAGATGGACTAAATCAGTGAGATTTCATTGTCCCTTTGAAGGAAAGCCAGTAAATTATATCCTTGAAAAACAAAACCGGAAAAAATGTTGTGCTTACTTTCTGTTCCTTTTCCGGGCTCGGCTGTAGGCTTCTAAACCTTCCGTTAGTGTCTTCAACTTCTCGGGCTCCACCTGAGTGAAGGCATGAAGACCAGACCACATTACCCAGACCTGCAATTGTTAACACTGTTTTTACTTTCCTGCCAGACAAGCAGGTGCTTGTGCGGCACTGGGGGAAGGGAGGCTTAACTCTCACTGTCCCATCAAGTGTCCTGTCCTCGCTGGGGCAGAGGTTGATTCTGCGGCTCCAGGCTGCAACACCAACGGAAATCAAAGACTGGGTGGCTTTCAGAATGTCAACATTTTCAAAGTGATGTTTGAAGAACAAAACTTGGAACTTAAATAACCTTTAATTCACAAAATCATGTAAGTCAGAGATCCTGGTCTGTTTTTTGCACTGCCTGATGCTCAGCAACTGCGAATCTGTATTCCACCAGATGAAAAACAGCGGTGGTGAGTGAGGGTGCTGGGTTTTGGAGCCAGCACATAGAAGTTTGCATCTGACCTCACTTTCTAGCATGAATAACACCCTCAAATTCCCTGAGCCTCCTAAAATTTGGATAATTTGGAGAAATATTTAGTCTGTTAAATCTTCGCTGTTAGCCAACGCTTTGGCTTTCAAAAATAAAGACACTTCAAGAAAATTTTCCCGAGGACATTAATACCTACCTTCCTGCTAGAATTGCTGTGAGAATTAAAATGCAACAAACATGGTGAACACAGCCAAGCACAGAACAGCTGGTATTACATAGTTGTGTGTTAGGCTCTGCAGAGGCCAGAAAAAAAACAAAAACAAAAACGAGTAGGGTAGCAGGCTGCATGTTGTCCCTAGCGATGCGTAAAGAGGGTGTGGCTACACCTGATGGGCGTGTCCTCTCGTGGTCCTGCTTTAACACTGCCAGCCTAGGCTATATGATACTTGCTGCCTCATCACTGTGAGCCACCAACTAGTGGCTGGGGGTTTGGTGGGGGAGGGAGGTGTAGTCTTTGCCACCTGCCCCTAATACTCTCTATCATAGTTCTTGAAGTCACTTCTCCTAAGGAAAACAATTAACAAATAGGAAATTTAATATGCAAATAAAACACACTTAGGAAAGCACTGTAACTTTTACTGATCTTAAACACAATCTCAGTAGAAACAGTATTGCTTGCTGTGTAAATGTAGCTTCAAATTAAGTCCCCCTCAACCCCTTAACCCAGTTTTCCCCCGCCCTGCACTCCTTTAATAAAAAATTCAGAGGTTGCCAAGACACCTAATGGGTAAGAAAATACACTCTAACAAACAAGGAAATGATTAACTTTTGTCTTTGAATCTTCCTGACTCATGAATACTGTTCATAAATAACTTTCTTTGACCTCTTCAAATCTAGTACACAGTGATGATGATTAACAAAGGGTCTCCATTGTCAAGTCTGAAAACAAGCATTTCTAATTATTCAATGAGAATAACAGTCAAATAATGGAAATAGTTTCCTTTTCATGACTTTTGTATTTTGTCCCAAAGGATCCAAATACCTTACATATACAAATTCACTGCGGATACTCAATCTATTGCGTGCCAGAACAAAAGATAACTTTGTTCCAATAACATTTCTACAGGAGTAGTCAAGTGTCTTATTGGAATGACTGGAAAAGCTTAAGTAAGATGAATATATCCATGTGTTTTTATTTTTAAAGGTGCCTGGATACCTTTTCACATTTCATGTTAGAAATGGGATTCCATCCTGTACTCACTCACACAAATTATGAAAGATAGTTCACAATTAATTTATAGCTAATTCCCCTTATATTTAATTTAGTTTCTTGGCAGCAAGAAGAAAGCTCTCCTATAATAGGAGCTTTTCTGTTAGACACAAACTGGTATAGTGAGAGATCTCAGAAGAGATTGATACAGGCAACAGAAAGCAGATTCACAGTGAAATAACGCAACATGCCGCAATGAAAACTTATCCCATTGGTCTCGATTTTTAAAAACTAAGTTAGGTCAAATGATTTTTTAAAAATCATCTATTTTTGTTTTTAATTAAGAAATAAGAGGCAGTAAAAGCATTTCTTGCACATTTATTATGTAGAAGGCACTGTTTTATTATTTAATGTGGTAATACTGCACACTAGCATTCTTATTTTACAGATGGGACTAAGTGAGTTTAGGTTACATGGCCAGCATCAAAACTCAGAATGACTCCAAAGCAACCTTTCTCTACCACACCAACTCTAATATATGCTGAAATACACATATATTATATAGAGAGATGTATCTGTGTGTGCATATATACATACACATGTAAGTATATATGTCTATATATACATACTCAAAAAATTAGGTCAAATTATAAATCCAATTTTATTTACAGAAATTTAGATGATGCTTGCTCAAATTTATTTTCAAAAATTTTTTTTTACACTTGAATAATTTTCTAGTGATTTTTAAAACTAATTCTCCACGATGATTTCTTCATTTAAATATGCCTCTAAGGTTCTAAGGTACTCATAATAAAATATATTATTTATAAAGGATTCAATGACCTTGAAAGAGAAAGCAATGAGAGTGATTTCTGAAACTATAAGATACACATGATTTTGTATTTCTAATATGACAAGATCATATATATCCAGAGGTAAATGTTCAGTTTATTTGGTTTAAGAATTTTAGTACTCTTCTGTATTGTGAAATATAATACATGAACAGTGTGTGTTTTTTTGGGGAAAATATTCATCCACTTACACATTATTCAAGAAAGTCTTTAAAGATAACCCCCTACAAAGGTATCAGGAAACAACAAAATAAATTCTATTTCTAGTCAAATAGAAACCATATTTAATGATTTAATGAACACTCATAAATTAACTAGCCAACTTGTAAATAAAGAAAGCACTGGGAATCAAATACATAAATATAATGTTAAAAAGATGATTAAACATATACATATTTTTAAATAAAACTTACACTGAAGAAGTAAGTAATTTAAGATACTACTTTAATCTGGAATTTAATAATCTTATATTCCTATATATTCACAAGCCAGAAGTTTCATAAATTATTTGATTTCTATCTTGGTGAGAAATTGGGGGAGGACTTTATAATATATCTTTACTCATAATCGGCCAACATATTCTCATTCTAACCACGATGATGCTAATAGCAGTGGCTATCATGGTATAACTGTGTACCTATGTGATTTAGGAATTAGAAAAAGATAATCAGACTTTATGTATTTATAGTACACATATTATCTCATGTATAAATATACACATATGCTGAATTTTTAACTTCTAAATCCCTTCTTTCATTCCTTCAGATTCTTTAGATATAATAATTCTTTGGCATAACCAGACCTATAGCCTATTCAGTAAGGTTAGAAACATACCCATAAAACCAGACATGATTATATGTGGTGGATGTTTAAGAGTTTCCTGAACAAGTCTGAAACTATGGCTGCTTATTTTGTTCACAAGGAACATATTAAAGATTTGATAATTAAATTCAGTTTGATTTGAAGTCAGCACAGTAGCATGGAGTGTATCTCAGAAGTAAGTCTATGACATAAAAGAAGACATAAACATTTCAGAGAGTCAGAGTGACCCTNTGGATGTTTAAGAGTTTCCTGAACAAGTCTGAAACTATGGCTGCTTATTTTGTTCACAAGGAACATATTAAAGATTTGATAATTAAATTCAGTTTGATTTGAAGTCAGCACAGTAGCATGGAGTGTATCTCAGAAGTAAGTCTATGACATAAAAGAAGACATAAACATTTCAGAGAGTCAGAGTGACCCTCTGAAAGTGAGCTACAGTGTATATTAGAAGAATCTGGATTAAAGATCCTAGATCACTTTTGAGCCAGTTAACTAGAGAAGATGTCAAAACTCCCTTCAGGTGTTAATCCCCGATAACAGGATTAAATCTCTTGGTGATTCCTTTGCTGGTACTTAGTGCTGAGGCTAAGCTGTCACACAAAGGTCAAAAGACAGAGCACAGCCATATCACAGATTTCACAGCAGAGAGAAAGCAGCTGACCTCAGTTGCCCCTGTTCCTTCTTCACTTCCCCATCCCTTTTTTTACAGTGTCATCAGTTCCTATTGTTGGGGAATGGTATCATGCAAAGAGTACTAAGCTGAGAGTTAGGAGACGAGGGTTGAGCCTTGGTTTACTGCTTGTGGTTTGTGTCTTTAGGAATGCCTCTCTCCTGAGGTCCAAATGGAAATAGTTGTGTGCATCTTTATGGGTCATTATCTACTTGGATTATCTAAGTATGAAGGTGCTTTACAAACACCAATGCAGTCTTTCCCAAAGTGCCACTGGTGGCATGTGAAATTGTTTCAGGTGGAACATAGACCATTAAACATTTTTAATAGTGATATAGTCATATAAATTTATATTAGAATACAAAGACATTATACCTATGTTTTCACATATATCTCAGAATAAGACTAGAAGTTATTTTTAAAGTGGTTTGAACAGTGCCTACTACATAACATGTCAAAAATATTTCTTGAATGAATAAAAAATGAGTAAATAAGAGTTTAAAGACAAATTTTAGCTAAGTATTTGTACAGGTAACATGTGACTTGAGCTGAAATCTTGGAAAATCAATAAACAATAAGCAAATATGAGGCATTTATTAGGTTTATTATCAAATATTATTAATCTTTAAGCTGAAAAAGTCCTGCTAACTTAAGTTCAATATTTCAATATTTTCTCAAGTATGGGAATTAATGATAAATAATTTGGGGTAGAAAGTTGACTCACCTGTGATAGAAAGGATGAATTTAACAATAATACTTAGGAAAAATTCACAAAGTGAACCACTGTTTTTTCAAATGGACTAAGCCAATCGACATTATCACAGTTTTAGTCAGTGGCACTATCTGAGGATTTTTTTTCCTTTCATCTTCACTTCATATAGAAGCATTTTTAAGTACTAGAGAACTGTACTGCAGGACTAGAGTAAATCTATTCTAAATGTGACAACAAATTTTATATAGATCCATAATACATACAGAATTAAATGTTTTGAATAAACCTGTACTTTTAAGGATACACTGTTGAAGAGTTCATGTAACAGAACCATGTATTTGCCTCATACTTGAGATTCCATTTGCTAGTAACCATATGACAGCTGTAATGACAAGCTTAAGAACTCCATACTCAGTTATCTAGGAAGGGAGACAGGCCTCCTCCTTTTTTCTCTTTAATCTTCCTCGGGGGGAAAAAGCTTCACAGTATTCCACAATTACTAAAGTTTACTTCAACTTTGTACTCAGTTTAGTCTTTTCCCCAATATTCATATTTTTGGTGTTACCTAGTTTTTCCTTTTTATTATCTTTCAAATTTTGATCGGGCACTGCCTTTGTCTGGATTTTATCTTGCTTATCAATTTCCAAAAATTCTTCTTCTTTTTCAAAAATATTTTGTTGCTGGAGAAGGAAATGGCAACCCACTCCAGTGTTCTTGCCTGGAGAATCCCAGGGACGGGGCAGTCTGGTGGGCTGCCGTCTATGGGGTCGCACAGAGTCAGACACGACTGAGGCAGGCGACTTAACAGCAGCAGCAGTGGACCATTGACTGCCCCAGCCACCCCACCAGTCAAAATGCAGCTCAAATATCATGGATATTGATTGGGTATAGAGAAAATAATTCATTTCCAGAAATGGTTAAGAAAATATATATTTCAAAGGAAATATACAAAGAATATTTTCAACAGAGAATGACAGTACCAAAGAATACAAATAGCTAACACTGATAAGCCCAGAAAGAATATTCTTCAAAGTAAAAGTGTTTAAACATCACAGAAGGGCACACCTTCCAAATTTAGTTCCCAGGCTCAACTTCTTAGGTTATACATTTGCAGACTACCACTGTAAGCTGTCTCTGGTTTTGCTCCATACCATCAAAACATGAGTGCATGTGATACTGAATGACAAACAGAAAGTGACTGTCCCAAAATAAATCTGGCATGACTTTTAATAATAATGAGTTCTGTCTGTTTTGAACAACACTCAGAAAGCTACTGTTATCTCCTCCTGCCAAATATAACCATGTGGAAAAAAGTCAAAGACTGAATCTAGAGAAGGAACACCCTACACATTGCTTTTAAAAACTTCATTTAACCAGGTGATTTTTCTGGATAGAATTTTTCTAGATAATTAGGAATGTCTCTATCTGTCCAACAACAACAAACATTTCATTGAAAAGAAACATTTTGGTGCCAATACAGAAATAAATTCTTTCCTAAATTTGCCTCCAGTCAGAATACACACTGAATATAAGAACAATGAAATATGAAGACCAATGGGACAATGTTCAAAAAGTAAAAATTATCCACTCAGAAAAAAAAAGAATTTCATTTTTTTGATTATTATTTGAGTCAACACTTTTAGGCTAGATCAAAGATGGTAGATGATAATTACAAAATATGTTTTAGGAAAAAAAGAACATTTTTTTCTGCTTTAAAATAATTATTGAAATAAATACATAAAGATAAGCATCTCCCCCCACAGGGTTAAAATGTCTGTACATTATAGTGTATAGGTGTAATGCCAGCAGAAGCCATTTTCCTCTCCAAGAGTTCCTTAATACTGTGCCAAGATCTGGCAGTACATTTCTCCAGCTCTGACTAAGCACTGAGGTCTTATTCTTGGCTGCTAAATCTGAAATTATAAAGGGAGAGAAACCTGCACCACTTCTTTAGAAAAAGTATACATATCTTCTAGAATGTTCTTATTACAAACTGATAGGCAAGGGGAAAATGTATTAGTAAGGAGATACCACTTCCTGAATGGTATTATATAAGGCACATTTTATCCTTCCAGTGCTGTAACATAGCTTCAGTATTGGGACAATATTAAATAGGGGTGATTCAGCCCAACTTTTCAGAGACTGTTAAAAATCTCTACTAATTAATACTGTTGAGTGTTTTGGTGGCTAGAGGAAGAATGTCTGAGTATATAGTTTTTAGAAACAGTAAGGAGAGGGGGACTTTCAAGTTTATTCACCAAACTAAATCCTTTAAAATCTTTCCAAGTAGAACTCCTGCCTAAAATGAACAGTTAACATTAATTTATAATCAAACACACCAATTTGTATGCAACGTCCTGAGATTCATAAAAAATAGTTATAAACTATTTCATTCATCAAATATGTTATTACTCTCCTTTAATCCCCAACTTGGTTAATAAGTCCTTTATTTATGGATAATTCATGGATAGGTATACAATATTGAAGGTCAAATGACCACAATTTTGTAATGGTGAAATCCAAATTCATAAGGTTGTTTAATACAGAGAACAGAGAGGAGGAGGTTAATTTTTACTGAGCCTCTTTTGTGTATCATCTATTCATGGTGGTGGATGGTTCAGTCGCGAAGTTGTATCCGACTCTTTGCGACCGCATATACTGTAGCCTGCCAGGCTCCTCTGTCCATGGGATTTTCCCAGGCAAGAATACTGTAGTGGGTTGCCATTTTCCTCTCCAGGGGATCTTCCTGACCCAGGAATCGAACCCGGGTCTCCTGCATTGCAGACAGATTCTTTACTGACTGAGCTATGAGGGAAGCCCCATCTATTTATAGTATTGCATTTAACATCATTCTGAGTAGGAATTAATATTCCCACTTGAGGAGCTCTGGAAATTAATACACCCACTCAGGACCATTTAGGTAACTGGTAGAGCTGTTTTTAAGCTCACATCAGAATGCCCGAAGCCCTTTCTCTCTAGTCTCCTCTGCTATGTTCACACAGTATTTGATAGTTAGAAATCCTACCTCCTAGAAAATAATCTTGGAAACTGCAGGATATTTCTAATGCACTATTAGCAATTCTACTACATTTAACACCCCACTGAAGATTTAAAAATGTCTTTTTAAATCATAAGCTGACCAAGTCATTTGCACTCATAACAAACAGCTAAAGTATCAGGTTATGGACAACTTGGAGATGTCAGTCCCTGCTCCATTCACAGCCCTGATCTATCAGTCCAGAGACATGAGAGGTGTCCAGCTTATTCTAAATTAGTTACCTGTAATCATGGTAATTATATTTTTTCTAGTTTTTGTTGTTCAGTTGTGACTGACTCTTTGTGACCTGTGTTGGACTGCAGCATGCCAGGCTTTCCTGTCCTTTACTATGTCCCAGAGTTTGCTGAACCTCATGTCCATTGAGTTGGTGATGCCATCCAACCATCTCATCCTCTGTCATCCCCTTCTCCTCCTTCCCCCAATCTTTCCCAGATTTTTTCTTCTCTGCTTCCGAAAAGAATTTGAAGTGACTTGTTGAGAACAAAGATACTAACAAAAAGTAAATGATAGGTTTGTGAGATATAGGGAGTGGGAGGAGATAATAAACCTGTTCTAAAATTTGAATTAACATAGATGCTATCTGCTAGGGTCTGACAGCATCTTGGATTAATTTACTCAGGTGAACATAGAAATACTAGCATGAAAAATGGAGAGGCTAAAAAGGTTTTAAATGATTATGTGTAAGAAAATTTTTCTGCAAACCATTTCTTCTGAGATACTACATAGAGAATTAATGGGAAAAATGGTCTACATTCCACATTAGCAAGATGGAATTAATAAGATTTTACTATAATAAACAAATTGTTCATGAAGTCAGTCTCTGTCTTTCTCTCTTGACTTTATTAAAATGTCAGGCACTGCCACAGTATTTGGAAGAAAACCTAATGTACTGCTTACCTTTTTAAAAGCAGAAGTCTGGTTATAAATGCACAAGGCTTTATGTATCCGACATTGTGAGAACTAAGAGGTTCAATGTAAATGAAATTTTCATCATAATTGGTTCACAGTTTTAGACTAGTTTTAATGTAAAATATGTTTTACAGGAAATCTTTTCAGACAGATCATGCTTTGTCTTACACAGGTATTAACCACAGTTTAATCTTTTCTAGATGAACCAGGATTACCAAGACATCAGGCAAAGGATATTTAGCTGAAGTCAGAGAGACCTGTTTTTGAAATTTCACCTTTTCTGGTGTTATAAATTGAGAACGGTGTTTGACTAGCTGGGCATCATTAATAAGGAAGATCTTCCTTTGTTTTGTGAACTATAGGAGAAAAAAAGGGGTTGTGAAGTAGCATTTTGCTTTTTTATGTGCAAAAGTGAGCTGTCCTGAAAAGACCAGAGATATTTTAAAATGTTAAGTGTCCTAGAGCTTTTAAGACTGATATACTTTGCTTTTTAATGACAGGTAAATATTTCATGTGTTATTAATATTTCATTATAAATTTTTAGTTTTTTACCTCTAAATGTATGCTTTCAATTACTTTCCCTGATTTACTAAAAGTATTTTTAGTGTATCTTTTTATCAAGATTTTGATATCAAACTTGTAAGAATGCAAAATTACAGTGTCAGCCAATGGGTGAGGGGATATTTGAATTTACATAAACAATTTTGTGCTCCCTGTTAGGAATTAATCTATTGTCAATAACAAGGAAAAAGGATCTGGATTTTGTGAAACACTTTTATTTTATAGTGATTGAAAACCAGCTGATTATTCAAATAAAGTAAAAAAAACATTTCTTGGACTCTTAGATAATGATTTTTTTTTTAGGTGCATCTCCCTAAACATCACTGAGGAGTTCAATCCCAGGAGTTTGCTAACACAGACTAAGCAGAAGATTAGGATCATGGTTTAAAGTGAAATGTGTTAAAAGTGTGTGCCTTTATTCTCCTGAGGACATAAAAAGATATTTAGACAAGGCTTGTAGGACAGGAAGAATGTTTCCAGGGAAGGGAAGCCATAATCTTTTTGTTAGTTAAGGTTTTTTTTTTTATAAAGTGGCACACAGAAAAGGCTTGGTTTTATTTGCACAGATTATAAAACAGTTCAATGTCTATATCTTATATTTGTAACAATTCCATTTATATAATAAAAACCCAATTTTGCTGTTTCTAATTATATCTTAAATAAACTGTCAAAAATATTTAGGTTTATCAACCCAAAGAATGTTTGTCTGGTCTTGGAGAGATTAGAGAGTAAAATGTTTTATGAATAGGAATGTGGAATTCATTTTCTTATCAAAGGTAGAAACATTATGCTGAAAGTGTATCCTGACAAGTATATATCAGGCATTATAAGCAATGGTTTTAAGGACCTCCAGGTCATTTGGAGAAAGACAATCCTTTTATTGTGCTGGCAAAATGCTTCTGGTTTCCTTTGCCATTAAACCTAAATGCCAGTGAACGTTTGAGCAGAGTTGAAATAGCTTTATATAATATAATCTTTAAGAGAATAATATATAACTGTAAAAGGAATTTTTATTTCCTAAGGAGATGAGAAATTACATGTTTCTTCATCCTAGGGAATGTGCATTATTTTCATCTCCTGCTCAGATATAAATTTTTCTATCTACTTCGAACATTCTGCATATTTCTTGCCTAGTGAGTCAATTCTACCAATTGTGGGGAGGGGGAAAGCTCAGGAGACCCTTACTAATTTCTTCTAAATTGAATGGTAGTTTCATGGAGAAATTTTCATTTAATTTATGCGATCAGATTGTGTTAAGTAGAACCAGACTATGGGGTTAAACAGTTCCATATGTTTCAAAGACCCAGAACTTTTCCTGAAAGGAGACACCATTCTAAACTCAGATGTTACCTCCTGCTTCCAGAAATGGCTGCAACTCCACCCCAGTTTTAGCTTCTCCCCAGTTTCGTGTATCACACATCAGCACATGGGAGAGTTCCAATCCCCAGGCGCTTTCTGTCGCCTGGGAGGACCCCTGCCACACTGCTGGGTTCCAACAACCACCAGATTTTTCTCCCCTCATCATTGATACTTGCCTTCATTCTCTGTATGAATGAAGAAGTAGGCACATGCAAGGAAGAAAAGCCAAGTTAACCAAATTCTGGAAATCTGATTCCTGGGTCAGAGCCATGCTGAACCCTAGTGGGATCTACAAATGCTTTACAACTCACCCCTTGATGATACGACATTTTGGTGACTACAACCATCCCCTCTTCATTTTATGCTCCAGAAGTTTGTGAGACCTCAATGAGTCATGAAGAATCCAAAGTGATGATAACAGAAAATAAGAACTGACATCTGAACAAAGGTTAGTATTTGACAATGGATAAAGATTGGTATACCTTCCCTTCCTCGGGACTTTGTTGACAAGAACTGTGAACGTCGTCTTCTCTGACTAATTTTCCAGGCCAGGAAGTCAGTCCTTTGATTTGGCCCCAGACCAAGTCGCCAACGTTGAACGTCCTTGGCCTATAAGGGATCAATTCATTTGAAGAAGGGGAGTCTGGGTTCCTTAGGTCATCTTCACTACTAATGCTTTTAGCGTCTGAAGGGCTAGGTACACACCCGTTAATGTTTTTGGCATTAAAGTCTCCATTGTAATGGATGTAGTCTTTGACCAGAGAACTCTCCAAACTATTGGAGGAGCTCGGAGATTGCTCCTCTAGGACAAGGTCTTGCTTTGTGGTGCTCAGCAGCTCTCCAAAGCCCCGACTCTGCCGAGATCTGTTCCCATTAATGTGTGTGCATCTTTCCACAGTGTTCTCTAGTCTCTCCTTAAAACTCATCATAGTTCTTTTGTAGTTATTATACCTGAAATTCTCCTCCAAAATCTTATCCCCTTGACAGTTTCTTGGTGGTAACAGTATTGGGTGCTGTTCCCCAGGCAGAAATGGCAGTGTAGAGACATTGTTGGGCCTTTCGTGACAAGGACTATTGTGGATGTGGCCTGGATGATCTAAAAATTCCTCACACTTCCACCTGTTTCGCTCCCCTCCAGGGCTTTGCTCCCCATCCCACTGTTTTTTGGATGTGTGGCAACTTGTTGACTTGAAATATTCAAAGCCATCTCCTTCGCTGGAGTTCTTCCCGTGGTCCAGACTGCTGGGGAGCCGAGCCCCTCTCGCACTCCTCAGCCGCCCATCCTGATCCACACTGCCCATGTTTCGTCCATGAATGACTGCACTGACAGCACTGGGGAGGCTTAATGGGTCACCAATGGAAGCAGTGAAGGCACTCATGGCACTCAGAGCTGGAATGGGGCTGATCTGAGTTGTACTGTTGACAGCAGTGGTGATGACAACCTGCATTCCTTTGCTGGCTGCATCCACGACTGCTTTATAAATAGCATCTACGGAAGCATCGCCTTGGCCCCCCATGATGAGGCCATCCTTCATCTGCTGACCTAGAGATGGGTCAATCCGTGACTGCAACTCACAAGAGGTGTCTTGGAAAGGTGGAAGTGTAGTGTTTGGATTTTCGGGAAGTGCTGTGAGCCCCGGCTGAGTGCTTATTCTTTTGTTTAGGAGAGTTGCATCTTCCTGCATTCTCACCTTAAAGAAATAGACAGGGAGTAGTAAGACAGAGAGAGGGAAAAAAAATTCAAGTCCTTAAAGAGAAAGACTGTAATTTTAAGATTTACCAGAAGACCAATGACTATAACAAGGAAGGCCATATAAAGAGAGAATAAGACTCAAAAATGAAATTAGAAGTCACTGTGTATAGAAAGACATGTCTTGATTATACTTGGGTATGTTTCTTTGATTGGAATCATATAACAGATTTAAAAAAAAATCATATTACTAAACATTCTCTAGAAAAATTACAGTTGAGGTGGTTGGACACAAAAGGTTTCCAGGCGATGATTCCATGTTTTTAGTGTCATTACAGGTTTTCAACTTGGAATTCAAAGAGAGGAACAAGTCTGTCACCAGCATTGCTCACATTAAAGAGGGAAACAGGTTTAAAAATGATCTCTAACTCATTGATATTTCTACTGAATTAAGTGAAATAGAAAACAACAAAAAAATACATATATATATATACACACCCCTTTCTTAACAATGAAACTATTTCTGTTGAGTTGTGCTCAGTCATGTCTGACTCTTTGTGACCCCACAGAGTGTATCCTGCCAGGCTCCTCTGTCTATGGGATTTTCCAGGCAAGAATACTAGACTTGGTTACCACTTTCTACTCCAGAGGATCTTTCTGACCGAGGGATTGAACCCATGACCCTTACATTTCCTGCACTGACAGGAGGATTCTTTACCACTAGTACCACCTGGGAAGTCCCCAAACTATTTCTGAGATGACACTGAATTTTTGAAGTCTTTAGATAGGGTAGTAACACCAGCTCTTCAGCCTTACTGGGTCACTGCCTGAGGGACATTCCCATGCTGTCAACAGTGACAACAGTGACCTCGGAGGTGATGCTTCATTGGGAAGAGGTGATGGGAGGAAATGGCCAGTGAAGAATATCAGTGCTCACCATGGGAATGATGAGTGCACTTTGAAAAAGTCCACAGGTTATTCTAGTTTCACCAACCCCAGCTAAGAATTGCTCTCCAGAACCTTGATACTTTGGATTTCCCATCTCCCCACCCCCTGCTTCACTGACCCATGATCACTCACTTCCTGTCTTTACATCTTTTCCTGCTAAACCAGAACCTGGGATCCATCAGCAACATAACTACTTTCCTGCCATTCTCCCCTTATCTACACCTACCAGATAAAAATCCCAATCTTGGGTCAATTTAGCTCCCTGCCTTCTGTATCTATATGCACAGTGAGGATGCTGACTATCTATCCATAGGAACTTATGGCTTCCAATCTCAGCTAGGGGTTTGTATTCCCATCAATCCTATGATCCTCTGGTTAGGTATCACTCTCCATCACAACTATTCAGATTTTATCTACTTCCTCAAGCCAGCTGCTATACTATTTCCCACATTACTCTTAGTATTTGACCCTACTTAACAGAGACATTACTTTGCCAACAAAGGTCCGTCTAGTCAAGGCTATAGTTTTTCCAGTGATCATGTATGGATGTGAGAGTTGGACTGTGAAGAAAGCTGAGCACCAAAGAACTGATGCTTTTGAACTGTGGTGTTGGAGAAGACTCTTGAGAGTCTCTTCAACTGCAAGGAGATCCAAACAGTCCATTCTAAAGGAGATCAGTCCTGGGTGTTCTTTGGAAGGACTGATGCTAAAGCTGAAACTCCAGTACTTTGGCCACCTCATGCGAAGAGTTGACTCATTGGAAAAGACTCTGATTCTGGGAGGGATTGGGGGCAGGAGGAAAAGGGGACGGTAGAGAATGAGATGGCTGGATGGCATCACTGACTTGATGGACGTGAGTCTGAGTGAACTCTGGGAGTTGGTGATGGACAGGGAGGCCTGGAGTGCTGCGATTCATGGGGTCGCAAAGAGTTGGACAGGACTGAGCGACTGAACTGAACTGAACAGAGATAATCAAGTTTATAGATTAGGAGTTCTCATTATTCTTATACTTGGCTACTCCCTGCCTTCTGGCAGCACACTGTTCCCTGCAACAATGTGTCCCTGATCCTGTCCTGCTTCCCAGTGTAAGAGGCGCTCCCTCTGCTCTCTAAGAGTAAGTCCTCTGTTTATACTCTGGATACCAAGCCTTTCCTCAGGGACCTTGCCTTATCTACTTCCCCTTCTCTTCTTTATGTTCAATCTCTTCTACTTTTTTTTTTTTTTTGTCTCTTTAGCATTTAACTATATGCATGGCTTCCATATTTTATCAATAAAAGTTTGCATTCAACCTATGCCTGCCTTGGGGCACTATTTTATTTCTGTTATGTTCTTTGTAGTTAGGGTTTAAAAAGTTTTTAAAAGAGTAATCCAAACTCTAATTTATTTTTCATTCTTCCATCCTTGCAATCTGGCTCCTGCTCCCACAACTCTGCAAAAACTGCATTCTACCAAGCTGCTGATGTCCTAACTGCTAAATCTAATGGGTTCCCTTCAGGCTTTGCCTACTTATTTACTTAGTGGCATGGCTGAGAGCTTATTCTTCCCTTCTAAATTATTTTATTATATGAGTATTTTTTCATTGTCCGAAAGAGAAAAGCTTCCTTCATCACTTTCCCACCCAAATCTATACTTTTGTATCCCACTCTGATGCCATTTCTTTCTCAAAAGTGATCAGTGTTCGAATACATCCTCATAGACCTGTTTTTAATACCTTAAGTGTGCAGATGTACATCTAGTTTCCCTTCTTTCTTTCACACCTTCCTTTCCCCTTGCCTCATTTCTTTTTTTCTTATAAGTGGTATTATATTTTAGTACTGTTCTATAATACAACAGTGTTGGAGTTCTGTAATCTTGTGGATCTTTCTATATCAGATTATATAAACCTACCTAATCTTCGAAACTACTAGATAGATGAAGATAGCAAAACATATGCAATATTAACTATTTTCCTACTGATGGTTGCTTAAGAGGGTAACATGATCAGTTTCTAATTTTTGACACCACAAATCAAATTTCAACAAAACATTCTAGATTGTGCCTTGATTTCTCCAAAATATAAAAGTTGAACTTGTGTGTCAAAGGACACACACATATATAGACACATATATGTGTGTATGTGTGTGTGTATAAAATTGATAAACTATCGATCACCCTCTAAAAGGACTATGTCAGCATATAATCAGACCAACAATAATATTGAAAGAATCCAGTTCCCCATTCCTCTGTTAGCAAAGGATATCATCTATCTGATGGACATAGTAATGTTGTAATTTGTATAATTCTGATTACTCATTTTTATTACTAATTATTATTTAATTTTCTGAAATGTCTGTTAATTTCTATTGCTTATTTTTCTAATTGATTCTTTTTTCTTCCTAATTTTTAGGAGCTTTTAAAATACTATGAATGGCAATTACTTACTATTATTATGCATGTATTAGGTTGGCCAAAAGTTCGTTTCGATGTGGCCAGTGAACAAACTTTCTGGCCAACCCAGTAACTTCTGCCAGGTTGCCACCTGTCTTCAGCTTTGTTTAGAATATCTTTAATTGTACAGATTTAAAATTTTATGTATTCAACTCTGTTACCTCTTTTCTTTTTGACTCCTTGGTTTTGTGCCTTGCTGAAAGAGCCTTCTCTACCCTAAGATTATTTAAAAATCTTCAGTATTTTTTTCATGTATTTATTTAATGTTCTTCTTTCCATCCAGCTCCTTAATCTATCAGGAATTTATTTGTTTGTAGAACTAAAAGAAGACCAACTGGTTGAAGCCAGGGAGAGTGAGGCAGGGTAAACAAGTTAGTTCAGTGCAGTTCGGTCGCTCAGTCGTGTCCAACTCTTTTCGACCTCATGAATCGCAGCATGCCAGGCCTCCCTGTCTATCAACAACTCCCGGAGTCACTCAGGCTCAACGTCCATCAAGTCAGTGATGCCATCCAGCCATCTCATCCTCTGTCAACCCCTTCTCCTCCTGACCCCAATCCCTCCCAGTATCAGAGTCTTTTCTAATGAGTCAACTCTTTGCATGAGCAATCATAAGATAGTTAAGGATGTGGATTGTAATCATGGGAGCAATGCTGTTGTTTAGCTGCTAAGTTGTACCCAACTCTTTTTGTGATCCCATGGACAATAGCCCACCAGGCTCCTCTGTCCATGGGATTTCCTGCAAGAATACAGGAGTGGGTTGCCATTTCCTTTTCCAGGGTATCTTGTTGACCCAGGGATGGAACCCCAGTCTCCTGAATTGGTAGGTGGATTCTTTACCACTAAGTCACCAGGGAAGCCCTGGGAGCAATGGGAAACCACAAAAGAGTTTAAAAGAGTAACATGATCAGTTTTTAATAACAACTTCTAAAGGACTTCTGAGATGCTTCAGACAAAATAAAAATGCTTCCAACAAAAACACTGAAACATTAACAACATTCATTACTGAGGAATAATAGTAAGTAGAGATGAAAAGGTACATAATCACCTTCTTTTGTCTGTTTCTTCCAATTTAGCAAAACAAGTAGTAAACATTGTTTTCTACTAAAGTAACCCAGGAAAGGAGAGTACCTGGAAGTTCTGAAAGAGACAAGCCATGGGGTTATTGTTAGCTGGGCAAGGAATTGTGGGCTGTCCTTGAAATGCCTGGAGATTCTGGTACCCCTGAAGAAGTTGCTGCTGCTGCTGATTTGGAGGAAACATCTGATTGTTGTTTAACAGCGACTGTAGATGAGTCAGTTGATGGTTATTCAAAGTACTGTTTATTGAGGGCATGTCACCTATAGTATGAAAAATATAAAACATAAGTCAATGTGATTCTTTGGAGGTCTTATGCCTATCTTTCTTGAGGATTTCTAAAAAAACTAAAAACTAGACTTACATGGTAACTCTTTTCTCTTTTTCTCCTCAAAGTCTTACTAAGTGGTAAGAAAGACTAATTTTATTATTTATCTTTCATAATTAGTGTCTTGATTTCATATCATGGAGAGACTAGTTAGTCTTTGGTCTATCCATTAGCCAATCCTTATATATTGATCTTTAGTGTCATAGAATTCCTTGAAGCCATTTTTGTTAAAGCAACCATAATTAAAGGTTAACATTAGCCCTAAATGCTTTAGCAATCATAAGATAGTTAAAATACGTGGGCCTGACCAGGCCTGTTTACAAAACTTAGTTCTCAAGCCATAATAACAACTACCACCAAATCAAATTAAATTTGGTTTAGAAATATGTATTAATATGTATTTTGTCTTTGTTTTAATATATATTTTGTTTTTATATAAAATATGTATTTGGTATTTTCGTTACCTAAAATTAAAATTGTAAAAAAAAAACTGTTAATATAGAAAAATTTCACTGTCATAGTTATAAAAAATAAATATTATATAATCAGATAGGATAGTTAATACCAAAGTTACATTCAAACTTCAAAATTAACTTGTTTTGAAATTACATTGACCTTTTTTGAGGATAATGTCATAGAAATTGTCCTATGACTTGAAATCTGTAGTGCTTTTTAGGTTCTTTACTACACTAATTTGATTGCCAAATAGGACTAATTAAACTATTTTATAAAAGTGCTTATGAAAACTAGAAACATATTATTTTTTTAGCTACTGAAGATGCCCTTGACAATATCATGTACATTTGCCTATGTTTCCAGACTTTATGGGCACCATCTCTATACTAAAATTACCTGCATCAAACAGCTGAATATACTTGACATGATTTTATTAATTTTTTGAGATAAGATAATCTACATAAAGTATTTTGTTTTTAAGCCACAAAGTTCTAACGAATAATACTGTTTGAGAAAACCGAACAGTAGCTATTTGTTTCCTTGAACTTGGGCAAGCATTAACTTTGAATGATTTTATGTCTTGTTTCTTATTTTGCTGGAGCATTTAGTTTCATTAATTTAGGGATCACCTGGAAAAGCACTTCCTCAAACTGTTTTCATCCACAGTGCAGCTGCTCATACTAACCCTGTGATGCCACATCAATTAAAATTCAAATAAATGTTATTTTTAAGGTGTACCTGTGCTTTAATTATTTGAAAAATAAGACACTACTTGGCTTAAGAGAATGATGAGTAGGTTAGGTTTAGGTGGCATCAGAATTAGAAGAGAAGGCAGATTAAAATGACATTTAGTATTTCTAGAATAGGGGAAAAGGAAAAAGTCATTTTCATGTTTGTATAACTATGGTTGTGTGTGGGTGTTATTATATTTAGTTCTTCCTTAAGCAAGCTGTGACATAACAAAAACATTTTTAAAAATAGTGTGACAAAATGGAGGGTTTTTTTTTTAAAGGAGAAAATAGAATTAGAAAAACGTTTCTTTTGTAAAAATTTGTGAAAAAATTTAACTTACCAAGCAGACCTGTCCCCAGTAGAGGGTTAAGTAGCTGTGGCACCACAGAGTTACTGTTGAGTTTAGCTGGACCAGGTGTATTCCCAGCATTATTAGATATATTCAGCAATGTTTCTGCCATTGACACCACTGCTGTCCCACCAAGTGTTGAGACAGTCAGTGCTGCCACTGCTGATGATGTAGTGGTTGTGGTAGTGGTTGCCTGGGAAGAAGTTGCTATGGAAACCTCTGGATGATTAGCGGTGTTGGCTGATGCCGAGTTCAGGACACCTCCCAACAGCTGGGGATTCAAGGCCATTAATCCTGAGGCCCCAGTGACAGCTGGGAGGAAGAGGGGGTTAAAAGTAGTGTCACTGCCTGCAAAGCTTGGTAAAGGGTTCCCCAGGGGATTGGTTAAAAGGGTCTCAGCTCGGCTGTTCTCTGACTGATTGCTTGGCAAATGGTCTGGTGGGGCTGTCATCTGTGTTAAGGAGGATAAGGGGGTATTTTGCTGTTGCAAAAGATCTGAGATGGCCAGATTGAAAGATGGCAGGGGAAGCATGGCAGCTGTGTGGGCTTGGTTCTGAAGCAGGGCTGCTAAGAGTTGAAAGTGAACAGGCTGCAATACCTGCCCATCCATGTCACCGGAGAGAAAAGCTAAAGCAGCGTTTACATTCGGGTTGAGAAAACCTAAAGGGTGGAGGTTGATCTCAGACTTGCCTTCTCCTGCTGAAGGCTGGAGGATATTTAATAGATTCTGGTTTAGGAGATGCTGTTGATTCACTGGCAAAGAGATAGGTAGAGAACTGAGGAGGCTGGGGTTCAAGGGGTGTGGAAGATGGTTGTTTGAAGTGCTGTTGGATAGAAAATGAAGTGCGTGCTCCTGGCCAACAAAAGGAAAATCACTCCCAATGGGCAGCTGACTCTGCAGTGGGTTTCCAGCTGCGGTGGTGACTATGACGCCGTCTTGAAGAACAGATGTTGTCTTTGTGATGGCAGGGTGGTTGATGCCAGCTATGGCTATGGAGGATGGTCCTGAACCGCCTGAAAGAAAGGGGAAAAAACCCACTTATTAATTATGGAGGTTAAGGAAGACTTCTCTATAAAAATACATTGAGATACATTTCGATGAATATATTACATGCCATCTTTGTAGAGGCTAACCAGATTAATTGTAATTAGAGATGATCTGACACGTTAATGAAACAAGTTCAACTTCATACTTCTTAATCTACTTTGAACATAAATATGCTGAAGAAGTTTAGCACTTTAAGAAACAGCTGTTCTAACTGACAAATATCTTGTTTTTCATAGCCGGACAAAGTGAAAATAGGGGAAGCTGTGTTGTAGTCCATTCATTTGGTTAGAAAAAAGTAACAAGGCCTCATTTTTCAAAATATATTTTTACATTAAAAAATTTTTTTTCATCTTTATTACTAGTCTTTGGTCTTTGTATTACCAGTATTTTCTTTTAAGGGAAAAAACAAATAGAATATGCATGAGAATACAAAGCAGAAAATAAAAAGTATCTATGCAGATATAATTATTAATATTTTAGTGTATAGTTTTCCAGGCTTTTCCACCTGTATGTATGTATTACATATGCAGACACACACACACACACACGTTACATATATTTTTAACAAATACAGAATCATATGGTTTTGTAACTTTTCATTTATCAATACATTGTTACTATTCTTTCATGTTAACTATAGATCTATTTTACTAGTATCCATGTATGGATATACCACAATTTATTCAATCCACAGTTGTGGATATTTTGACAGTTTACAATCTTTTACTATTTTAAACAACACTATGATAAACATTCTTATTTACTCATCTTTGCTAATACGTTCAATTGTTTTAAGGAAAAATTCTTAAAAGTAGGGTTCCAGGGACAAAAGTTTTATATATTTTTTAAAGCTCTGGATACACATTGTCAGACTGCCCTCCAGTGTAGCTGATCAATATGCATTCCATTTATATTTCTATAAACAATGTAGGTAGTACTCATTTTTCTCACCAACACTGTTTTATCATTACTTTTAAATCTTTGTCATTCTAATGGCATAAAAATACCTTATACTCATGATTCTTTAAAAAGACCAGTCTTCATCCAAATAGTATTCTTAATTGTGAAAATCTTATGTATGCTAAAGATGAAAATTCAAGGAATTTAATAATAAAATTAGAGTTGTGTATCATAATTGTTTTAGTTTTACCAATCCAAGTTGCACAAAACAAACAAGCCAACAAGCCAACCAATGTCTGGGCCCTAACCAAGATCAGTAAAGAACTCATCTCTTGGGGTACAGCCTGGGCAGTAGTATTCTTTGAAATCACCCCTGGTGATCCAAATGTACAAGGGGGGTGTGGGGACGGTGAGAATCACATTCTATTGAAAAGGAACCTACAAGCATCTTTTGGATAATGTCTTACCCTAAAGAAATGCATTGTTTTATAATAATATATACATTTAGCAAATATTATTATAAGCGCATACATTTATTAAAGTATTAAACATGTATATGTTATAATGAACAATAGTGTTACTGAAAATCTAAAATAATTCAAACATTTTACTGCTGTGCTATGCCATCACAACAAACTTTATATATGACTATGTTACTACTGAGGCCTTGTCCAAATACACAGAAATGTTTCCATAGTTGTAATAGAAGTACAAATACAATGATATATTTTTCTTATTTTCTCCTACCAGAATAACGCAAGGGTTTTTCCTTTTTGAAATATAGACTCTATATGAATACTTTTAACCATGTAGCATGTGGACTGATCATATTTATTGAACTACCTGATAAAGTTTGGCATTCATATTTTGATTTTTTCATTATTATATATCACATGGGGATGGACAGCTTCCTGTATATGAAAGTTTCCTACTTTTGAATTTTTCTAAGGAAATTCACTGTCATGATCGTTGTGAGCATCAAAGACAGGTAAGTGAAAGACCTGCAACATGTAAAAGTATACAAATAAAAGGAGCTATCTTTGTCAACATTATTGACATTAGTAGCTAAAGTTAGTTGTGATGATGTGGTAACAGCAGGAAGTATAAAATCAGCATATCCAACACATATATCTCTATAGCATGACTTTGCAAGTCTTCTAGCTGTTGTGGTCTACTTTATTTTTTTTAAGCTCTCACTGTTGCATTTAAAGGAGAGAAGATGCTGAGGTAGGCATAGGGTATAAAAATCTTTAAACATTAATTCAGATCTGTGATAAAAAACAGTAACACCTTAAACATTTCAGTGCTCCTTAAATCTTGCCGCCATTTCCATAAATAGGTACTTTGTTTTATTTGCATTTGGAAGTCACTTTTTTGAACAAGCTAATAAAAACTCTTATTTACTAGTAATCACTGTTTATGGCTTTTCCCCCTATCTGCTAAATAATCATGACATATTTAAATATACAGATCACCATTCCTCTAATGACAGTCAAGAGTACATTTCTGAAATAGTCTAGTGTGTATACAAGGCTTTGTAGATGAAGGATTTCCTTAGAGGTTATTACTCTTTTATCTTTATTTTGTGAAACAGAAACATCCATTTTGAGGATTTATGAAAGCAGTCATTTGGGGACATTATTCTAAGAGTTCTCCATCTAAATATTCTTGAGGAATTACAATAAAGAAAATACAGTTATTCTGGGTATATTTTTGCATTACAAACAAGAAGGTGGTGAGTATTACAAGCTTCTTAAGGGTAATACGTGGATCAAGGCATGTTTTTTATTTTCCCTAGTTTTCAACACACCAATTCAACAATCAAGTATATTCTGCTGAACAAAAGGAGAAAATGATACAGAGAAACAACAACAATACAACACCCTGCCTATTCTTTGAGGAAAGCAGAATTTAGACAATGTGATAAACACACAAATCTACCTGTCTGTCTCAAATAAACATTTACTGAGAGCTTATTATGAACCAGGAAATTTTAAAGCTCTTTTCATAAAGTTAGTATAACTACAAGGCAATATTCTAGGAACTATAGCAGGTATATAACAAGGGGACAATTGTAAAACTGAAGGTGTTAGGAAAAACTAAGCAAGTTTTTGATCTGGGATTTGAGAGTGGAAAAGGAGAGAAAATGGGCTTCTAAGTGGAAGCAAAATAATTTTAAAAATAGACAAGGAGGTAATAAAGTGTATGGAGGGTAATAAGAATCCTATGTATCCTAATAACAAAGAAATATGACTGAAAATATTGTACGCTGCTTTTCTACCCACCCCAGCCCTCCCAACCCTGGTTAAACTTGCTGCCTTAGACAAGCAGTGAAGGTATTTAAAGTCATCTTTCTAAACCATTAAAGGCAAGGATTACTTATTTCCCGCTGTATTTCCAAGATCTAAGAGTCTCTAACACATGGTTGGCATTCAAAAATGTTGGTTGAATCAGTCTATTAAGACTGTAAAACATGCATTCAACCTCTAGAAATCAGATCACTTGCTCTCTGTGTGTGGCAAGTGTGTAAGTGGAGGAGAGAATACCACCTATTTGCAGAGAAGTGAAAACTGACTCTTGTATTGTATATTGTGACTCATGTATGGTGAAAACTGGTCCAGTGCCAAGAGATAAAGTCTGCTGGAAAAGAGATGGTTGGAAGATGTCAAGTTACTTTAGAAGACTCCCAGGTATGCTGGAGAGTTAAAATAATCTTACAGAGGAAGAGGTCCATCCCAAAGTACTCTGAATTCTTATAGTCACTCATTATTGCTTGGGGTCACTGAAAGAGGATCCCGTCAATTTTTATAGCTGGAAGGAAAACTGGAAATTGCTTATTTTTGAACCACTTAATCTTGAATAGGCATTCTCTGGTGAACTTACATCTCTGCATAAAAAACTATCATCTGTTCAAGCATGTGGGGAAAAATGTTTTCTCAAAGTTGATTTTTTTTTTTGGTGGGAGCAGCTGTTTTGTGCTTAATCTAATGAAGGAGACAGGGTTTTTTTTTTTTTTTTTTTTTTAAGTTTTTTACAAAGCAAACTATTCACTGAACATTTAGCAGTTAAATAACTAAAAGGCAGCTGGGAGCCTAGAACAAGTTAGCTAGCTGAAGAAGTCCTTTAATTGGAAATAATTTTTATTTCACACCAGCCAGTGGCACCACAAACTGGCATAACTTCTTTTTCTCATTGTTTCTGTTACTTTTAAAGAAGTAAGAAATTAAGACTGGAAAGCTACCCAAACATCCATCCCTGGTGTGAGATCATATTCCTAGACACCCAATCAGAGATTGAGATAGTCCAATACAATTAGGAAACAACAGTGGGAGTTCTTCCTGTGGGGCCGATTTTCAGATGTAAACTCTATTCTTCACACACACATGTAATTTATAATGTATGTGTGTCTGCGTATGAGTGTATATACAGAAATAGCATCAGTAATTTCTTTTAAGGATTTTTTTAAAGGATATTTTTCCTATTACTAAATTTCATTCTTGAGATGTTTCATTTTTAAAAAATTGCTTTTCAAAAGAAAAGTAGTGTCTACCTCTTTAGATTTTTTTTTTCTTTCACTAATACTCTGAGAAAAGTCATTGTTCATATTAGGCTAAACTCTTTCATAGTTGGCCCTTAAGTATTAATACTGTTGCACATTTCTTTGTATGTGCACAGAGAGGGCATAAGGCTCATTCCAATTGACCAACAGGTGTTTTTAAAATACCATTATAATGGGAATTTGCTGTATGACTCAGGAACTCCATCTGGGGTTCTGTGACAACCTAGAGGGGTGGGAAGGGGTGGGAGGTGGGAGGGAGGTTCAAGAGGAATGGGACCAATGTACCTATGGCTGACTCATGCTGATGTATGGCAGAAACCAAAACAATATTGTAAAGCAATTATCTTTCAATTAAAAATAATTAAAAAATGCCATAACAGCAGTTCGGCATACAGTCCCAATTTTGATAAATATAACTTCACACTATAAAACTTTTTCTAAATTGATAAGCCCAAATACTGATTTTTAGCCACAAAATTAAAGAACCTAAGAAACAAATCATATAGAAGGTAATCCTTCACTATCTGACCTTTATCATTTGCTTTGGCAAGTGTATTTCAATTGCAAACAGGATCAATGATAATCCTTAATAAAAATGAATGCTTCTAGAGACAGGAGAAAATATCATGCCCTAGTGAGTCTAGTAAATATACTTTTCAATCCCATGAAAATAGAAAAAAATTCTATTTAAAGGATTGATTTAAAAAATTGAAAGATAACTTTTATGAGCAGTCTACATCTTCCAACATGTTTCCGAAGCCTTAGTAATGACATGGTAACATGTATTTACAAAGATATACCAATCTCTGTCTTGTACCTTGGATGTTGATATAAATGCCCAGCATTCCTTTACCAGAAGTAGGCAGGGAGCCCTAGGAACTACTGTCTATTTGTTCTTCACCGAAAACCAAAACAACTTAGGAGAAAGAGGCGGGAGGGATCGGTGGCAGTATCTGAGAAAATACCCTCTACTGTCAATAAGGCCAACCTCTTAGGGAAGAGGGAAGACCAGTGGAAGGAAGGAATGTAGCCTGTACCTTGGAGTATGAGGTCAGAGTGATGATGACTGGATCAAGGAGGCCGTTCTTATGGGGTCAGACAAAATTGTGTTTTATTACTGATCATTTCTGCTTCCTTTATTAACACATAGGATTACTCTAAAAGCTGTTGAAATGAAAAAAAAAAAAAAGCTTGAGATTTTTCAGTTTCTCAAGTAACAATGGTTTTTTGTCTTGCAAATGCTTTTTATCACATTTTTCTTAATAGTTGTTGTAAGGAAACAAATGCTGGGAGAAGAGGTTAATTCTCTTGGTTGGTAGGATTTCTGTTCTCTCTGTATGCTAGAATCACAGTTAATATGCTCCAACTATCAATATTCGAACTGGGAGTTTACCCCCTTTTGTTTAATGAGCAGAGCAAGTAGTTTCTAGGTTAATAGTTAACTTTGTGTCCTTCCATTGTATACTATTTTATCTTCAGTGCTAAGCAGTGCTGAGCACATACTAGATGCTCAATACTGACTTAACTACCTCATGAATATTTTAAGACAGTGTTTAGAGCTATTTAAAGGCTGTAAAATCAATTTCATATACCCTCAGTTAGTATATTTTGATAAATGAAATAGTAAAGAAAAAAAAAGTACAATGCATAGCCACGATATTTTGTGGAAACTGATTCTGTTAATTTATACATGTGAATGCTGGGGCATGCTCTGTTAGTGAGTGATGAAATAATTTCAGTGGATCATGACTGTCATAAAAATACAATGAGATAGGATAAGATAGGATGAGATAGAATGGCAGAGTGCATCACATGGAGTGTTTTTTCAGGAAATTTTTGTTGTACATTAAAAACTTCTCTTCGGCAAAATGGAATCCAAGTTAATTTCTTGTTAGAAAGAAATTAGATGTAAAAAAAAAAGTTTGAAAAATACTGCTTTAGAAGGCCTCTCAGTTGCTCAACTCTGTGGGGGATGATCTATGGAGCTGTGTTTCAGGAGGCATACTTATCAGGCTCTAGTGTGGCAGGTATTCCTGTGGAGTTATGCAGTCCAGGAGCCCTGCTCTAGGGCATCTGTGATAAATACTACTCTCTCCTATACCTGTACCCATGGGTCTTGGAGAGAGATTCTGAATTTAGCTCCTACCCCTGGAGTATCTTGGCAACACCTGCAGACTTCTGTCTAGTTCCATTCTAAATCTATAAAATGGTGAGTTGTTACTTTGACTTTGCCAGAAGTAAAATTCTTAGAAAATAACTTTTACTCTACTCTTTCCTTCGTTAGCATTAATGTTGTTTGATAGAAGTTCCTGGAAGGTAGAAGTTTATGATTTATTTAGTACTACATGCACATGGAAATGAAATGTTTTGATGACACTGTAGGAATTATGTTTCAGCATTATTTTTAATGAGTCGGATCTTGGTACAGTTAATTTTACTGCCTAGAATTTGGGTACTTTTAGAGGCTACTTCAATGTTTTTAGACCACTTAATTTTAGTAAATAAAGCTTAGGCATCTCCTTGAGATCGTAAGGATTTACAGTGGTTTTATAAGTGAGCTTAGTGTATTGCAATAGAATAAAATTCTCCCAATTTGTACACTGGGACAATTTATTTCTTGAAAGGTACAAAATAGATCATTGAATCAGCAAACATATCACACCACTATGAGTTCTGTTTTCACTTTTGATTACATAGACTCGATGTCTAAATTCAAACATATTTTAATTCCTTTTTTTGTACACGAGGAAACATTAAACCTGGATTATGTAAACAAAGCAAGTGGTGTAACCCTGATATTAGGAAACCTTCTTAAACAGCAAGACATTGTCTGTTGTAAAAATATCTTACAGCAAAGAAGAAATGGCTCATTTTGCAAAAATTTATCTGAAAGAATAGACATAGATTTTTATCACTTAATCAAGAATTTAATATAGTTTTGGTATTTGGTTAAAAAACAATAGCAAAGGGCAACTTTCAACCTGGAAGTCTGTGCATCAATCAGATGAGGAACCTAGGCATTTAAAAACTTGAGTGGAAATACTTTCAATAGCAACTGTTGTTAATTCAGTCACAGCCTTAAAGCAATCTTTGCCTTTTTTCACTCTATATAAGTCTACATTGGACAAGAGGCTTACTTCCCTTCAAACGTCCCATATCCTGAGAGAGCTAACATGTACAATAATCCATCCTGGAGTATTTTTATGCCATAATCTTTTTGCAACTATAACCTCAAATGAAGGGAATGACAGTTTCCCTTTCTTTACTGGGATGTTCTAAGAATAAATAAATACAGAGAACAAAACACCAAGCTTATATATGAAGTATCCCTTCATGGTCTCTAAGTTTCTTATACCTACCAGTTCAGAGGCTGCACTGAGTTTCAATCAAATGTATTTTGTGCTGAAAAAACATTTTCTTTTCCAGAGTTAAAAATATATATATATAAATATTCATGAGCATATATTTATTCACAGGTTTATTTATATTCTTGTTAGTTGATGTATATCTTTAAGAGTTAGGGCAAAGAAATGATTGAATTATTTACTCTTTTGGTACAAACTCATACTCTGCCCCTTCACAGGACTTTATTTTCATGTGTTTAGAAGAGCTGATTAAACATTTATTACCAAAAAATGAGAATATAAAAGGCATTTTAAAGTGAAAAAGTTGTATTTAATGACTTTATCATTTGGAGGAAGGCAAGCTAAAGTTATTAAGTTGGTTAGCAGAATAGTCTAAATCTTTTTGCTTCTTTGAAAACTGTGAAAACCCACAGGGCCATGAAAGGCTGGGTCCTCTGCAAAGGCCCCAGTTATTGGCATGTGTGCTTTTGTTCTGTGGTAAACAGGTGGGCAGCGGTCAGAGGCCTGAGGAGGCATGGCCCTGATGAAATCTGCCCATCAGGGCACTTGATTTTGAATTCTTTCCTAAACCAAACAACAGGACACATGCTGGAACCACTTAAATGTTAAAATTCAACTAACTTCATAAGCTGCAAATTGCTTTAAATGTATATACGACTGATGGATTTCATAACATACCTGCATTCAGCAGTTTGAATTGGACTGAGACTGAGGAACTGATTTGGTTTGGTTGCCAGATCCACCAGAACTTTGTTTTACAACTTGAGGAATGTTACCAAGTATCCTACTGGTAGTTTTCAAAATCTGTTACATGAAAATATTAAACTTCACTTGTAATTTCATAGCCAAAATGTTAATAGAAACCTGTAAATTTTGCAACGCAAAGTGTTCAGAGAGCTTTAGTGGAAAGGCAATTCCAAAACGCCAAACAGAATTAATAAAACCTATCTTCTAAGTTTTAGAAGTGTTTTCTAAGCATTTCGTGTCTTTTATCTGATTTTTTTTTTTTTTACCATCTTTGCCTTCAATTCTCATATATGAGTTATAATACATTTTAAAATATGGACTGGTATTCACATATAGGCCTAGAATATTAATATTTGGGTTGTTTATAATAAAAACCTCTCCATAAAAGAAGTTCTTGAAAATAAATAACCTATCAAGTTAATGTTTTCAGAGTGATTTCTGGTCTTCAATGAAGTCTTAATGTAACATTTTTGAGCTGCTGCTTAGGAGAGTGGACAAAAGGCACTGGGGTGAGCAGGAGGTATTTGAGCTCTGTTCAGGCTCCACGACCACAAGGAAGACTTGGGCCATGTCACCTGCAGGTGTCTCTCACCCGCACTGTGCTATCAAAACTGGAGTGACAGGGCTGGCATGTGCACAGCTGTTTCCTACAAAGGCCTACTGGCACATCACCCACTAGGAAACCCATTCTTATCTTGAGTGAGGCAAACAAGATCATTTACATAAAGGTTACCAAGTGTAATTCACAAATGAGGGGTAGTTCTTTTGATATTTTGGACATTTTATCTGCATTGACACAAACATCCTAGTTATTGTATACTAGGATATCAGAGTCCAGAGAGAGAAGGCAAAATAAGTGACTTCGGTCTAAAAGTGCATCAAAAGTTTATAAACATGGTTTCTAACATGTGTTGATGTGCTTCAATTCACTGTCTTTTGGATATTTTTAAAGATTCGAAAGGGAAAACAGTATTTCTGACAATTAGATGCTTCCAATGAAGAACTTATGCAGCTGGGAAGAAAATGGATTTTAGGATCAGATGAACCTGAATTCAAATCCTTATTCAATTATGTATGACTTTGGATACTCAAGTTCTCTAAGGCTCAATTTACCCATCTGTAAAATGAGAACAAGAACACCTTATACTTTGGAAGACTGTACAAATTAGAAATAATACAGGTAAGTCACCAAACATCATAGGTACTCAAGGGTAACTAAAAGCAACATTTTAAGAATAAAGTGTGTTTTCTTCTAATGTCTTCCTAGTATGCTAGGAATACTTAGCAAAACTTGAAGGGAGAGTTATGTTTGTCATCAGCTGTCTCACTGTAAATGCCCACCTCTGGTGTTTATTTGATGGATGCTAAGCAATTATCACGACAGTACAATCAGCTGACACAGTTCATTGTGTATCGCAAAAAAATGATATTAGAGACCTCTTCAATAAATCAGCTCATCAAAAGAGCTACTTTAGTAAATCTACCCATTTTTATTACCAGCTGCACATCAGATCTATGTACATTAATTACTATTTAATTTTATTAAGTTTAATACTTAAAAAAATTCTAACTGACCTAGATTTTTATCAAGCATATGTTTTCTGTTATCTTACACGATTGGTCACATCCACATCATTATTAGACATTTATTCTCATCCCTTTTAGCTATTTATATGCTAACACTTTCGTTATATTAATAAATTTTCAACATATGTGTTTCAACAATCCCAGCACTGGCAATCCAGATCTGATGTTTTACAGAGAGGCATAGAACAAGAAAATACATGTCTAAGACTATATAAAATAAGTCTAAGCTTGACAATCAGAAGAAACAAGAACATAAATAAATGTCAGTCTTTTCCATTATAAATTAAAATACATCATTAATATAATACGTACACTTTGCAATATGAACTTAGACCTGAAACAAAGTAAGTTGAGGTAAGGGGTATCAAAATTTAAAAATATAATACAATGAGACAAACAATGTCTCATCCAAGTGATTGAAGGTATGCTTAATAAATATAGTGTATTTTTAAATAGCTACTGACTTTATGTAACTTAATCTGATAAATGCATAAGATTAAATTTTCATTTGAGATTATCTAAAAAGAAATACGAGTCACTGAGAAGCTGGAAGCCCCTTTGGAATAAGTATCCTGTTAAACACATAAACAATAGCTTCATGAGATTTCCTAGACTATCAAGAAGGCACTAATCATTTCAATTATCTTTTTCACCTTATATTCTTTTTAACATAAGAGGTCAATGAACAGTTCTTCATTAAATACTGACATCAAACATAACACATAACAGAAGTTATAGAGAATGGCAGGTATAAGTAGTGACACCAGGAAGGAAAACACTTGATTTTACTATCAACAACAAAGACATGTAGGTCATAATGCCTTTCTAGCATGATGATATAATAGTCTATATATAACCGATACAATAGCTTACTATTAAAAGCCTCAGCAGTTTTCTCACTTCCAGTAGCAATCTGGTTTTAAAAGCCCACTGTTTTCATATCTGAGTAATACTATCTCTATATTCATTTTTTATTTCCACCTTATCATTTCCCACCAATCTCTCAAATCATTATTGTTGGATTCTGGGTATTTCTAATATTCTTATGGTCAAATTTTCAGAGGTCTCCATGAATTTATTTCTGTAGTGCTTCTTTAAATTTTTTTATAGCAATTTATGAGGACTCTACTGAACAAAATACAGTTCTTTCTAATGTGTCTACTTTCAAATAAATCTGTCTCCATTAATAGCAAATAATGAGATACAATAATGTCAATGGTAAAAATAATGGTTTAGTTCTACAAGAAAACTGCAAAATAATTTCAAGATCAAAAATTCTGGAAATCAGGTTTTCAAGCCTTTTTTATTAGAAAACTTAAATTATTACCTTTTTAAAAAAGGAAGTAGCCAATATCCATTTTTGAATTTTTTCAAACAAATAGTAATAAGGGATAGCAAACTAGGATAAGAAAACACATTAGAAGACAGCTTTCTACTTCATACAACTTCTAGTTAACGCTTCCTATTCATTCACCTATTTCTGGTCAGCAGCATGAACAAAAAAATATCCATTCATTTTTGCCTCTTTTTTGGATTTTCCAAGGTGAGCTTCATTTACCTGAATACAAACACAAGCTAGGGGAAACGGCTTTTATACTGGCATTGACCAAGTACATGTCTCATGAAACAGGAAATCCTGCCTTCTATGGCTTCTTTCATAGTTTAGAGTCCAATGGTTATTGAACCAACTGAAAGTCAAATGAAATTCAAAATGACAGATTGACAACGAATAACGGAAACACACATGGAATCCTCTTGGTTGTTATTTTTTCTAAGAGAAAAATCCCTAGCATTCTGTAAATAAAATTATAAATACTAAAGAAATGATGAGAATTTCACATCGGGGAAAGGATCATTTCTTATCATAATAAATATTTTGGTACAAATTTTAAAAAGACATATAAAAGTTTAGTACCTTTGGGTACTTTTTTCTAATAAAACCATACCTGCTTCAGAACTTGTTTGATTATAGCTGCTAACAATGCTGTTTGGTATCACTGGAGTGGAGGACGTTGAAATTCTTGACTGAGGTGGATTGGGATGTAATGAATTTCCTAAAGCCATGCCCGACTGACTGAGCATCCCACAGTTCCCGCTAGCCTGAATCTGATTTATTAAACCTGTAAGATGGTGGTTTGGGACTGGACTGTTACTGTGAACAAAGTTAGTGTTTGCATTGTGGCAGTGCACGGCTTCCCCTCTTAAAGGTATGCTCTGTGTCAGTGAATTCTGAAGAACACTGGAGTTCATACTGGGATCTGTAAAATGCAGCTGGTTAGCAGAGCAAGGCAAAGCAGTATTTGAGCCCCCACAACCCGGGGTACTATTGCTACTCAAGTGAGAGCTTTGACAACTCATAGACTGTAGTAACTGAGACATTGAACTGATGGGAAACGACCCCTGACCCTGCTTCCTTAGCAAGTCGGGTCCAGGTTTAGGAATTGCAGAACTATCCATTTGAGACTGTCTGAGCAAACTCAACACTGTGGTAGGTGGCTGTTTTCTTTTCCGCAATGAGTCTTTTTGCTGAGACATCAGCTTATCTCTTAGTGCTGCTCGACCACTTTGCCCTTCACCTGATGGGAGAAGCATGTTGGCAGTAGGAGGGAACATGGTGTTTAAAGTGCTATGTCCTTCAGTGTTGCCACTGCCAGCAACAGCTCCAGAATTGCTACTGCTGCTACTGTTGTTACCAGCAAGTTTGTTTTGATTTGCTAGCTGTGCTTTGGCTGCTGCTGAGAGTAAACTACTTGCTGGAAAGGAGGCAGCATTGTGCTGGTTCAAGATCTGATTTAAAGGCATTCCCAGCAAACCAGGCTGACTCTTTACAGAACCACTTCCGGCAGATGCAGTAGGAAAAGCTGCACTGCTTGGGGGATTTAGTACATTACTCATTCCAGCAATTAATGGGTTAGGGATATCCTTGTACTGATGATGTCCATCGGACTTGGTAGAAGGGCTTGATGGCATTGATGGCCTTGGGGACCCTATTGTTGACCTTGGTGACCTGGGTGGAACCTTAATACCACTGCAATTGGCCTGGGGTCCTAGAGGTGGCATCATGAAATTTCCGTGATCTGATGATGTGGAAGATGAGCGTGATCTTTGGGGCGATGCCTCAATCCTTCCAATTCCACTCCCCATCATGTGCACTGGGGATGTCACTGGAGAAGGGGACAGGGAGGTTGAAGCTGAATGCTGAACTCTTTGTACATGACTCCCATGATTCATATGACCAGGTTTTACGGTTGGCAAAGGGAGATTACTTGGCAAAGGAACAACAGCAGGAGGCATGCTTACATTCATCACAGGTACCTGAGAGTGGACATTTGAATGGAAACTAGTTGGATTAATGATAACAGGGTTCTGATTCACCGGTTTACTAGGAATAGGGTCAAGAATGCCAAGTGGATCTTTCTCAGATGTTAATGGCTTTTTCTGAAGAGCACAAGAAGGTGGAGGAGGGGGAGGTGGGCCTTGGGGTGGTTTGTGGTGAAACATTGCTCGTGGTATTTCCATATTAGTTGAAAAATTACACATTGGTTTTTTCATTACTGGACTCTTTGTAGTCAAGGTTGGGGAAAGAGGTATATTAGTCCTTCCAGCCATTGCACAGGATGACTGTACAGGAGAACCATGTAGCATTACTGAAGGTGGAGAAAGAGGAGTCCTATTCAGGTGAATAGGACTAGAATTGGGAGCTCCGTGAAAACTAGGATTATTTCTTGTGAAGACATCAGGGCTTCCAAGTGGGTCAGTCCTTGGCGAGATCGAGCCGTCTCCATATATCTGGGAACCTGACGATGCGGGGCT
This sequence comes from Neotragus moschatus, assembly GCA_006410615.1. NCBI lineage: Eukaryota > Metazoa > Chordata > Mammalia > Artiodactyla > Bovidae > Neotragus > Neotragus moschatus. Next base: position 1,627,470 of record SJYA01000437.1, on the reverse strand, counting down.
GGGCAGGCCTCCATGGCTGCCACGGAATGGAGACTTCTGTCCATGCTCATTGCTGCCCAATCTCTGCCGGGGGTAGACAGGGTGGAGTTCCTGTTGCTGGCTTCCAGGCAGTTCTTGTACATATAATCTTCCCATGGTGTTTGATGATCCAATCATTAACTTGAAAGGATTCTTACATTCAGGCATTATAGAATTTGTAATTCCTTCATGTGACTTATTTCTTACAGATCTTGGAGTTGCTGCCCGTGAAGGTACTACTGGAGTTGCATCTGATGTGAAAGAGAGAGAAAAAAAAAAGTCTGTTAGTAGTCTCAATCCTTTTGTGTGAAAGTGGAAGAAAGGAAGAAAGGAGAAAATGAGGAAGGAAGGGCATCTGAAAAAAGAAATTTGCAAATAGAAACTGTGACTCTGCAATAAAAAAAAAAAGGTTTGTATTCTACAATAAATTTTGTCTGAAAAAAATGCACATTATTCTTCCTTAGTTGACCAAAGGTTCTCAATAACTGCTCATTATGCTTGTTTACCTCCTATCTGTTGAGAAAGGATGGGGCTCTGAATCTGTACATACAGACATTAGTCATTCTAATAATGTTTATAATATGTAAAATCAAGATTGACAGCCCAGATGGAAATGATAATGTTATTATCATTTGGATTTGAATTTTTTCAAGAATATAGTTACAAGAGAAAATTGTAATCTGTCTGGCATACTATTTTCTTGGATGACTTAAATGAACTGCCATTTCACCAGAAAAGTTTTTACCTTATAAATGTTTCTATAAACCTCCATGAGACAGCTACAAAAACTCTTTCTTATCCTAACATTTTCACTATGACAGTAAAAGAGTCTTAATTTTTGTGAATTAAGTAAACAGGATTCTGAATCTTTTATAAAGGGAGTGGTAACAACAGTAAATACAGTGAAGTTAAACAATCATGCTAACTTCACATCAAGTTGGCAATACTGCAACACTTCAATTACCCTTAATCAGTCATTGTTGTAAAAACAGCCTTCATCAACCAACTTTGGTAAAAGATAGCAATTCTTTTATTAGGGTAGAATTCTTATGCAAAATTTAGTCAGAGTGCAACCATCTTGGGTTCTAAGATGGAACTGGGTTCCAACTGAGTATTCTCTTTTTAGAGTGCATTGCTCCCTTGCTGGTTTTTTGGAATCCCTTCAGTTCTTTCGGAGATCAGACAGAATACAGGCAACAAAAACAAGCTGGTTCATCATACAGAATTTTCATTCAATCATGTCAGAATTCTAGTTTTAAGTTTTTTTAGTCCCTAAAGATGTTTAACTATTTTATAAAGTTGTGACTTCTAAAACAGGGGTGGCAAATAAAATTAGCTTCATATGTCAATTCTCATCAACTGGTGGTGGCTGCTTACAGAACTGTGCTGAAAAGGATGTTGAGCTCTAGCTGGGCTGCATGAGAAAATGCCAATGATTCTAGTAGGGGCACAGGACATGGGAGTGGTACTGTTCACATTATATACTGGCCATCCCAATTCTGAGACCTACTGCTGTATACCAGTATACTTGTATATCAGCAAGTGTACTTGGATTCATTTGCAATCAGAGGTATACTTACTTGAATGGATAATTACACATTTAAGATAAATATACTTCTACCTGCTGGGTACTATACAGGTTGAATCATAATGTAACAACTTCTGAGACAGTGGTTTTCAACCTGGATAAATAGAAGTCTTGATAGGTTACAATTAAGAAGTAAAAGAATACAGTGAACATATATATTTTTCTTGGGAGGTGTGGGCTTTTTTGTTTCTGGCATGGTAGAGATTCTTTGATAGAGTGATTTCTGGATAATACATGAAAATTAAGAGAAACAATCATATAAGAGAATTGCAGTAGATAAATGCAACTGAAATCATTTTTTTTGTTAAAGAAAATTTTAAAGTTCATAATCAAGGAAGTAACACATGAAAATGTTTGGGGCACTAAGCATGGCATTCAGTGAGAACAGAGTTGTCTCTATTAATATCACTAACATCACTACAGGATTGACTGTGTCCTCTTCAGTAATAAAACCACCAAATCGTCTCTTTTCTTGTTCATTTATATAGCCATCTATAGTTCAATGATAAGAAATATAGACATTGGCATTTTTATATTCAACAGAATTTAGAAAGGATTTCTTCCCTACTGGGGAATAACAGGAATACTAAATAAGTAAAAGCCATGCTGTTGTTATGTGGCAGTAAGGAATTAAAGTATTACAAGAGTTGGGAAATGTAAATGCTGGGCACCCAATGAGTGCTTTCCTGTATATCAAATAGACTTTTTGAACGAGATAAGTTACATGTTTTATGCACGTAAAACAAAGAGAGGTGAAAACTACTGAGCCTTCTTAATCCTTAATTATTTAAATCCTAACTTTTAATATAGTTTAAAATTTAAAAATTGAAATGAATGCTATATCTGAAGCTGGTAAAAGAGTAGAAATTAATCCAATCAAGTATATAGTTTTAAAAGGAGATAGAGATAGACCTTATATGCCTATACTAATTTAATTAAATATTTATCTTTAATTTCATTAATGAAACTAGGATGTATAGAATATGACAAAGGACCTAGATCAAAATTCTGCTTCAGTCATTAAAAAGGCAACAAGGCAGACTCTGTAGGCAGGGCTGAAACTGCTGATGTGAAGTGAGAACAGCAGTAAATGTGAGTACGTGCAAACACATGTGCAAGGTACAGTGGGAAAATGAAAACATACTTACATGAAGGTGGCAGGACCATGGTAAATATTAAATAGCTTATTACTATTAAATGTTTTTAAATTGTTGCAATACTTTTTAATTTAAAAAGTGTAGCTTGTTAAAAGAAAGAGAAAAATTCACTATTTTTTTCTTACATACCTTAGTGGAGCAATTTTTCTGATCATTCCTGTTAAAGTTTAAAGGTTAGTTGAAAGGTAATAGGGTTACTGAAGAGGAGCTCTCTGCTAATAACTGCCAAATTTCTCTCCCTGCCCTCTTCACAGAGTTCTAGGAGTGACCTGTATGGTATCACAACTGCTTCTCTTTGTATCTAAAGCTATCAATAATTTGGCCCCAATTTACTTATGCAGGTTTAATTTTCCACTTGTGTCACAGTAGTCTCTACCTCACTCCTTAACTATTCCATAGTTGTTCTGGACAAGAATTTTATTTTCCTTATATGTCTAAATCCTACTATTTCCCAGGGCTGGTTCAAATCTGAGTTCTACAATAAAGCTTTCTGATCACTGCAGGTTACACTCCTCATCCCTATTTTTTAACTATGCAGAGCAATGTTACTTATCTTTCACAAACAAATGCTTTGGTGTTCAGCCATATTTTATCCAGAATTACTATTCAAGTGTTAACTGTAATATTTTGGAGAGTTCATAGTCTAGCCCTAATGAAAAAAAATTCCTCAGCCTCAAAGTATAATTCCACAAATTACATATGAATCATAAACGGAAAATGTACCTCAGTAACGGACATAACTTTAACCAAGCAATCAAACTTGATGTCATCAATATGGGATAAACTGCCATTATGTGCTTCCTAATGAAGACATAATATTGTCTATGCAGTATTCCTACCAAATTGTGTTTAACTTCAATAAAAATATAAGGAAGCAATAAAGCAATTCCAAATTGAGGAACATCTATAAAACTGGTCTAGGCTCTTAAAAAATACAAGTGTCATGAAAGATTTAAAAAGACTGGGGAACCAGTGTAGATTAAGGAAATAAAACAACTAATTACAGTTGCATCATCTGCATTCTGCATTAAAAAAAGAGATTGGGTTGAAAAAAGCTATAAGAATATTATTAGGACAACTGGAGAAATCTGAATATAGATTGCATATTAGATGATACTGTTATATCAGTTTTAAATTTCCTGAATGTGATAATTAGACTGTAGTTTATGTAAGAGAACATCCATGTGTGTTGAAATACTTATGGGTGAATCGTCACAATATCTGTAGCTCCTGAAACAAAATATTAATTGGTAAGTCTAGGGTATTTAATGAATTATTTATGTAATTTTCCTGCAGCTTTGAAATTTTGTAAAATTGAAAGCATGTGTGCATGTATGTGTTGGATGGAGGTGTAAAAAGTTCCTGGCAAGGTGATTTCCATTAGTAGGTATTCAATATACAGCTATTAAATGACTCAAAGAATAATACTGCTAGTTCTTGACAACATTGCTAGCTGTATTTGTGGACTGATATTACATATTCCAATTCAGCCCTAGGAAAAAGGCTATATAAAAACCAATGACACTTTCTCTTTTGTTAGCTCAGCTCTATGTACCTTCATAGTATTTGTAGGTGCTATTCGGTGTTTATTTTGCTCATTTAACTAAATGACTTGGATAGGGAATTTTGGGAGACAACTTCATGGGAATTTTTCAGAACTAATTATCAATTATAGTGAAAAGATAAAACATACATAATTTTAAATGCATTGTGTGTGGTTGAAAAGTGGACTCAGAAAATGCTTGGCAAGGTGGTTTCTAGTGACTCCTTCTCCAGGAGAGAAGTTGGGGAGGAAAATTCCTAAACCCTTCACCATATTACATACTTGTTCCTCCTCCGGGACTGGTGAGCACCAGAGAAGGGTGTGGGGTTTCCATGCTTTTATGAAGTGTGGCCACTGCAATGATTTTTCTTTTATGTATGCATAGCTTTGTGACATCTTCATCTGCTTTAACATCTTCTGCAGTTCTTTGTTTCACAGCAGCTCCAGGATCAAAATTAAACACCTGGAAAAAGCACAGCCTTTGTTTAAAATATGTCTGTAAAAATATTAAGTAAAAAGATCCCCTTGTTAAAAAAAAAGAAGTTCTACTTAGATTAACCCATATATCTGAAGAAAACTTTCTCAGGTTTTTAAATTTAAGAAAAGCAACTTTATATATAATGTAATAAATACCTTCTGCTGAACTTACGGATTTTAGTGGCAGGGAAAATAATGAAAATTATTCTAATTCTATGACAGCCAAGATAAATACATGGAAAAGTATAGTATCTGATAATGTTCCCAATTTTAGGTATTTCCTGCTGTTACAATAGTACAAAAAACATAAAACAAAGTTAAAACCCCTAAAATCTGACATTGCTACATGCTAATTTTTTCTTTGGGTTTATTTTATTGCTATATTAATATTACCTTTTTACTGATTAAAAAAATCTACTCTATTTAAAAAACGTTTATTGTATATATACATATAAGCTGTTTCAAGGGCTTTTTCTTGAAAGAGGTGACACAAATAAAAAAGGAAAAGTTGTCTATTGATCTTCAGTTCTGAGGTATTTGTGGAATAATGACCTGTGTCTACAGTATATATTTATAATCATTGAAAATGATTTTGCTTTTTACCTTGCAAAAGAGTAGAACAGTTTCACTTTTGGCTGGAAAGGTTCAGCTTTGTGATTTTAAAAATATTTGTGGCAGATTTATCAACACCAGTGCTAAAAATAACATTGCTGACTGAGCAGTAAGGAAAGAAAATACTGCACTATTAAAGAATGAGCATGGGTACAGATCTAAGAAAAAGGTGCAAAAGAGTTTTTTTTTTTGCATAAGAGATTTTGATGAAATACTTAATAGGAATATAGGTTTGTCACCTTTGAAAATGACTCTTGGACTTGAACTATTTTCCACAATTTTTACGCATTCCAAAATGCATGCAAAAGGTATCTAACTTAAGACTTTAAAATGCATATATGATTGGAGAAGTAATATAAAAATGAAATGCCAAATGAGAAAAGCAAATATATGAAACACCTAAAAAATAAAAAATTGGTGATACATCTATTGTGAAATGGTTACCTTGGGAAGAATAAGAGGACATTCCAAGCCACACTTGCATGTTCCGTCAGTAAGCAGGTATGTTTTAACCTGCTCCAAGCAAGATAACAAAGACCCACTGGGACTGTAAAAATAGTTTAAAAAAACATCAGGAAATAATTCTGACTGCACATATTACATGAAAAAAAGGCATAATTTATAGTTTCACTGTCCTTCACAGGATAATATTTGCCTACTAAGGAAAAGCATTTTCTTTGTCAATATTATGTTAGCTACTAAATTATAGCCTTTAACACTATTGCTCTTTCTTTTGAACCAAAATATTTCTCAGAAAAATACAGATATTCATAAAAAAACAAAAGTACTTTGACAACTGAGAGCAGAGTAAGGATGAGAAGAACGATATTCTTAAAAAAATGTAGGTAAGAAAGGAACAAGAAAACTACATGAAAGTAATCATTATCATTTTGAACCAGAAGATCTATTTTGAAAGCTGTTTGGAGAAAAACTGAAATTTAGGAATGTGTTGGAGGTCAAACCAGAGAGTCACTATGAAAGTTTAGGCTAACAAGTTCATTCCTTTAATCTTGCAGCTCTAGGACCAAGTTGTCTCTCTACAAACAAGTCTCTCTTGTTTCTCCCTCATTCATGTGTTTCTTTGAATATAGATCAGTGTTGCCAAGCTCAAATTCTAGTGAAGAGCCGGACTGATAAGAATGGGGAACTCGAGGAAACAGTTTTAGGTGGCAGAAAAGTGCCTTGCAGGCCTTGCAGCTGGTGACTGGGTAGTGCTCTCAATGTTACTACTCTTTGGGTGACAGAAGTCAGCATTACATGATTACTGATCAAATTTAAGTCTATACATTAGGTACTAATTCAGATGACAGGTTAAGTCTTTAATGTTTATTTACATGAGGCTTAGTTTAAAATGGGCAATTTTTATCTTAGGACTTTCATTATTAATGTATTGATCTTACAACTTACATACATATTATGTTTTGACAATTATTATATACTTTTCATTCAAGAATATCTTTTATTTATGACTATTTACCAAAACTTTCACTTAACGCCTTCTGATAAAATTTCCAGAAACAATACTTTCCATTTTATAAACAGAGCATTACACTACTTGTTGTCATTGTTCAGTCGCCTAGTTGTGTCTGACTCTTTGTGATCCCATGGACTGCAGCATGCCAGGCCTCCCTGTCCCTCACCATCTCCTAGAGTTTGCCCAAGTTCATGTTCATTGCATCAGTGATGATGTCCAGCCATTTCATCCTCTCACACTCTTCTCCTTCTGCCCTCAATCTTTCCCAGCATCAGGGACTTTTCCAATGAGTAGTCTGTTCTCATTAGATGACCAAAATACTGGAGCTTCAGTGTCACTATCACTCCTTCCAGTGAATATTCAGGGTTGATCTCCCTTAAGACTAACAGGTTTGATCTCCTTGCTGTCCAAGGGACTTTCAGGAGTCTTCAAGCAACACAGTTGGAAGGCATCAATTTTTTGGCATTCTGCCTTCTTTACGGTCCAGCTCTCATAGCCATATGTGACCACCGGGGAAACCATAGCCTTGACGATACAGATCTTTGTCTGCAGAGTAGTGGTTCTGCTTTTCAGCACACTGTCTAAGTCTGTCATCACTCTGCTGCCAAGAGGCAATCAATGAACTTCTGATTTCATGGCTGCAGTCACCGTTTGCAGTGATTTTGGAGCCCAAGAAGAGGAAATCTGTTACTACTTCTACCTTTCCCCCTTCTATTTGCCATGAAGTGAGGGTGGCAGATGCCATGATCTTAGTTTTTTTTTTTAGTATTTAGTCTTAAGCTGGCTCTTTCACTCTCCTCCTTCACCCTCATCAAGAGGCTCTTTAGTTTTTCTTTGCTTTCTCCCATTAGAGTGGTATCATTGGCATATCTGACGTTGCTGATATTTCTCTTGTCTATCTTGATTCTGGCTTGTGACTCATTCAGCCTGGCATTTCTCATCAGTGCTCAGCATATAGGTTAAACAAACAGGGTGACAGCAGACAGCCCTGTCTTACTCCTTTCTTGATCATGAACCAATCAGTTGTTCCATACAGGGTTCTAACTGTTGCTTCTTGACCCGTAAACAGGTTTCTCAGGAGACAGGTAAGATGGTCTAGTATTCCCATCTCTGTAAGAGCTTTCCACAGTTTGCCATGATCCACGCAGTCAAAGGCTTTAGGGTAGTCAATGAAACAGAGATAGAGGTTTTTCTGAAATTCTCTTGCTTTCTCTATAATCCAATGAATGTTAGCAATTTGATCTCTAATTCTTCTTTCTTTTCTAAACCCAGCTTGGACATTTGGAAATTCTTGGTTCACTAAAGCCAAGCATGGGAGATAAGTGCGATTGTCTGATGGTTAGCACATTCTCTGATACTACCCTTCTTGGAAACTGGGATGAGGATTGACATTTTCCAGTCAATCTTTTACACTGCTTTTTACAGACCTTTTACACTACAGGTGTAGACTATTCTGCTTCTACAAAAATACAGGTAGTAGTTTGCTGTCTATAAATAAATCTGCTTTAGAATGCAATTCATATTATTATTTATGGACAACCATATAAATGACTTAGGTGTGTAGAAAAATCACAATTAAAATCCTCAACTTTGTTAACTCATTCATTTATCTGGGCTAACACTTTTTTCCAGATGATATGCAAAGAATAAGAATTCCCATATTACAGATTGGAGTTCCACCCAATGGGAGGGCCAGCAAGGTGTTTTTGGAGGTCTGGTAGCTTTGATAAAACAAAATAACTAGTTATTATGTGAAGAATTCAAGAAGATTGTGAAAAAAAAAAAAAAGACTGTCTCATGTGTTACGGTTAAAGAAAGTCTATGAATGAATCCTAAAGGATTTAATTGTAAATTAAACTTGAATACAAGAATTCCTGAATTCTATAATATTAGAGTACTCCAGACACTTTAGAAACACTTCCTCTCAATCAGTCAGTTGGGTTCTTTCCTTCAGTTGCAGCTCTTTAATTAAATTTTGGGAGTAATAATTAACACAAAAATAGTTAGAAGTCTTATGGCATAGATAAAGCTTAGAAGATTGGAAGCAGGTGGGAGATTTAATGTGTAGTCTCAATGCTACCCTGAGGCAGGAACAGCTGGAAACTACCCTAAAAATTATAAATAAACTACACATTGCAAAGGAAGCTATAGAAGGAGGGCTAGCCTCTTATATACGTTCAAGTGGTAAGTTAACCAGTTACACATACACATGAATCAAACCTATGCTGGGCTGAATTTATCTGAAGATGTTTTAGCTTATCTGGCAAAGTTAGTTTCCAAAATAATCCCTAGTGTGCAGATTTGGGTTGGGAGAATTCAAACTAACTCATACTAACAGTAAAGTCTACTCAAACTTGGGATGTCATGAGCAAGACAACTGACAGACTTCCAGACTTAATTTGTCTTAACTCTCAGCAACCTAAAAAGCTGATTTATCTTTCATAGGGAGAAAGAAGAAACAAAACAAAAACAAAACAAATGAACTGAAATTATCAAGATTTTTGGAGTTAACTGCTCTTAGTTGTAAATATATAATATTTGTTCCTTACAGACTAGAAAAACTGTAAACAGGAACACAACACCAGTATCTTGCTACATTACATTGATAAAGTATTCCTTGAAGTTTGGCAACAGGATTGGCAATAAAAACACTTTGGGAAAGTTATCCCATGTGTCTTCATCCATCTAATCTTTAATGGGGTGAGCTCCACATTCCCTGCTTTCTTATCCCTTCACTTCAATTAATATAGAGCACCTCCTAAATATTACAGAAATTAAAAAAGTCGTTCAAAAGAATTTCAGTTGGTCGTTAAGTTTACCTCAAGAAATAACTTCTACCAAACAAACAAATCCAGGACAGGATCTGAACTGACTTCTGAGATGTTATAGTACAAAATTGTTTGGGTATGTATCATGGGAAATTCCTCATTTATATAAATACAGCTTTGCACAAACAAGAATTCTATTGAAGCTGAGATACAAATAAAAGTAATACTGATGAACTGAAAGCAACATAATTAATCTAATGATGCAATGTGATATCTTTTAAAAAGTTCTCTTCATCATAGCTTTTTAAAAAATTACATCACAGAGAAAGATTTATGGTATCCTACTCACATATTTGCCAATAAACTACAAAGTAAGGAACCTAGGTGCCGATTATTTAATAAGACTAAAAATTCTTGCCAACAGTTATTTCAGTCAATTTGCTCAACATAACAAAGACCATCAAAATTTAAAAGAACAGGTATTTACATGTAATCTGTATGATTTTTACTTGTGAGATGACTCCATCATGACTTTTTCTTATTATTATATGCAGGGAATAGATTAAAAACTGCACAGAAAAAACAGGTAAATTATTTTTAGTTAATATCAGGCATTAAGAAACTGGTAATTGAAACTGCCTATAGAGAAAAACACAACCTTACATCAGAGTAGCCAGCGGAAGCACTATGAAGGACAATAATATTGTCAGGAGACATCGGGTCTATTTTCAGTATTTTACATTCTCCTGCGAATGTGGTAATGACGCTCATGGGTTTCTTTTAGAAATCTTCATCTTTTTCTTTATCCTTTTTAGAGAGATAAGCAGGGCAACACTTTATATAAACACAAATAATGCATAAAAATCCTCTCTTGTAACCTAAGGCAGGTTTTATATTGCAAAATAATATAAATAAAAACACTTAATATTTCCAGCACAAAGATCATTTATTCAAATTGATTTGAGGTGCTACCAGTCACAATATTTTACGTTCTCAGAGGAACAGGATGTACCTTCTTTATTTGGTGGCTGCAAACTTGGAGATAATGCAGGTAATGGGAAGGGCTCACCTGATGTAAAGCACTCCATTTTGATCCACACGACGCTGCCAACCCACAGGAACTTGTATAGCTGGAAGACCTCCATCCTTGTCCCCTCCGTCACACTCCTTGCCTCCATTCATTTTCTGTGTCTGCTTAGGACTCCCCAAAGATATCAGCAATAAGATGATGTCCTTGTATTATAGGGCATCGTGGCCTTCAAAAATGGCCAATGCAGCACAGTTTTCCCCAGACTGTACAAAATGCATTGGGAAGCTTCAGCTCAGTTTGGAACCAAGTCCTTGAAATCTGCCATTGTAGAAAAAATCAGTTTCCCATTATAATCTACATTAAATAACCAATATTTAATTCCTAAGGATGGTCTACATGGGTAAAAACAAGTGCTTCTGACTAAAGAAAATCATATTCAGCAATTCTGTTACCTGTCTGAAGTGGGAGAGGGGAGGAGTGTAAGTTTTAGTTCAACATTTTGTCTTGAACCTTCATGTTGGACTAAAAGAACCTCTATTGTTTAGAAACTGGTCTCATTTTTACAGTGTGAGTCAGTTAATATTTTCAGGTACTACCCGCCTTTATAGGCCACATTCTTTAAAGTTTCTCTTCATCTTCAAATCTGAATCCAAGATGTTGCAGGTTGGTTCATCTGATGTTTTCATGTCTTCAAAATTCAAATAAGGTAGCCTGAAACACATATAATTATGTAAACACTATATTTAATAATGAAAAACTGAGAAGCTGCACACTTTTAAAAATGGAATAAACTGGTAAGTGTAGCAAGCCATTTTGATGTCCTTTGCTGTCAAAATCACATGTCAAAGTCAACTTTTCTTCTTGCAGCTTGATCTACTTACTCCAGATCAACCAGTCTAGGGCTCTTCAACACATGTAGCTTTCTAATTACTAGAGACAGACTCATAACCATGGCATTACACATATATACAACCTCCTTCTGGCAATAAAAACATATCTATCACCTCTTGTGACCTAACGGCTAGAAAGCTGTGTGTTAATACAATCACTTTTGATTACTCTTTAATTCTACAAACTCCTATGATTTACTTTTATACTCATTATATTCACCTAAACAAGAGGGTTTCTTTTTTTTTTTTTTGAAGAGAAAATTAAAAGGAAATAAACACACAGTGCATTCCCAAGTATGAGAAGACTTTCCCCCACTGTTCCTGGCTATAAGAGTGGGAATTGCTTTACTTAAGATTTACAAATTCCCTTCTATAATGGAGTATTCTCTTAATTCCTTTTCTGTGTCACAAGGTACTGTGTGGGGAGAAGACACATCGGCCTGAAACAGCAGCAGTCAGTGCTAAGGTGGAATGCTACAAGAGGTCATCTTAATGGAACTGGTGAATAAACAAAGATGGAAAATAAATTTTTAAAAAAATTTAGTACTTAATTCTGGTGAAGAATGTGATACCACAGTTGCTAACACTGTTGTGGCAAACAAGACTTTTTATAATCAATTTAATACACAGTGTGTGATTACCTTGTGGAACTCATGAAAGTACACTAAAGGATGAATAAAAAAAACTGTTCTAGTGTTATATGAGTGGAACTTGTAGTTTGTTGATAAAAATTTCTGGTGACAGCATCATCCATTATTAAAAATGCTGAATCTTAAACAACTTAACTGAAAGTAAAGGTAATGTGCTCTCAAAAACTGTGTTAAATGACTTAAGATTCATATCACAGTATTAAGACTGTTTAAATTTTAAATAAAAAATAATATTTTAGATAGTTTTATATATGCATGTGGAGAAGGCAATGGCAACCCACTCCAGTACACTTGCCTGGAAAATCCCATGGATGGAGGAGCCCCTTAGGCTGCAGTCCCTGGGGTCGCTGCGAGTCGGACACGACTGAGCGGCTTTGTTTTTACTTTTCACTTGCATGCATTGGAGAAGGCAATGGCAACCCACTCCAGTGTTCTTGCCTGGAGAATCCCAGGGACGGGGGAGCCTGGTGGGCTGCCGTCTATGGGGTCGCACAGAGTCGGACACGACTCAAGCGACTCAGCAGCAGCAACAGCAGCATATATGCATGTACGACTCAATCAACAAATTAAATAAATTAAACAGTGTTAACAGACATAAAACTACTCAAGTTCCAAACCTTTCTTCAGATTTTTGCATTGGGAAAGTAGGAGAATATAGTTAAAAGCATTATGTATTCAGGCATATGCCTTATTTGCTGCCTTGGCTGTGAGGCAGATTAAAGGTGTTGCAATGAAGCATATACTAATTTAGCTGAAAGTCAGGAAGCATGGAAATGGGAGTGGGAAACACTGGCAAGCAGTGGGAAAAGTAGCAAAAATTTATTGGGAAAAATGTGGAGTATAAAGGAAAATGCCATATAGTGCATTCTCAGTGGTGACTCAAGGTGCTACTTACATTGCTAAGCCCACTCCACTGGGTCTATGACTCTTACAGAAATGACCTGCTTGCAGGCATAGCACCTTGTTCCTGTCTCTCATTCATTGCCCCTTTAACCACGATCCCTGTTGATCATGTATGTGTTTATTCATGTTTCATTCCACAGTTAGTGAGCAGCTATTATGTATGAGGCTTATGCTATGTGCTGGAGCACAAAGGTGGTATGTGTGCTTAGCTGCTTAGCCATGTCTGACTCTTTGTAACCTCAGGCTCCTCTATCCATGGGATTCTCCAGGCAAGAATACTAGAGTGAGCTGCCGTTTCCCCCTCCAGGGGATCTTCTCAACCCAGGGACTGAACCCTCATCTCCCGAGGCTCCTGATTCTTCACTACTGAGCCACCTGGGAAGTTCCACAAAGGTGGTAACACACCACTTTATCCAAAGCCCAGGGTGATGTCTGGCACCAAAGAGCTGTTGAGGGGAAAAAAAAAAAGCTGCTGAGTGGGGAAGAATAGAAAAGAAAGAGGGAGGAAGGGGGTCAGGAAAGGATGGAGAAAGCAAGGAAGGGAAGAACAGTCCCTGTTCTCAGGGAGTTTCCTGCCTAGTAGAGCTCCTGGTGCTAGTGAAAGATGGGAAAGAATTCTGTGTCATTCTGGACTCCCAGTCTGATCAAACAGCAACAGACATTGATAAGTAAACATAATTTTTACAGCCTTTTTTTCACACTCATTTTATTACTTTATTGATGGTAAAGCGTCTGCCTACAACGTAGGAGACCGGGGTTCGATCCCTGGGTTGGGAAGATCCTCTGGAGAAGGAAATGGCAACCCACTCCAGTACTCTTGCCTGGAAAATCCCATGGATGGAGGAGCCTAGTAGGCTACAATCTATGGATGGAGGAGCCTGGTAGGCTACAATCTATGGGGTTGCAAAGAGTCGGACATGACTAAGTGACTTCACCTCACCTCACCTATTCCTAAAGAAAAGTCTTCCATGGCCTGTGGTCTTTAGATTGGATTAGCTCTCATTTCCCTTACTTTCAAGCTTTCTGATTATTTGATGCCAATTTCTCTTTCTTTTTAGTTTGCTTGCTCTTGCGTGTGACTCCAACTTTCCTGAGATGGACTGGTTCACGCCCTTCAGTAATTTGTGGATCTGTCAGATAATGACATCAGACTGATTTCTGCCAAATATCTTCCTCATATTTCAATAATTAAAACTACAAAGATCTGATGGCTGGGTTTTAGACCTGCAGTTTTTAAAGCATGGTCCTGGGACCACCATCATTACTGTTAACAGCTAGGATCCTGTTACAAATGCAGAATCACAGAACTGACCCCATACTTTTTCAATCAGAAACCCTGGAGGGCAATCTTTTAAAACAAACAAACAAACAAACAAGCCCTCTAGGTGATTGAATGGCATGCTCAAGTTTGAGACCCACTGACTCAGACTTCTGTATCAGCTTCCCTTCCCAGGATAGGACCCCGTTTTACATTTCCACGGCTGGCCCACTTCTTCCTTTTGTTCCTGGGAGGATCACTCTTTTTTTCTTTTTGGCTGATACTTTGGCATTGTAGAGGCAGCTTATTAAGGGCCTTAGGAACTCCTCACAGAGCTGAAGTCCAGCAACTATTATCATTTGTTTATCTCTAAGTGGGACTGATTTCCTCAACATTTATTTTATAAATTTGGAAAATTCAGAGATGTTTATGATGAAAATTAAAATTAAAATTGAGCTTTAATCTCACCATTGAATAATAACCACTGCAAATATGGATGACTTTCAATCATTGTTTTAAAAAGTTTTAAAAGCACACATTAAAAAGAGTCTAATAAACAATGAGCTACCACTCCAAATTTACAATGCATTTTGTCACTTTGCTTATTTTAAAAAAAAACACTTAGAAAATATTACAGATGACGTTCAATACTATCCCTCACTCCCATCCAGTTTCTCTTTTTAGTCCTGTTCCCCTCCTCTCTGGCCTAAAGAAAACAAACACTCCTATTCTGGTCTGTAGAGAGTCCCTTGGACTGCAAGGAGATCAAATCAGTTAATCCTAAAGGAAATCAACCCTGAATATTCACTGGAAGGACTGATGTTGAAGTTGAAGCTCCATTACTTTGACCACCTGATGCGAAGAGCTGACTTATTGGAAAGGACCCTGATACTGGTAAAAATTGAGGACAGAAGGAGAAGGGGATGCCAGAGGATGAGATGGTTGGATGGCATCACTGACTCAATGGACATGAATTTGAGTAAGCTCTGGGAGCAACCCGGGAAGCTCAAAGATTCGGACGTGACTCAGTGACTGAACAGCAACAATCAATCCTTCCAGGCTATGTTTTTATAGGTAAACAATATTTGGCTTTGTTATATCTATTTTAAAGTTTTTACTTTTACATAAATACTATTATACATATATATTCTCCAACTTGCTTTTTAAAATTCAACATTGTTTTGAGTGCTCTCTCTGTTAACATATACAGATCTATCTCTTCTGCAGATATATGATCCAATTTGTTCATTTTAAACATTTGAATAGTATTCTATCATATAAATTTACAAATATTCATCTATTGGAATATCAATCATATTAATGCTGGGTCTGCACATTTAAACTTTGGAGGCACTGCCAAATTGCTCTTGACAAAAGGTAAGCTAATTCCAATTTTTTTTTTATGTATAATAGTGCCTTCTTTAAATATTAAATTATTACCACTCTGCACTTTATTTTCAACTTAAGCATTTTACTATGGCATTCAATATTTACTTCCCTTTTGTGGAAATAGATTTTTCTCCTAAATCTTCACAGTTACAAATAAATCTAAGATAAATATCTCTGTACATAAATCTATTGCCATTTTGATAGTTCACTGAGAAGGCCATGCATCTCAAACTTCTGAAAACAGATACATGCCCTCTTTTGCTAAATATTATAATCTATTCTATTTGCCTCTGAGATTCTGATAACTTTATCTTCTATATAGACCAATTATTCAAGACTCATTAAAGTTTTATTTTTATAGTTTTATAATTAAAAACAAAAGTTTATCCTTTTTTTCAAATTTAACATAAAAACTACATATCTACAACATTTTCCCTTCACCTCTCCTGAAGATTTTATTATGACCTACCCTGTTTACATGGCTTGGTTTAAGCCCAAAAGACACAGATTAAAACAAAAATGTCCGGAAACATGAAAGGCACTTTTGTCTCACTAACACTGAGGATCAGGGATAGATCTTACACACAGGAGATTATTTAAATTGATGCCACAAACATTTCTGGCAGAAATAAAAATAAAATAAAAAAAGTAGGGTGTGTGTGTGTATATGTGTTCTGAGGAGAATATCTGCCACCATTCTACCAACATTTTCATTTTCCACCCCCCTTTCAATATGCAAATAAGTCTATGACAGTTGGCTTTGGTTGAACTGAATTTTAGTGACCTGATTTAATTCTTTGCATTGGCTTCATTTAGAATTCAAACTAGACGTCACCTCCTCAAAGAGACACTGTAAATCCTAAGTATTCTCCCACACATTGTTAATTCACTGATACCTCTATGTTAACTGATTTTTTAAAAATCATTTATTTGTTTGTTAATCTTTCCTCACAGGAATGTAAACTAACTCCTTACATCAGGGACCTTGTTTCTCTAGTTTCTTCCAATAGTTCCATTTCCTGATTAAAGCAGGTTTACTGCCTTGCCTACAGGAGGTGCTTAAATACTTGATGAAGACTACGTACATTCCAATTAGTCAACATGGTTTTCTATTCTGTTTTTTACCATATAGATTTGTAAGGTTTTTAGCAACACAGGCAACTAAAATGAAAGAGAAACTTTAAAAAGAAGTCAGTAGAAGCTAGGGACTATGCATGTTGACAAAAAACACAAAGGATTTTTTTTTTGTTTGTTTTTGCTCTAGCTTTGCCCCTAATGATCTCACAATCTCTGAGTAATAATATTTGTGTAGAAAAAGCATGGTAGGGCTTCTAAGAAAGATAATATGCTAACTTTTTATTTTATTTGTAAAGCACATCAGAGTTTTATTTAAATAGCTTATATACACACTTTAATTGGATTAATAAATAAACCACTAAAATGAATGCAACCATATAAAAATGAAACCTGTATTTCAACATGATGCTAACTAAGGCAATAGATGGCTTTTTCTCTCTCTGTTTTACCAACATTCTTGTCAACTTAAGAATAAACTCACTGTGTTATGCAGTGTTAAGTGTATATTTTAGAAGTCATACCCCAAATACCAATAAGACTAGGTATCAGAGAATATGACATCATGAAAATAAGTAGCTACTTTTCATAAATTTCTCTGAATAACAACAAACATCATATATTTTTCTGAATAATGTCACAAACTTGATTAATGGTGAAAACAATGAATTGATTTTTAAGTCATGTGATACTCTGAGTAAATTCTATTAAAATGTTTATCACATTAATCATACATTAATCTTGTGCTCAGTGGCATTACTTGGATACACAGTAGGACAGAATGAATACTGAATGAACTACTGATTTATCAAAATGAGACCATGTAAATTAGATAAAATACCAATATTGAACATAAGTGTAAATTATCAAGTACATATTATACACAATGATTATAAAGTTAACTCATGAAATATTCAAAGTTTAGAAGTCTCCTCCAGTAAGTCAACTATACTTCAATAACAAAAAAAGGAAATCTCTTCCATTCTGACATTTGTAAGGATTTAACGCCTCATGTTCAACACTTGAGAAAAAAGGCTCACATGAAACCTTCTGTATCTAAATTCTGAAACAATATGTACATGCAACAACAGATATGACTGGATTAAGAAATAACATGAGCATTAGCATTTTGAAGCATAATATCTGAGTAGCCACAACATTATTATTATTTGATTGAGTAATAAATGGATATACTCATCCTCTTTCCATTAGTTAAATTATGCTTGTTAGGGTAACCCTAAATGATATTTGCCCCTTTCAGTTATCTTTCACCCTCATACCAATTTACACAGTTCCTTTATAGCACTTAGCCAGCCCTCCCATCCAACTTTGCCATATGTTTCACCTTTCACCTATTTGTTTAAGTTATGCATTTTTATTTATGAGCACGCTCATCTTACAGTTATATCTTCTTTCATTTAAAAAAAATCTTCCAATAAATTAGCTTCATTTTAACTCTGGTTGTTATTTTCATTTGGTTCTTATCTTCACTGTGCAGTCACTTTTTCCAAAACAGACCTCTCAGATATATCTTTTGTAAGAGACCTAATGCCTCTGCCAGGATCCACTTACTCACCCCAAACTACCCCAGTGCAATTTACATTTGTTTTACAAATTTATCAGGATATAAGCACATCTTTCTGTCCTGATCATTAAAATTCTCTGCTTTCAAACATCCTTGCCCTTTCAGTGTAGAAAAGTGTTAATGTTCAAAAACTGTGTATGAGGATGACATCAGTCCTCAGAGGCAAGGTAACACGCAAACTGAACTCTGCCCATCAATGGTCAGGAGGATAATTTATACAAGCCATTTCATGTTAGCAATGTTCACCAACTTACACATTCTAGGCACACAGAAGCCTTTAGAAGACTAAATGCTAAATGTAGCAGGCTGCAATTGGCCACAAATATCTTGTAGTTCCTTCCATTAGGAAATGAGATTTATTGCTCTGCCCTTTGGATCTGGGCTGACCTTGTGACTTGCTTTGATCAGTAGAATGTGATATAGCTCAAGTGATGGGCCTAAGCCTCAAGAGGCCTTGTATCTTCCACTCTTGCTTCTTGGAATGCCACTGTCACACAAAGAACCGGAACTGGCCCTTTGAGGATAAGAGACCATGTGGAGAGAGAGAAATCCAGCTGGTCCGTCTGAAGCTCCAGACGCATACATGAGTCTAGCCAGCACCATGTGGAACAGGGATGAGCTGTTTCATGGAGCGTAGCCTAGTCTTCCAACACACTGAATCAGCAGTATTATTTCAAACAGCCAAATACTACACTGGAAGTGATCTGAAAGTCTTAAATAGGGTTTTATTTAAATTAACTACAATATTGAGATGCTACGTAGCTCTATCTTTTCTTAAGTTTTGTTGAGGATAGTCATTTCGGTTTATTTTGTTTTTATTTTAAAAAATTTTTGTCCACAGTGTGCATCATGTGGAATATTAGTTCTCTGACCAGGGATTGAACCTGTGACCCCTGCCTTGGGAGCTTGTAGTCTTAACCTCTGGACTGCTGGGAAGTCCTGTAGCTCTATCCTTGTGACCTTGGGGAGGTTTTAAAAATATTCTTTCCTTATAAAATGGAGATTTTGTAAAACTGTTCTGCTTTGGAGATACAATAAGCTAAAAGTCTTAAACCAGTACCTAGCACATAATAAATATCTACATTATTACTTATGTGCATGCATGCTAAGTTGCTTCAGTCATGTCCAACTCTTTATGACCCCATGGACTGTAGCCCACCAGGCTCCTCTGTCTATGGAATTTTCCAGGCAAGAATACTGGAGTGGGTTGCCATTTCCTTCTCCAGGGGATCTTGCCAACCCAGAGATCGAACCCAGGTCTCCTGCACTGAAGGCAGATTCTCTACTATCTGAGCCACCAGGGAAGCTCACTAGTATTATGCTGTTATTTCTCTACGAGGAGAAAAAGGAGAGTCAGAAAGAACACATTAAGCAGAATGACCTACACAGTACAACAAAAACTAAGGCTATCCCTTTGACCAGTTCTAAAAATGCCTCAGCCTATCACCCTTACTTTTCTGCTTGGAATGACATCTCTCACCACCACAGTCATGTTTTTCATTAAACCAACTTCTGTTTATCTCAGTTTAAACATCACTTCCTCAGAGAAGCCTTCCTGGTTTCTCCAGTTATTATTTGGCTTTCCAAGTCTAACTGAACTCTCCTTATAACTCTCCCTGATAATATTCAGGAATTCACATGTATTACTACACAACATTGAGCTCTCTCTTTGCCCTTGCCATTCTACATGACTACAAAGAAAACAGAATTGAGACAACTAACTTTAAGGTAAAGCTTCCCTTTGTGCTTTTGAAAATATAGAAGGAAAGTGAGGGTTTGTATGCACACGAAGAAAATGCTTACTATGCATTTTACTTTCTTAAAAGTCGAAAAGAGAATAATCACGGATTCCAAATATATATTATTTAAAAAAAATTCAGAGAACTGTCTGAAAGTATAGTAGGTCACACCAGAACATCTAGGACATAATAAACTCATTAGAACTCTGAGGGAAAATTTATTTATGATTTACTTCTGTATATTAAGCATCAACATACTTGGCTATTTTTGCTAGTATAGCAAAGTTTCTTATAAGGATTATTTATAAAAAAAAATACTTGCCTTCATTAACATAATCTTTTTAAGAGTGCAGTAAGCAAGCCGAAGGGGTGATTTTCACATTTTATCTGTGCATGATTGGTATTCTGGTTACTCAAGGTATAGCTCAATAGGTTGAATCATTGTTAAAAAATAATGTATATCAGCTTTTTAAAAATTAAAACTGTACTAAGAATGAAATAAACATGACTTTGGTCCATTTTGGGGTTGCACAACATATTGAAACAGCTAATGTTTATGTACTCTTTTACTTAAAAAAATGTTTAGCATTCTTCAATTCACCTGGCAATGGGGTTACTCAAAGAGAAAACAGGAGGACTCCTCAGCCACTGGAGAAACAAATACATTGTCTCTACATATGTATAAATATTTAGGAACACTCAAGTCTAATCAACATCTCTAGCAAATATAATTAAATGTTAAAGATAACTATAGTCTAATTAATTATCTGAAAAGTTCTCCCAAGATGCAAGAGGAGGAAGATGGTCTCTGTGTTAATTCTAGAAGGGGGAGCCCAAAGCACAAATCTCTAAGTTCCATGAAATAAATGATATTTTACTGTGTTTATTTAGCTTACACATCAGGAATGAAATGAGTAAGTAGTAACACCTGTAGATGTTTAGTGGTGTCATATGAAAAGTGTCTCAAGGAGGCTCCATTTAGCATGTGACTGTTCACTGGAATGCTGAAGATGGCAGAGAAAATGTAGCAGCCAAAGAAAACTTATGCACAAAACATTCAATTTAGAGAGGCAGGTAGTTTCAATAGCACAAAAACTGGGCACAGAATATTTTACCGAACATGCTGAAGAAAAGCAAAACGTAGAAAATAAAGTCTCCAATTCAACAAACAGGAACTGGAGAGCAAAATATAAAACCAAATTACAATCAGGAGGGCTCTAGGCAAAATCTCACCAGTAGCAGTATTTGGTGCACGCACAGTTCAAGAATAATAATACAAGTGAATTAATTGACAATATTTAAATCACAAGGCATATGAAAATTTGCATTTCTTGCTTTACCTGGGAAACTGGACAATGTGGTAACACTAGGTCAGCATTCCTGCCTTGCAACAATTATCTGGAACTGATCAATGGCTGCTCCTTCAGACAGGACTCGGCTCTCCAGTTCACTGCAGTGGCTTCCTGCTTCATTCCCACCAGCCTGGCCTCTGTAGGCACTTGGGTTTCCAAACTCTGGAATAGAAAGGACCTTGAGGTAAGGCTTGAAAGACAGACTCTAGCCCTTGACAAGAGGTACAGCTTACTTTTTTTAATGACCACTTAACCTATACGTCACAGTTTCTTCACAAGGGTAGAGGATAAACTCTCAGTGGATATGCATTATTAGATTATGAAGGAATGCTAGTCAGTAAGCTTGTTTTTAACACAAGCGCAGTCAACTTTCTCAATGAAGTTGATTTGACCCCCAGACAGTGGTGATTGTTCAGTTAGAGGCAAAGGGTGCAGAGAATGCTCATCCAACTTTAATTCTTTTTCTTTCTTTCTGTCTTAGTACCATTGTCAGCAATACCACTATTTCAGGAACTTAATGTTGGGATCAAAGAATTATGGAAGCAAACTGTACATTATCAACATTGAGTTACAAAATGACATTGTCCTCCTGACATTTAAAATTGCTTTCTTTTAGCAAATAAGAAAAAAAAAATTGTAAACACTTTCAAAACACTTGAGACCTTATCACCCTTTACTTAATTTTCTCCTAGCCATCAGGGAAACAATGACAAGGCTGTGCCTCAGCTTGGATTAAATTATCTTTGGTGCAGTTTAACTCATTTTGCTCGGTTTCCATCATCACTGAACAATCTTCTGATTATTTGATGGATTTGACAGAGGCTTTGATATCATTAACTTATGACAGGTATCAGATACCAGTATTTCAATCAGTGTAAACAAACCAATCAACAGTCAATTGGTTTATAAATTAAGTTCTTGGAAATATAGATGGCCTGTGTCAGACCCTAGAGGCCCATCACCTTGAGAGGAATGGCAAAATCAATGTTTCTCAATTGGAAGAGTAGCGGGTCACATCCTGGACCATAATTACCCCACAGGATGTTCCTCTAACTTTGGGGTCTTTCCAAATATCTGGCCTCTTTTTTATTTTTAATTTTGGGCCAAAAAAGGACAGGGGATGATGTAGGACAGGGGTAGCAGCATGCTTGAGCAATGCTATTCCTCAGAAAGCAGCCAAGAGAGATAAAGAAACAATTAAAGGATGTGGGACCAAGGTTAAATAACGAAGTTTCTATAATCTTGATATGTTAAAGGTACTCCAGGCATTATACTGAATGTTTTAAGTATTTATCGATAATCAATTATATGTAAAGCACTGTAATAGATACTCGGCACACAGACACAAAGAGAACCTAGTTTCCCTGGTGTCCACCACCCATCCCAGCCTGAGGAGCTTACTGCCTGAGAGGTGGGCATGGGGAACTGGGCAGGTTAGGTAAACAGGTAATTACAATACTGAGTAATACCAGTTGTGATAGGGCTAGGTATGGAGTGCTAAAGGAACATAAAGGGCAAGTCTAGTTTTCAGGGACAGGAGGAGGCAGGATACATTTAAGGATGCACAGAGGTTACACAGGCAAAGAAAGGTTACTAGGAGACCTGAAACTTTCTCTAATCTGTGCAAATGATCTTGGTGTGAAAAGATTAATATTGAAGATTTTATATTTGCTTGGTAATAACAATTCCAATATTCTACTCATTTTTAGCTGGAAAGCAAGCATAAAGGTCTCATTTTCTTAGACCTATTAACCTTGAGATGTAAGTGATGAGGCATTAATGAATATTTTCCACAGGAAGATCTGGATGCCTGCTCAATGACTTAAATAGAAATGACCTGGCATCTAGATAAGCAAATATTGTTCTTCAGAAGAAACACTATGAAAGAATGATGATTTGCCTCTAAGAAAGTGATATTAGATGTGACTGTATTGGAAGTAGAAGCTAAAAGAAGCAAGATATGGATGAGGGAGTCTTATCCTGGAGATAAAGTAGCTTAAAACTGTAACTATACCCTTTAAAAAAAGAAGTCCATAAGTGATGAAAATAAGATGACTACTGTGCTAAAGTTGTTTTAGACAAATGTATAAATAATACTGGCTGATATTCTATCATCTGGGACTTTATACATACACATATCAGCTCATTTAATCTTTGGCACAACCTTATAAGTAACTACCACTATTTTTTCTTTTCTAGAGCTGAGAAAATCAAGGCAAGAGAAATTAAATAATTTTATCTTCCCTTTCCCTCTCCAATAATTAATTTCCCCTCTTTCCTAACTTTTTCTTCTTAATATTTATCACTATGAATAACATGCTACATATTTTACTATCTATCCTATTATCATCTGTCTCCTCTGATCAGAAAGTAAGCTTTGTGAACATACAGATGGATATATTAGTCACCAAAACAGGCAAAGGATGTTCTAGGTGGCCTTGGTGGTAAAGAACCCACCTGCCAGTGCAAGAGACACAGGAGACATAGGTTTGATCCCTGGGTTGGGAAGATTCCCTGGAGGAGGAAATGGCAACCTACTCCACTATTCTTGCCTGGAGAATCCCATAGACAGAGGAGCCTGGAAGACTGCATTCCATGGGGCTGCACAAAGTCAGACGTGATTGAAGAGACTTAGCACACATAATAGACAAAAAACCCTTGCTAATTAAAATGAAAAATTGAAGAATAGTTGATTTACCATGTTGTGCCAATCTCTGCTATACAGCAAAGTGACTCAGTTTTACACATATATACATTCTTTTTCTGAATATTCTTTTCCATTATGGTTTCAGTTCAGTCACTCAGTTGTGTCTAACTCTTTGCGACCCCATAGACTTCAGCATGCCAGGCTTCCCTGTCCATCACCAACTATCAGAGCCTACTCAAACTCATGTCTGTTGCGTGGGTGATGCCATCCAACCATCTCATCTTCTATCGTCCCCTTCTCCTCCGGCCTTCAATCTTTCCCAGCATCAGGGTCTTTTCCAATGAGTCAATTCTTTGCATCAGGTGGCCAAAGTATTGGAGTTTTAGCTTCAGTATCAGTTCCTTCAATGAATATTTAGGACTGATTTTCTTTAGAATTGACAAGTTGGATCTCCTTGCAGTTCAAGGGACTCTCAAGAGTCTTCTCCAACACCACAGTTCAAATGCATCAATTTTTTGGCACTGAACTTTCTTTATAGTCTAACTCTCATAATCATACATGATTACTGGAAAAATCACAGCTTTGACTAGATGGACCTTTGTTGGTAAAGTAATATCTCTGCTTTTTAATGTGCTGTCTAGGTTGGTCATAGCTTTTCTTCCAAGGAGCAAGCGTCTTTTAATTCCATGGCTGCAGTCACCATCTGCAGTGATTTTAGAGCCCCCCAAAATAAAGTCTGTTACTGTTTCCATTGTTTCCCCATCTATTTGCCATTAAGTGATGGGACCAGATGCCATGATCTTCGTTTTCTGAATGTTGAGTTTTACGCCAACATTTTCATTCTCCTCTTTCACTTTTATCACGAGGCTCTTTAGCTCTTTTTTGCTTTCTGCCATAAGGGTGGTGTCATCTGCGTATCTGAGGTTATTGATATTTCTCCCGGCAATCTTGATTCCAGCTTGTGCTTCATTGTGCCTGGCATTTCACGTGATGTGCTCTGCATAGAAGTTAAATAAGCAGGGTGACAATATACAGCCTTGACATACTCCTTTCCCAATTTGGAACCAGTCTGTTGTTCCATGTCCAGTTCTAACTGTTGCCTCTTGACCTGCATACAGATTTCTCAGGAGTCAGATCAAGTGGTCTGGTATTCCCATCTCTTTCAGAATTTTCCAGAGTTTGTTGTAATCCACACAGTCAAAGGCTTTGACATAGTCAATAAAGGAAAATTAGATGTTTTTCTGAAACTCTTGCTTTTTCGATGATCCAGTGGATGCTGGCAATTTGCTATCTGGTTCCTCTGCTTTTTCTAACTTCAGCTTCCAGTTAGCATACTGTTGAAGCCTGGTTTGGAGAATTTTGACCATTACTCTGCTAGCATGTGAGATGAGTGCAACTGTGTGGTAGTTTAAACATTCTTTGGCATTGCCTTTCTTTGAGATTGGAATGAAAACTGACCTTTTCTTGTCCATTATGGTTTATCCCAGACTAATTTTTGCTTTGGGTTCAACAGCTCCTTGAACTCTGGTTTTGTATCACTAATTTTTTTTTTAACTTCTTATTAGCACAAAGCATAAAATCTTATACATGCTGGGGCCAAAAGTATTGATTGAGTGAATGATGAATGTGATTAATCAGTAAGGGTATACAGAACCCTTGTCATTGTGGTACTGCACTTGTCACCATGAGATGGGGAAGTAGTGTTTTTAAAGAATTTAGGAATATAAACAGGTAGAAGCATGAGGAATACTTGGGATACAGTATAAAAAGTCACATTTCATTACTTTTGCTGTTCAAGCATATAATGGTGCCTAAAAATGCTTATACACTACACTTCTCAAGACCTCCTAGTATTCTGCTGCATCAATCTTTCTTGGAAATGCCAGAACTGTTCAGAACTCTGCCTGTGAACCTGTGCAAAGAACCTGTGCCTATGTTCCTTGTGCAAAGAAAGATTTCCCCCTAATTTTTAAAAGCAAACTTCTTTAAGAATAGAACTCCTCCATTATGGCTCTTCCAGTCCCACTTAAGAGTTACTATCTCATTCTACAGTGATGTTTTAATGTAACAGCACTCCCCATATTCTTTTATATACTGATATTATCAGGTACTTGTTATAAAAATAGTATGCTTTGAGTTGACTTTTTTGTTTTTCTCACCTAGAGAACTTTACTTCCCCACAATATAACCATAAATAAAGAAAAGCTCCCAGTGATATGATAATATCACTCAGTGATACACAAGCTGGTTATTTAACCAAAATCAAATGAATAGAATCTACTTTTCTTATTTTCAGCTCAACTTCTGGGTTCAGGGACTATCTTCATTGACTAGAAGAGTACCTGGCAAACAGATATTACGTATTAAATAAATAAATGAATGCCTGTATACAAACCATGGCAATAAATGCTAAATGGCATGGCATAAACTAAATGTACTATAGGAACTCAGAGATAAGAAATACTAGAAAGAACAATGAACTAACAGGAAGTTTAGTATCCACAATTTTCTAGCTGTATAACTGAGCAAGACATATAATCTAAGCTTTAATTTTTCAATTTGTTAAGATTAATGGGCTGAACTAGATCAGTTGTTTTCAAATTATTTTAGCTGTAGCTCTCTTTTGTCTAATGAAAATCTAAATGGAATCTCACTATATAAATAAAGAGACCACATTATAGTATTATTTATTAGCTTTCTAACACTGAGACAATTGTGATTATCACAGAAAAGCTATTATAAATGGCAACTTTAAAAAAATAGCAAATTTGGCTTTGGCAATATTTAAGATTGTTGCAGTCAAAATGGTCTAGAAGCTTGAAGGGAGGTAAAGAAAATCTTGTTTCCACTACGGAATGACTTATCTAATCTTTACTCACATCTCTGGTCATGAATACAAAACATGGGCAAGAACCACCCAAAACTTAAATTAAGCAAGAGGGCTTACTTTAGTATAATATTGTCACACTGATTTGCCACTGCAGAACTGTAAAGGAGTCATAAGGATATAAGGTAGAAAGATGCCTCTAAGTCATATTTGTATTTTTTTAATGGAACTTAAATGCATTGTAGCTGTTCTCTTGTTTGCATAATTTGATTTGGATATATAACAATGGTGGGCTTCCCTGGTGGCTCAGACCATAAAGAATCTGCCTGCAATTAGGAGACCCAGGTCCAATCCCTGGGTCTGATCCCCAGGAGAAGGGAATGGTTACCCACTCCAGTATTCTTGCCTGGTGAATTCCATGAACAGAGGAGCCTGGCAGGCTACAGTCTGTGGGGTTGCAAAGAGTTGGACATAACTGAGCAACTAAGCACACATATAACAATGGACTCAATTTTTTTTAAAAGGCTGGCTAAACACTTAAAAATAAAAATAATCCTCTTAAGAAGTCTAAATACCTACATGGAAATTGGAGGTAAGGCTTTAGTCAGCAGTTCATAAAATATAAACAAGCAGCACAGTTTCTGTTTCATGATGTGCTTATGTGTTATAATTTGGTATACATCTGAGTGAGCATGCTGTTTTTATGACAGTGTTAAAATACTTCATATAATTTTAAAATTTAGATTTGTGTCCAACATTGGGAAACTCTGAAGAACTTCCTCCGAGTTAGATGTTCTTCTGATCCTCCTAATGCTGTCATTTCTACGTAAGCTAGAAAAGCTAGAAAGACTATAAAGATGACTTCAGTGTCTTCAAATCAATGTATCTATGTTTACCAAGATAAGATACCCATGGAACAGAGTTGACCGAATTGAAGTGGAGAATTTGTGCTAGGGAGTATCAGAAATACAACTTTACAAAACATGTCAGGGCTTCCCTGGTGGTTCAGTGGTTAAGAATCTGCCTTGCAATGCAAGGGACACTGGTATGGGAAGATTCCTTATGCCCTGAGGCAAATAAGCCTGTGAACCACAACTATTGAGCCCGTGTGGAGCAACTACTAACGCTGGCACATCCTGGAGCCCACACTCCACAACCAGAGAGTAGCTCCCACTCTGCACCAACTAGAGAAAGGTGCGCACAGCCCCAAAATAAACAAACTAAAAAAAAATGTTAGTCTTTCTAGTATTGGGTGAATCTCTACGCACATAAAGCTGAAAACGGTTTTTGTATCAGAGATCCATGACATTTCTAACATCAGCATTGCTGGTGTACAAGTATCTTAATTTATAAATGCAATTTCATTCCTATGTAGTAATTCACTGATAGTGACATCTGTCAGATGGAGAATAACTTTTCAGTGATTTTGTTTTTATTTACTTGAAGAACAGCCTGATTTCAACTACAGAGGAAAGTCTCTTAACTGACCTCCACATAAACAAATCACTGAATTAATTGAAACAGAATTTCCATTTGAAAACAGACAAATGTTTACTTGTGCTCTTATCACTTGAATCATATGCTGTTGACTATCAATTGTGTTGTTTCCAAAGCTGTCTGAGTCAATAACATTTGCTGGCGTCATTTAGGCATTTAATAAAATGTTTTGAAAACAAATGAAATATAAATAAAAAAAGAGAAAGATTATTTCCATGTAAATTAAGTTGAAAGCATAGCTTTTAATTCCAGCCTCTTAAAAAATGAGGTTGAAAAAGATGGGAAAGAGCAGAATCTTGTGAGGAAAACCTTAGAAATCATGATTAAGAGCACCAATTCTGTACTCAGACTGCTGATATTAAAATTTTGGCTCGGTACTTGGTGTATGACTTAGGGTAAGTTACATGTCTGTTCTTCAATTTTCTCAAGTGCAAAATGAAGGTAATACTAATACCTACCACACTGCTGCTGCTAAGTCGCTTCAGTCGTGTCCGACTCTGTGCAACCCCATACCTGCTACCACACAGTGCTGAACAAATTGAATAAGTAAAGATTTGTAAAGTACTTAGTGTCCAGCCCATAGTAAGCACTATGTAAATATTTGGTAAATAAATAAAAATAGCTTGCCATAAAAAATAAACTCAACGGCTCTAAACAACTGAAATCACACATAATGTATCATCTGATCAAATTTCCATAGAATATCACAAGAATGTGACATCCCCAAACATCCTTGTGTTCATAAATTTAAAAAAGAGTCACCTATATATAGGTAGTGGTGAAAGACAATTTGAGTTCAACAATCATAAATTTAAGGCTGAATCCAAAATGTGACCTTATTCACCAGAACATGAGTTATCAGACAAGACAGCAGTATGGACGGAACCAGACCTCTGACTTATTGAGTATACAGGCATAGGAAAAACAAAAACAAATTATATGACTTCTGAAATTTACTAGCAAACTATTCTAAAAAACATACACAAACATATAGAGTGGGGCAAGAGAGAATGATATAATAAATATGGCAAAATGTTAATTGCTGAATTTGCGCAAATGGAGTTCTTGGCACTACTGCAGCTTTTTGGTAAGTTTGAAATAATCTCAAGTTAATAAGTTTAAAAAATGTAAGAAAATCACAAACAAAAATAAAATAGGATCTGGTTTTGAAGAGGGGTGAGTAAAAGACAGGGGCAATGAAGTCTGAGATATGGCAAATGTGTTACTAAAATATGGAACATAGAATCTAAGCTGGAATAACAGTTTATATGAAGTTAAAGGAGCTTCTCAGGTAGTGCCACAGTAAAGAATCTGCCTGCCGGTGCAGGAGACACAAGAGACATGGGTTCCATCCCTGGGTCAGGAAGATCCTCTGGAGAAGGAAATGGAAATCCACTCCTGTACTCTTGCCTGGGAAATTCCATGGACAGAGGAGCATGGTGGGCCACAGTTCAGGGGGCTGCAAAGAGTTGTACACAACCAAGCATGTGCACACACACACACACACGAAGTTAAGAACATGCAGTACAGGTATCAGAGGAGGAGGAAAGGAAATGTGAGTATATGAGAGGCAGGAGAGATATTCTAACCTGAAGAACGTAAAATGCCAGGAAGACAAAACATAGACTTTTAAAAATTATAAGGCAAAGTGATCAAATGCTCAAACAAATCAAGAAGAAAGAAAACTTCCATTTCAGGTCAGAGAAAGTTAATATAATGGGCTATTTTACTTTTGAATCTCTTTTCTACTTTGCTAACCACCCTAGCCTCACATCTTGGTTGGAATAACAAACTTAAAGAATTGTTTATAAAAAAAAAAAGAGGAAGAAAGAAAGAAAATTCGAGTTCATCTTGCATGACTGGAGGATTAATTTGAGACAGGGATAGGTAGAGAACGAAAAAACCTCCTGGAGCAGTTGATAAAAATGTGTCCTTTCCTAGGTGTTTATATGGAATTGGCTTGGCCTTGAATAGTCAGACAAATGAGGTATGATTAATAAAAGTAAAGACAACATGATTATTTTCCTAGAGAACCCAAACTGGAAAATTATTAGAACCAAAGATGAAAGGATTTAGAAGGCAGTTGTTGTTCAGTTGCCCATTCTTGTCTGACTCTTTGTGACCCCACGGATTGCAGCTTGCCTCCCTGTCCCTTACCATCTCCCCGAGTTTGTCCAAGTTTATGTTCATTGCATTGATGATGCTGTCCAGCCATCTCATCCTTTGATACGCTCTTATTCCACTCTCAATCTTTCCCAGCATCAGGGACTTTTCCAATGAGTCGTGTGTTCACATCAGATGACCAAAATACTGGAGCTTCAGCTTCAGTATCAGTCCTTTCAGTGAATATTCAGGATTGATCTCCCTTAAGATTGACTGGTTTGATCTCCTTGCTGTCCAAGGGACTTTCAGGAGTCTTCTCAAGCAACACAGTTTGAAGGCATCAAGTTTTTGGCATTTTGCTTTCTTTACAGTACAGCTCTCACAACCATACATGACCACTTGACTATACAGATCTTTGTTGGCAGAGTAATGTCTCTGCTCTTCAATACAGTGTCTAGGTTTGTCATCTCTTTCCTGCCAAGAAGCAATTGTCTTCTGATTTCATAGCTGCAGACACCATGTGCAGTGATTTTGGAGCCCAAGAAGGGGAAATCTGTCACTACTTCCACCTTTCCCCTTCTATTTGCCTTGCAGTAATAGGGCTGGATGCCATGATCTTAGTTTTTCAGTCTTTAGTCTTAAGCCAGCTTTTTCACTCTCCTCCTTCACCCTTATCAAGAGGCTCTTTAGAGTGGTATCATTTATATATCTGAGGTTGTTGATATTTCTCCTGCCTATCTTGATTCCAGATTATAACTTATCCAGCCTGGCATTTCTCATGATGTGCTCACCGTTAAGCAAACGTGACAGCAGACAGCCCTGTCCTGCTCCTTTCTTGGTCTTGAACCAATCAGTTGTTCCATACAGGGTTCTAACTGTTGCTTCTTGACCTGCATACAAGTTTCTCAGAAGACAGGTAAGATGGTTTAGTATTCCATCTCTCTAAGAGCTTTCCACAGTTTTTCATGATCCACACAGTCAAAGGCCTTAGTGTAGTTGATGAAACAGAGATAGATGTTTTTCTGAAATTCCCTTGCTCTCTCTATAGTCCAGTGAATGTTGGCAATTTGATCTCTAGTTCCTGTTCCTTTTCTAAACTTAGCTTGGACATCTGGAAGTTCTTGGTTCACATAATGCTGAAACCTAGCTTGCAAGATTTTAAACATGACCTTACTAGGATGGGAGATGAGTGCAATTTAGAAGGTACCAGGGTATAAAACAGGAACAAAACAAAACAAGAACACAAAATCAAGAAGGGGATAAATGCTCTATCAGCTAAATATATTAATTAGCTGTAGTATTGGTATTAGAATAGGCAAGTAGTATAACAGAAGAGACTGGCCACCAAAAACCCCAGAGATATGCAAATTCAGCTGATGACAGACGTGGTATTTTTGTTTTTTGTGGTGACATTTTATAATAGGGAAAGGATGGCCAATTCAATATATGGTGCTGGGACAACTATATACTCGGTGTGAAGAAGGAATTCATAGGGCCTGGACTCCATCTTAGGCCTCTTCACGCTGATCATGCTCAGCCACCTTTCCAATGGATTCTGAACTCTGTGTTTAGTGCCTATGAAAACAACAGAACGATAAGACCCCCTCAAGACAGGGGAACCTTGAAGATCGTATCTAGGTTACTCATCGCCTAAGAGAAAGCGTACACTAATCAGCCCTTCCTCCAGACAGGCCATAAGTTTTTCTGTATCTATCGGAGTGTAACCTCGGGTTTATTGATTATTGGCTAACTGTTTGACTGTTTGAGCACATGAGCACATAGTATGTGAATGATGGGGTTATTGGGATTGTATTTTCCTTGGTTTATGTAAGCCTCAAGGAATTTGGAGTGGTGGGTTCAGACACGTACACATGGGGTATAAAAGATTTTCACAAATGCTGGTTGGGGTCCTTGGCTAAGAGGAGACTCTGCCTTGGGCCCACCGGTGTAATAAACTGCACTCCACTATCTGCATTGTCCTTCTGAGTGAGTTTGTTTCCTGGAACGTGTGGCTACAACAGGGGGAAAAGATGATTTATTTTTATAACTCATATGATTCACAAAAATGCATTTCAGATGATTTAAGACTTAAGTAAAAACAAAAACTAAATCAAATTAAAATATAAATGCAGTAATATACTACAAAAGAATATGTGTATCTGTACCATATTTATGAAAATCTTCTAAAGGAGATACAAAAAGCGAATGCCATAATGAAAAACACTGTTAAATTTGACTACATCAAAATTTAAAACTTCTGTTCAGCTAAAGGATCACCAAAAAACTGAAAAGACAACTGATGGCCTGGGGAAATCATCTGCAACATAAATAACAGTCTAAAGCATTAGTATCTTGCATACANAAGTAGTATAACAGAAGAGACTGGCCACCAAAAACCCCAGAGATATGCAAATTCAGCTGATGACAGACGTGGTATTTTTGTTTTTTGTGGTGACATTTTATAATAGGGAAAGGATGGCCAATTCAATATATGGTGCTGGGACAACTATATACTCGGTGTGAAGAAGGAATTCATAGGGCCTGGACTCCATCTTAGGCCTCTTCACGCTGATCATGCTCAGCCACCTTTCCAATGGATTCTGAACTCTGTGTTTAGTGCCTATGAAAACAACAGAACGATAAGACCCCCTCAAGACAGGGGAACCTTGAAGATCGTATCTAGGTTACTCATCGCCTAAGAGAAAGCGTACACTAATCAGCCCTTCCTCCAGACAGGCCATAAGTTTTTCTGTATCTATCGGAGTGTAACCTCGGGTTTATTGATTATTGGCTAACTGTTTGACTGTTTGAGCACATGAGCACATAGTATGTGAATGATGGGGTTATTGGGATTGTATTTTCCTTGGTTTATGTAAGCCTCAAGGAATTTGGAGTGGTGGGTTCAGACACGTACACATGGGGTATAAAAGATTTTCACAAATGCTGGTTGGGGTCCTTGGCTAAGAGGAGACTCTGCCTTGGGCCCACCGGTGTAATAAACTGCACTCCACTATCTGCATTGTCCTTCTGAGTGAGTTTGTTTCCTGGAACGTGTGGCTACAACAGGGGGAAAAGATGATTTATTTTTATAACTCATATGATTCACAAAAATGCATTTCAGATGATTTAAGACTTAAGTAAAAACAAAAACTAAATCAAATTAAAATATAAATGCAGTAATATACTACAAAAGAATATGTGTATCTGTACCATATTTATGAAAATCTTCTAAAGGAGATACAAAAAGCGAATGCCATAATGAAAAACACTGTTAAATTTGACTACATCAAAATTTAAAACTTCTGTTCAGCTAAAGGATCACCAAAAAACTGAAAAGACAACTGATGGCCTGGGGAAATCATCTGCAACATAAATAACAGTCTAAAGCATTAGTATCTTGCATACATAAAGAACTTCCAAAAAGCAATAAAAAAGGTAAAAAGCTCAAAAGAAAAACTGACAGTAAATACAGATAGGCTGAGAAGAGGACATGTGAAAGACCTGTGAGCTTAAAATGCTCAATCTTAGCAGTAATCAGAAAATTCAAGATAAAGCAATAAAGAAGTACCACTTTTCACTTGTAAGATGCACATTTTTAAAAGACTGGCAATAGCAAGTTTCCACAAGAGTATGGGAAAACAGCTAATGTTAAACTACTGCTAGAAGGACCAACTGTTACCTCCTTTTAGGAAGGTAACATATAGCATCAGTACAAACTTAAGATGTACATATCCTTTGAAATAGCAACTCCTCTTCTTCATTAAACCTGGAAAAATAATAAAAAATGAACATAAAAATTATGTAAAATTATATTCACCAGCACTGATCATTAGAGTGAAAGATACAAAACAACCTAAATGCCTCTTAAGTAGGGAATGGGCAAATAAAATTCATGATATGGAAGATAATACAACACTTAAGAGAGGTGGTCTTACAGTGATATGGAAAAATTTCTAAGACATACTGTTAAGTGAGTTGAGATTGTAAAAGTGAAAACATTTAGAATGGGCATCACTAATGTACTGCTAAGGAGAGATCAACAAGATAGAATGCTGTTCACTGAAAAGGCAAGAAGCAAAGACAAACCATTAACAATGAACATTCCCAGCATAAGACTAAAGATTTAAAACACCAGAGTCCAACTGAAAGAAACCAGACCTTCAGTTGGCTGTGATGCACAGACTTGCTTAAGGCAGGAAAAAAAAAAAAATCAAATTCCTATGAATTTTCCTAGGTATTGGAGTATGATTAATGTACTACTATTTAAAAGACATCCAGCATCTACCAGGCAAAGAAAGCCACTTTAATGATTCATTTAATTCTGACAATGCCAAGGTAAGTAGTATGGGTTCCATTATACAGATAAAGAAAGGGAGGCTCCAAAGTTAGGTATCCTTCTCCTAACTTTAAAAGGTCACTTAACTAATAACTGCTATTTGAAGTGAGGTCTACAAAACACCAACAGTCTGTAAGAACAGTGTGAAAGCGTGAGAAACTGTGCATGCAATATTACAGAGTCATGCTATGTTTGCCGAATCTCAGAATAACATCTGGCCTTGAAAAAAGGATGTAAAATTTTAAAAAATTGTATTTCTTTTTCTTTAAAAGAATGTTCCTTAAAAATTATAAACATTTAAGCTACAATTAAAATCATATATAACAATGTAGTACTTTTTGTATCTATTGATGGTGAAACTAGGTTCCTCTTCATGTCAAATGCCATGAATTTTACCTATTGTATATCTAGGTGCTCAAAAACAAGTAACACAAGGTATGCCCCCTTAAAACCTGAGGAATAACTTTTGGAAACCACTTGGGAGCTTTACTCAGGAGGCATGAAGCAATCAAGTACTTAGGACAAAATTATGTTTATTTGTGGCACTCTACAAAAGCTGAAGTTCTACTTTCCAGAACTGAATCAGGTATGAAGTTTAACATATTATACAGAGGTGTATATGGTCCAATCACTCAAATTAAATACCGTTTATATTGCCTATTAGCTTGATTTTAACATCTTATAGCAAGAAACCTAGGATATTAAGTATAAGCCTTTATAAAATCATTTGATTTTGTTTATTTTTATTATATACATGTCCTTGGAATTCTTCAGGCTATAATTCAATGTTTTTCCTTGATGACTTAAGGTATTTAAAATTCTTTTTGGACCAAGAGTGAAAGGCAGTAACCTTGATACTAACACTGAACACAGAGTGTGTTACATTTGAGTTTCAGGAACAATCAGCATGGCAGAAATGCTGGGAATCTGAAGCAACTTAAGAGGTTAAAACACTAAAGTTGGCTTAGGAAGCTTTAGGAATATTAGGAGATGAGATGATGCAAGCAATTTTATCTCTGGAAAAACCAATCTAATGTTAATGAAAAAATTTCCATGGCAACTTGATACAGAGGCAAAGATGCAGAAAAAAAATGATAAAAGGTATTTGGGTATTGTTCGAAGACTTTATTGAAGCTTTCTGCTTCTAAACTTCAACTGGGATATGTTTTAATATCTTTATTTTTATAGTTTTCAAGAAGGATACTGATGACCCAGATTAACCTGTAAACTAATAAACTAGTTTCACTGACCTAGAGAATCAAAGTTACTGGAATAAGTTATATAAATTTTAGGAGACTTTATTAATTCTAGTTCATACTTGAGCAGTAATATTATTTATTGATCCATTTTTTTTGGTCAGAAAGATATTCAGATTTGAATTAGAAAGCAGATGTTGACATATATGCCATCAATTGAACACATCAGGCAACAATAAAACATACCTATGAATTTTTACAATAAAAACAAGAGATAAATAAAAGGAATTTACCTAGGTGATAAAACAATAATCATGAAAGCTTTGAATAAATTTCAAATTTAAATTACCAGGTCATTTCTTACTAGTAATAAATAATAAATCCAAAGATGTGACTGCAATGATAATTCTAATGTTTCTGGCATGAACACTTCAAAAGACAACTGTAGCAATAATTTGTATATTTTAAGTGTGAACACTTCAATAGACAGTATCTTTTCTTTTTTTTTCTGCATTGCGTGGCTAATAGGATCTCAGTTCCCTGACCAGGGATCAAACCTGGGCCATGGGTGTGAAACTGCTGAGTCCTAACTACTGGGCCACAAGGAACTCTCCTCTATCCCAATTTTTTTTTTCCAATAGACACTGTCACTTTTGGAAAAAAAAAAAAAATGCCAGGATATTATAATACAAGTACTTTGATTTAACTGTATTATAAAATTAGTGCTGAATGATAGATAAAATCCCATACTATTTCATATTTTCAATCTTGTTTTTTATCAGACATCACAACAGCTCATGACTATATAAATTCTATTTTCCTAGAAAAAAAATTGGAAGCCTCAATCTACTTCATATATATATGACCATACATATAAGTATATAAGTAAACATACATACACATAAAATGCCAGAAAGCCACTGGGAAATTTCATATTACCAACTCTTCATTACTCTCACAAAGTGCAAAGACTTGTCATTAACAATTAAAAGTGAAATTATACATCATCAAAATGCATGTTGTGAGATGTTACTGTTTTTAAACATTTCATTTGTTCAGCTATAGATATGAGAGTACTTGGGTTAAACTGAACCAGTAATTCAGATAATGAGAATTTTACAATACTTTTATCCCTTTCTTTCACTGGACTTTTTAATACTTCAGAATTAAAGAAAATCTTTGTTGAAAAGAGTCTTTTTCTAAGTTTTATGATTGGCTTATAATATGGTTATTCATTCATTTGTACAAAAGTATATGAACTGGGTATAAAATCAAATGAAATCAAATCCTTCATTAGGGCCTACTATACACCAGACATAGTTCTAGGTACTAGGGATACTATAATTGGGAGGCTTATGCTGTAGAGGTTAAGACCAAAAATCAATAAATGAATATATAAATAAAATAACTACCAGCCATGTGAGGTGCTATGAAAGAAATAAAGAAAGATCTAAGAGAGAACAAAGGTAAGGAGTGGGAAAGATCTCCTTTAGAGGGATCCCTGAAGAAGTACTCTCTGAGGAGATGAAATTTAAGTGAGACCTGAAAGATGAGAGAGAAACTGTGCATGAGAAGGGAATAAGGGGAATAGTTTTCTAGGTAACAGAAATAGCATGTGCAAAACTCCAGAGGTGGACGAGTTGGCTGTGTTCCAGAAACTGAAGGAAGATCCATGGTGGTGGAATATAATTAGTGAAGTGGGGGGTGGCACGAGATGATGTTGGAGAAATAAGCAGAGAGGGAATGATGTAGGGCCTTATTTCTCATAATCATGTTGTGAATTTTATTTTAATTGCAATAGGAAATTGTCAAGAATAAAAGCATAGGAGTAATATGACTTTAATTGTATTTTAAGAAGGTATCTCTTTTTTGTTGTGTTAAGAATGGATTGGAAGAAGCAATGGCTAGAAGTCTGTGATAAAGGCTGACAGCCTGATAAAATTTTGGATGCTTGTTTGTAACTGCCTCTTAAAACTACTTCTTTGTATTAAGCTGTGACTACTAACAACAGGTGTGGGTTTCTCAGGTTGTTCAGGGCTGAAGACCCCACCTACCATGCAGGAGATGCAGGTTTGATACCTGGATTGGAAAGATTCCCCTGAAGAAGGAAATGGCAACCCACTCCAGTATTCTTGTGCCTGGGAAATCTCATGGACAGAGAAGCCTGGTGAGCTACAGTTGACAGGGTTGCAAAAGAGTAGCACATAACTTAGTGACTGAACAGCAACAAGAATAACAACAGGTTTAGTTATGATTCTCCTTAATAAACCACAACCTTCTCATGGCCGAGAAGCTTGTATAAATCAATGAAGCTATGAGCCATGCCATGCAGATCCATCCAAGGGCCAGGGTCATAGTGGAGAGTTCTGAAAAATCATGGTCTACTGGAGGAGGAAATGGCAACCCACTTCAGTATTCTTGCCTTGAGAACACCATGAACAGTATAAAAAGGCAAAAACATATGACATGGGAAGATGAGTCCCCCCTGGTTGGAAGGTGTCCAATATGCTACTGGAGAAGAGTGGAGAACAGTTACTAATAGCTCCAGAAAGAATGAAGCACCTGGGCCAAAGTGGAAACAATGCTCAGCTATGTATCCGTCCAGTGGTGACAGTAAAGTCCAATGCTGTAAAGAACGATACTGCATAGGAGCCTGGAATGTTAGGTCCATGAATCAAGGTAAATTGGGAGTGGTCAAAACCCACCAAATCAATGACCTTTTAAGACATAAGAATCAGAAGACAAAAGTATGGGGGCCACTTCATGGCAAATAGAAGGGGGAAAAGTGGAAATAGTGACAGATTTTATTTTCTTGGCCTTCAAAGTCACTGTGGACTGTGACTGCAGCCATGCAATTAAAAGACACTTGCTTCTTGGAAGAAAAGCTATGACAAACCTAGACAGTGTATTAAAAAGCAGAGACATCACTTTGCCAACAAAGGTCCACACAGTCAAAGCTATGGATTTTCCAGTAGTCATGTACAGATGGGAGAGTTGTACCAGAAGGAAGGTTGAGTGCTGAAGAATTCAAGTTTTTGAACTGTGGTGCTGGAGAAGACTCTTGAGAGTCTCCTGGATGGCAAGGAGTTCAAACCTGTCAATCCTAAAGGAAATCAACTCAATACTCATTGGAAGGACTGATGCTGAAGTATCAATACTTTGGTCACCTGATGCAAAGAGCTGACTCATTGGAAAAGACCCTGATGTAGGGAAAGACTGAAGGCAAAGGAGAAGGAGGTGGCAGAGGATGAGATGGTTAGATAGCATCACTGACTCAATGACCATAAATCTGACTGAACTCTGGGAGATAGTGGGGGACAGGGAAACCTGACATGTTGCAGTCCATGGGGTCACAAAGAGTTGGATATGCTTAGCAAATGAACAAGAATAACAATTATGATTGGAGAAATGGGTCATGTTGGAGACTGTAATAGTAGGAATAGTAGGAAATGTACACTGGGTATGGTCACACACGTATCTTAGACTTTGGAAAAGCATATGTCAAAGTATTAAAAGAGAGATAAATGCACATTTTTAGCATCTATAATAAGGAATGCAAAGAAGGTTTTGAAATTAAAAAATAAAAGGACACCCTAACCATGACCACATATTTAGCCTAAGCAGAAAGCTGGAGGAACCAATGTTATGTAGAGGCTCAAGGAGTTGCACAGAGAGCTTTCCATGTGGCTTAGGTATAAAGAGATAATATTTCAAAAGTAAAATAAAAGTCATATAAACCTAACATTCAGCCTTTCAGACCTTATGTGACTGACTTCTGAATACTTCCCTGAGTGCATTTTGTACCACTCTCTTCTTTGTAAATGACTCTCATTGTGTCCTTCTTCCAGTTCCTTGACTGTGTAAGCCCAAACTTATTCTTTGGGTTTTAGTAGTTGCTGTCCCATCTTCTAAACTCTTCTAATACTTGAGTTCAACTATCACTTCAAAATGCCATCTTGTTTATTTTAATCACAGCCCATATTCTTAACTAAAATAACCTGTTTCTATGTTTACTGTCTTGCTCTCATCAATTGCCTTTAAGCAATAGAATAAGGCCTTTGTCTACCCTTTCATGACATGATCCTCAGTGCTTAACACAACTTCTGGCACATTACAGGTTTTCAGTAAATATCTACTGAGTGCAAAGGAGGAAGAAAAGTAGAAGGAAAGGAAGGGAAAAATGAAAAGGCATCAGAGAAGAATACAAAAATTTTTATCAAGTTCAGAATGAATTGAGCTTCAGAAAAATCCTAAAAGTACAAAAGGAACTTTTAAAGTTATGATTGGAACAAGAAAAGGATTAAGAGAAAATCTTTTACTTTGATAAACACAAGAATAATAAAATGAAATTAAAACAGAATTAAATTTCTATTTTGTTTTCATCAAAGAGAACAAATCTTATGTCAAAATGAAAAACTAATTTGATTAAGTATAAATCAGAGAGAACTCTGGCTTGTAGCCAAGATGGAACAACAGGGGTCATATTTGCCCTCGTGCCTGAAATAACAACAAAAAACAGATAAAATATATGAAGGAAGGGGTTTTAAGACATTAGATATCAATCAATCAAAGACAGTGACTTTTCGGAAATAGGAAGCAAAGGAAATGAACCCTAAAACTGTCTTAGCTTATTGCCTTGGGTGAGTTTCCAGTTTGCGTGCAAAGACGGTGAACCCAACTGGAGCCCAGCAGACTAAGTTGAGGAGATGTGGCTGAAGAGTCAGTGACAATCGAGGCAATGTGAATCTACAGAGCAGAATGCCAGAGAAGGAAGAGCTGCAGAGAGAGAAATGAAGGAATCTGGAGAGAATTCCCTTTGAGTATCAATCAGAGTATCTTAATCAGTGGATGCATATGAGGAAAATAACAGAGGCTGAGGAAAGAAGCCTGGCTTAGAAAATTCTGCAAGCTAGTCTTCAACAGCATGTGAACTATGAACTTCCAGATGTTCAAGCTGGATTTAGAAAAGGCTGAGGAAAATGAAAGTTGCTCAGTTGTATCTGACTCTTTGTGACCCCATGGCCTATACAGTCCATGGAATTCTCTAGGCTAGAATACTGGAGTGGGTAGCCTTTCCCTTCTCTAGGGAATCTTCCCAATCCAGGGATTGAACCCAGGTCTCCTGCATTGCAGGTGGATGCCTTACCAGCTGAGCCACAAGGGGAGCCCAAGAATAATGGAGTAGGTAGCCTATCCCTTCTCTAGTGATCTTCCCAACCCAGAAGTCAAACCAGGGTCTCATGCATTGCAGGCAGATTCTTTACTAACTGAGCTATCAGGGAAGAGGAACCAGAGATCAAATTGCCAGCATCCACTGGATCATCAAAAAAGCAAGAGAGCTCCAGAAAAACATCTACTTCTGCTTTTTGACTATGCCAAAGTCTGTGACTGTGTGGATTACAAAAAATTGGAAAATTCTTAAAGAGATGGGAATACCAGACCACCTTAACTGACTCCTGAGAAATCTGTGTGCAGGTCAAGAAGCAACAGTTAGAACCGAACATGGAACAGCAGACTGGTTCCAAATTAGGAAAGGAGTACGTCAAATCTGTATATTGTCACACTGCTTATTTAACTTCTATGCAGAGAGAGTACATCATGCAAAACGCCAGGCTGGATGAAGCATGAGCTGGAATCAAGAATGCCGGGAGAAATACCAATAACCTCAGATATGGAGATGTCACCACTCTTATGGCAGAAAGCAAAGAAGAACTAAAGAGCTTCTTGATGAAAGTGAAAGAAGAGAGTAAAAAAGTTGGCTTAAAACTCAACATTCAGAAAACAAAGATTGTGGCATCCAGTCCCATCAGTTCTGTTCAGTTTAGTTCAATTCAGTCGCTCAGTCATGTCTGACACTTTGCGACCCCATGAATTGCAGTACGCCAGGCCTCCCTGTTCATCACCAACTCCTGGAGTTGACTCAACCTCACTTTCATGCATTGGAGAAGGAAACGGCAACCCACTCCAGTGTTCTTGCCTGGAGAACCCCAGGGACAGGGGAGCCTGGTGGGCTGCCATCTATGGGGTCGCACAGAGTTGGACACGACTGAAGCGACTTGGCAGCATGTCCATCAAGTCGGTGATGCCATCCAACCATCTCATCCTCTGTCGTCCCCTTCTCCTCCTGCCCCCAATCCCTCCCAGCATCAGAGTCTTTTGCAATGAGTCAACACTTCGCATGAGCTGGCTAAAGTATTGGAGTTTCAGCTCCAGTCCCATTACTTCACGGCAAACAGATGGAGAAACAATGGAAACAGTGAGAGTCTTTGTATTTTTGAGCTCCAAAATCACTGCAGATGGTGACTGCAGCCATGAAATCAAAAGACATTTGCTCTCTGGAAGAAAAGCTATGACCAACCTAGATAGCATATTAAAAAGCAGAGACATTACTTTGCCGACTAAGGTCCATCTAGTCAAGGCTATGGTTTTTCCAGTGGTCATGTATGAATGTGAGAGTTGGACTATAAAGAAAACTGAGCACCAAAGAATTGATGCTGTTGAACTGTGGTGTTGAAGAAGATTCTTAAGAGTCCCTTGGACTGCAAGGAGATCCAACCAGTTCACCCTAAAGGAAATCAGTCCTGAATATTCAATGGAAGGACCAATGCTGAAGCTGAAACTCCAAAACTTTGGCCACTTGATGTGAAGAACTGACTCATTGGAAGAGACCCTCAGTTCAGTCGCTCAGTCATGTCAGACTCCTTGTGACCCCATGAATCCCAGCACGTCAGGCCTCCCTGTCCATCACCAACCCCTGGAGTTCACACAGATTCATGCCCATCAAGTCAGTGATGCCATCCACCCATCTCATCCTCTGTCGTCCCCTCTCCTCCTGCCCCCAATCCCTCTCAGCATCAAAGTCTTTTCCAATGAGTCAGCTCTTGCTCACTTTCTGCAATAAGAGTGGTGTCATCTGCAAATCTGAGGTTATTGATATTTCTCCCAGCAATCTTGATTCCAGCTTGTGCTTCTTCCAGTCCAGTGTTTCTCATGATATGTTCTGCAGAGAAGTTAANAGAAGGGGACGACAGAGGATGAGATGGCTGGATGGCATCACTGACTCGATGGTGTGAGTCTGAGTGAACTCTGGGAGTTGGTGATGGACAGGGGGGCCTGGTGTGCTGCGATTCATGGGGTCGCAAGGAGTCGGACACGACTGAGCGACTGAACTGAACTGAACTGAGAAAGGAAAACAGGGATGAATATGAGTTAAGGTCAGTTTTACTAAGAACAAGTCATGTTAGGCTAACATCATTTCCTGAAAGCACTGCTTGCTTGGCAGATCTGAAAAATACTATAAACCTAGTAAATTTGATTTTAATAAGGTATTTGGCAGAGTCATTAAAAGCTGTGGGCCAAATGGTATAAAATGAGAGCTAGATGACATTTCAAAAGTAATATATATTTATTATTGATAGAATTACTACAGATTTTATGACTCAATGTCCAAGATCTATCTCCTATTAGAATTCTCTACTGGCAGATCAAAAGGCTTCTTCTTTGCAGTCCTATCCAAATAAACATTTTCCATTAACTAGGATGAGGAAACACTTAGATGGAAGGATGGCTGATGGTTGCAGAATAGAATTAGGATACTAATATCCTTAAAGGAATTTGAAAAATCAGATCAGGTATAGATGAACCTATTTACAGGGAAGGAATGGAGATGCAGATGTATGGAATGGACTTACGAACACAGTGAAGAAAGCAGAGAGTGGGATGAATGGAGAAAGTATCATTGACATATATACATATTCAAAACCATGTGTAAAATAGATAGCTAGTGATAAGTTGCTGTATAACTCAGGGAACCCAGTCTGGTGCTCTGTGACAACCTAAAGGTGTAGAATGAGGAAAGGGAGGGAGCCTCAAGATGAAGAGGATATATGTATAATTATGGCTGATTTGTGTTGTATAGCAGAAACCAGCACAGCATTAACCAACACAGCATTGTAAAGCAATTTTCCTCCAATTAAAAATAATTAAAAAAATAAGATCAAATGGAAGATGGAGGTTTTTCCTTTGGTTAACTTCAAGTTCAGTGTTTTGCTATACAGTACAGATGGTATTGGACCAATGGGATCATACTTATCAGAGAGTAATATTCAGCCTATATTAGAATGGGGAATTTTGATAAACTGTAGACACTACGATATTTCATTCATCAAATTTCTCTCATAGAAAAATGAGAATAAGGAAATTCTATCATAAGAATCTTTCTTAAAAATCATCCTGTACAAATAGAATGAGAGCCAGGATTTCATTTTAACCAGTTTCTGATTGTCTTGGTGATATGGGGAGAATTAAC
This sequence comes from Neotragus moschatus, assembly GCA_006410615.1. Classification (NCBI taxonomy): domain Eukaryota; kingdom Metazoa; phylum Chordata; class Mammalia; order Artiodactyla; family Bovidae; genus Neotragus; species Neotragus moschatus. Next base: position 1,583,049 of record SJYA01000437.1, on the reverse strand, counting down.
TCTAGGTCAGTATAATGGACCAGCCTTTTTATTAATGTACTATGGCTAAGGCTGGGTGAGAATATTTATATATGGTAATTTGGCACAGTACCAGGATGGCAGTAGCATTAGAGCTGGAGGAAATAAATAGAAGACAAATACTAAGTTCTGGTAACAGATGCCGAGCAGTAATTTTCCTACTGTGTCTGAGGTGCTAGCCTTACTTTAATGAAAGCCAGCTCCACTTTCATTTTATATAAAAGGATTCCATCTGAGATTCCATTAGATAAAAGCTTCTTATATTTACAAATAAAGCAACATCTCCCAAATCAATGATCTTTTAAAACATATAAGGATCAGAAGACAAAAGTATCAGGGCCACAGGATACACACTGATGAATTAACCAGAGAATAATACTAATAACACCAAATATAACCCAGTAGGCCATGTAATCAGTTTGCCAGGGATTGGCAAATTTTGTTAAACAGTTTGTTTCAATATCAATCCTTTTTCATTTCACACATTTTTATCTTATAGAGAGATACTGAGGGCCTGAACTGGGATTTCGAGAGTGAGAATAGAGAGAAGAAATATAATTGAGTGGATCTGAAATAAGCAAATCTTAGTTATAACATGGATGTGTGGGGTCTGAGGATAATATAACGAGTGTAGGAAAGGGATGGCAAATGAGTTTTAGTTCACATGTTATCTGATATAGCACATATCTCAGCAGAAACAGAGTATACTCAAATTGGGTAATTGGTAAAAAAAACTTTACCTGCAAAGATGTGGGCAAGATTTAGGGGAAATGGCAAGGGANGTGTGGGGTCTGAGGATAATATAACGAGTGTAGGAAAGGGATGGCAAATGAGTTTTAGTTCACATGTTATCTGATATAGCACATATCTCAGCAGAAACAGAGTATACTCAAATTGGGTAATTGGTAAAAAAAACTTTACCTGCAAAGATGTGGGCAAGATTTAGGGGAAATGGCAAGGGATAGTGTATGACTCCGGGGCTGGCAAAACCAGGGACCCATTATCACCCCTAAGTGAGAAAAGAGCAGTTTATTGACAGAAGTTTGTCCTTCAGTGCAGCCAATCTGTGGCAACTCTTGTAAAAATAAATATCTCAATATCAGTCTTCTCCCACTTTCTGATCTCCTGTATACACCTCTCAGCAAACCCACCCAGAAGATAAGAGAACAAGAAAGCTCTTGATATATTCCTCAAGGTGAATGCACAAAGAGCTGGGTGAAGAGTCATAAGGATAATAATTCTAACTGATTGATGGTAGTTGCGAACATCGTGTAGAAAAGGATTCTGTGATGTCATCCAACCTCATCAGGATGAATAACCATGAGAGCCGTATAACTTTTATGAGAATAGGATGAGGCAATATCATCATGTGCTCATGAATCCTATGCCTGGAATAAGCATGTTGGAGCAACAGCACGCTGTGTATCTTATGCTTCCCAACCCAAGACTATGAAGACTTTCACACTTCTAGTTTTGTCTGAATGATAAATGACTATACTAACAAGTGAAACAAAATATATAAGAGAAACATATTAGGGAGCAGGGATGATATATTCAATTTAGGTTATGGTGACTTTGAGATGCCCAAAGATCATTCATAGATAAAGGAATCTGAAGTTCAGTGGGAAAGTCTAGACTAGAATTCAGAGTTCTGGAATAGTAGTTTATACATGATAGTTGAAACCATAAAAGTGGAGAGAACACAGAGAAAACAGAGTCATGGGTAAATATGAAATCTAGGGAATCTCAACATTTTAAGTGAAGGGCACAGAAAAAACCTGCAAAAAGAAAAACAGCCAGAATAGGCAGAAGGTTACAAGCAGCACCATGGGATATAAATTCAAAGAAACCAAGGGAGTAGAATGTTCGTAGAAGACAGTTGCCAGGACTGTCAAATGTTGAAGAAAGGGCACTGAAAAATGGACTGAAATATCTTCACTGCATATGACAATTAGAAGATTACTGGTGTCCTCGGAGAGCACTTCCAGGAATTTAATAAAAGAGGAAGCCCAGTTTCATTGGGATGAGAAGTTAATGGGCGGTAACGATGTGAACATTGCAAATACTGCTCTTCTGAATACAATGGGTGAGGTGAAAAAGAGAATGAGTTGATATAGCTAGAACAAAAATAGGATCAAATGATAATTTTTTTAATGACCAAACAAAATTAAACTATGAGGAGAAGAAGCTAATGGAGTGAAACAGAATAAGTAAGAATGAGAGAACTACCAGAGATAGCTGGAGACTATTCTACCAGTACATCCTTAGGGAAAATGTTTTGCCCACTGCTCTTGATACAGGTGACTAGCTATATAGCAGGCATATGATTAGTTAACGACCCCACTCCAGTACTCTTGCCTGGAAAATCCCATGGACGGAGGAGCCTGGTAGGCTGCAGTCCATGGGGTTGCTAGAGTCGGACACGACTGAGTGACTTCATTTTCACTCATTGGAGAAGGCAATGGCAACCCACTCCAGTACTCTTGCCTGGAGAATACCAGGGACGGGGGAGCCTGGTGGGCTGCCGTCTATGGGGTTGCACAGAGTCGGACACGACTGAAGCGACTTAGCAGCAGTAGCAGCAGCATTAAGAAAAAATGACTTGAACCAACTGGAGTCTCTTTGTCAGGAGGATGAACGAAGAAATATGGAAATAATTGGTTGATGAGCAGTAGAAACTCAGATGAAAGAGTAATGATTAAAAAAAACCCAGAAGGAATAGCACAGCAGTAATAAGTTAGATAAAATAAAACTATGAGTAGATAATGGGAGCATTTATTAGGTAGAGCATGAGGAAGTTAGACGTTAGAGACACAGAAGAGAACAGAGATGGATGGGAGAGGCAGAGGTTCCAAGAGAGGCCACATCCCTCTAAAGGAGTGACAAAGAGCGCTGCTTCGGTATCTGATAGATTTCCAGTTATGGCTCACTGATATCTTACAGTAACTCATCTTTTCTCTTAATATGAATGGGTTTCTGTTCCTTGAATTCCAAACTCCAATACTAAGACAAGGACTAAAAGCAAAGGAATGGAGGAGATAAGAGAAGTCAAGTGAAAAGGGTTGCTTTGCATAGTAGGTAAAAATCCATTGCTCAGTGATCCAAAGAAAGAAAGGATGCAGGTTGATGCAGGAGTTGGAAGAAGTCCATAGTTTAAACATTTTTCAAAAACAATAAAGATTAAAATTAAATGAGTTAAGCATCCAGCTAAAGAAGTTTGAAAAGAGACCAGAGAAAGCTCAGGGAAACACGAAGGAAGGAAATATAAATACAGGGGCAGGTGATGCAGGGAACAACATCAACAACCTCCGTAACAGTAACAAACAAGAACAGAAAACTGAAAGCTGATTATCTGAAAAGATTACGTCAATAAGCAGACTTTGGACAAGGCAGAAAAAAGACAAAAGCGAATGTGCAAAGAAAACACGGAATGAAAAAGAGGAAATAGCTACAGACATGAGATTTAAAAAGGACTACTATGAACAAATATATATTAAAATATTTGAAAAGAGATGAAGTAAATTTCCAGGAAAATATAAAATATTGTAACTGTTACAAGAAGAAATAAAGAGCCTGAATAAGTAATACAGAAATTGAAGTAATAGTCAAAGAGCACCCTTCTGAAGAAACCCCTCAGGGGTTATTTTAACCCCAGGACCAGAAGGCTATGCTGATAGGTTCAAACACATTTTAAGACATATAGAACTTTATTTCATATAGTTGTATCCAGAAAATATAAAAAGAGCAAAGGCTACTCTCGTTATTTATGAAGCTAATATAATTTTAGCTAACAAGATAAAAGCAAACTGCAAAAAACAATCTAGCTGCTTGATGAATTTAGTATGGAATAAAAGCAAAAATATGACCTCACATGTTTGTTAATGCAAAAATGCATTTGTTATTTTGTAAAAGATTTTTAACATGCAGCAGTAAAAAGTATAAATAATATATTCGACAGTAATTAGTTAATATTGCCTGAATGCCTGCTTTAAAGTTAGAAGCACAACCTTTTCCTTCCAATTCAAAACTACAGTGCATCCTCAGTGGATCCTCAGCATCAACAACTCCTTTTCTTACTTTCAATCTGCCAGCCTCCCCTCCTCTGCCATCACTGCTACTAATCCCTCATGTGTGTCAGGTTGAACAGGAACTTTAGAACATCTGCTGCATTTGTAGTTCATCTCGGAGGAGGCTGAACTTTTTCTTTTAAAGCCAGTGAACTTCTGAGACTAAGAAAATCAGATTTCCCAAACCGGGATGAAAGTGAGAAGAAATCAGAATTCTGGACAAAGAGACATCTCTGCCATTGGTGCTCCAAATCTGGTACATCTGGTTAACCTGTTAGGATAATTTAGAAGCACTGGCTTATAATGCATAGGAATCAGTGAAATGAGCAGTTTGTTGTTTTGACTGCTGGGGGTGCACATTCTGTTTTTCATGGCTTCACCATCTACTCCCTGCTAGTCTGTGAAGAGGACATAAGGGCTAGTAATGCCTTTGGATTAGGGAGATGTAAACCACAGACCGCATTGCTTTTCTATTTTGTTATTTTAACTGGTTAAGGGAGGAAAAAGTTTGGCTATTGTACTTTCCTTAATTTCAGATTTTTGACTCTCAAGGTGGGGATTTCTTTCTTTTTTCCAAAACCTTTTTATTTTGCATTGTGGTATAGCCAATTAGCAATGTTGTGATAGTTTAATGTGAAAATGAAGGGACTCATTCATACATATAATGCCATACATATATGGCAACCCACTCCAGTACTCTTGCCTAGAAAATTCCATGGATGGAAGAGCCTGGTGGGCTACAGTCCATGGGGTCATGAAGAGTCAGACACAACTGAGTGACTTCACGACGACTCTCCCCCAAACTCCCTGGAGGTGATTTCTTTCTTTATGTTAGTATCATAGGGATTGAAGAGGAGATTCTAAAAACTATGGAAAACAGATTAGGTGGACATACTTTTAAAAAGATTACATAGGAATATTCTTCACGGATTGTCAAACTTCTTAATGCTCTAAAACATGCTGATGGTTTGCTTTTTCTTTTTTCCAGAAACTCTTACAGAGTGAGAGTTGAATAATTTGCAAGAAAGTCTTTATCTTTACCTCCCTTCATCTCTATCTAACAAAAAGGATATCAAAAGGCTTGTAGCCTATTAGGTTTCTGGAACTAACTAAATCCCAGTAATGCAGAGTTAAAATTAAACTTAGAAATATACCAAACTCCTAGTCGAGAATTACAAGCTGTACTTAACAGGCTGAAAGGAAGTGAATTTTTCTGAACTTAGTTAAAAGGACTTTAATGTGCAGTGACACTGAATGAAAGAATGAAAGTGAGTCTTTCATCGTAAAACATTATCCTGCAAGTTAATACTGAACTTAAATATTTCTTTAAATAAATCAATAGATAGTACTTCCTACATTCATTGTAATGAGAAAGAAAGGGACAGATTTTTACACGGGCTATCTATATTCTAGATCTGACAAACAGCAGCCATAGGCTGTAAAGGATGAAAAGAACTTCCTTGGGTAAACTAGTATAGAAAAGACCATTTAGCTCAGAGCCAGCGCAGAGGCTACTTTGCCTTGGTTTAAGATGCTGTCTGATTTAAACCAAGGTATAAAAGTGCTGTAATGCAAATGTAATATAACACCATTAAGCAGTAACTTGAAAAGATGTTCAACATCTCTGTCATCAAAGAAATGCAAATCAAAAGCGCAATGAGAAATCATATCTGTCAGAATGTGTATTATCAAAATGACAATTTTGCAATATAAATAAATACTGAATAATGTATACCTAAAACTAAAATAGTATTACATATTAATTATATGTTAATAACAAAGTAATAATTTGGAAGATGAAACATACCAAAAAAGGCAGAGAAAAAAGTTTTTTCAGTTCTCAGGCTATGGTGTACATTAGTGGTTCCGGTGCTGCAGAGCGCTTAAGGATCATCAGTGATGCTTGTTAAAATGCAGATGTGCAGGCCAGATTCGACAGTACTCTGACTGAGAAACTATAGGGTGGCATTTAGGCATCTGCATTTTTTAACAAGCATTTCCACTTCCAAGTGGAAGTCTAAATGCAACATACAGAAAACCACTGGTCTAAAATATAAAAAAAGGGAAATAATCTTATTTGGCAGTTTCCCAGTTGATTTTGTTAATAAAAACCAATCGAATCCCATAACAAAGATTTGGAGTTTGGAATTATGCTATGTTACTGTGTACTGACTACATGGCTCTTATTATAGAAATAGCTATGGTAATAATAAAACGTTGTTTATCATGTTTTTCAGAAAACCAGAAAAACTTTGTAATATAAAATTTTCTCCATATTACTAGAATAGCTATTCACAATATTTTTTTATATTCAGAAGAAAACCAACGAAGAAATTTCTACTTTGTGAGCAAAAATTAAACAAATTTATACAACATATATATCAAACTAAGGGAGGCTTACAGTAAAAAACTGTTAAATGTTCTATTTGTTTTTCAATAGTTCAATATATCAGAGAACTGAAAAAAAATTAGATACATAAAAGGTCAACAGAAATAATCTTTTAGAGAATACATATTGTTATCTATATCCTTTGAACAAATGTAAAACCTAAGACGAATATTAACTTATATGTTTTCAGAATAATGATTTGTAAATATTTGCTTTTATCTGACAACTTTACCAATATATCTATTAGGTTTCAGGCTACTAAGCTTTGATAAGATACAGACTAACTGAAGAAAGATGTCTATCATAAGAGCATTTGGATGCTTCCATTAATTCTTCAATTCAGTTCAGTTCAGTTGCTCAGTCATGTCCGACTCTTTGCGACCCCATGAATTGCAGCCACGCCAGGCCTCCCAGTCCATCACCATCTCCCGGAGTTCACTCAAGCTCATGTCCATCGAGTTGGTGATGCCATCCAGCCATCTCATCCTCTGTTGTCCCCTTTTCCTCCTGTCCCCAATCCCTCCCAGCATCAGAGTCTTTTCCAATGTGCTGCACTCAATTTGCCAGCAAATTTGGAAAACTCAGCAGTGGCCATAGGACTGGAAAAGGTCAGTTTTCATTCCAATCCCAAAGAAAGGCAATGCCAAAGAATGCTTGAACTACTGCATGCAGGAGTCCAGCTTCCGTGGGGATCCAGGGACCTGGTGGGATGAACGGTGTCGGTGAAGAACGAGCACAGAGACTGGCCTCAGGGACACAGCGGAGTTTATTGAAGCACAGAGACTGGCCTCAGGGACACAGCCAAGTTTACTGAATCCTCTCCTTAATCTCTTTTCTAGACTCTATATACCTTTTTTATATCAATTATTAACAATAGATCATCATTTTTCCTTCTTTCTTATCACTAGGTAACAATCTGTTTTCTTTTCTGTTTCCCTGACTCTTTGGGGGAGATTTCCAACAAAGTCATTTTGGGTACAATGTCTTCTTGCCCTTTTGGGCTGGAACAGTAATCAATTTAAATGTCTTATTTTCTTCTACACTCCTTAAATGGCCTTTCCATTCTTCTGGTCTTGCTGCTGCCTCTCTTGCTTTTTTCTCATAGATCAAATATTAGGCAATTTGCTTGCAGGTTTCAGCAGGTGTCCAAGCGGTAGCCATAGTTTCGTTTNTGTCTTCTTGCCCTTTTGGGCTGGAACAGTAATCAATTTAAATGTCTTATTTTCTTCTACACTCCTTAAATGGCCTTTCCATTCTTCTGGTCTTGCTGCTGCCTCTCTTGCTTTTTTCTCATAGATCAAATATTAGGCAATTTGCTTGCAGGTTTCAGCAGGTGTCCAGGCGGTAGCCATAGTTTCGTTTCTACATTCTATTCTTACATACAATAGCAGTTTCAGCGGTATTTCTTACATTAATTCTCATGAAAGTAGAACAATCATTGTTTGCACAGAAAGTTAATTATTAACAGTAGCTTATATTATCCTTAACTAATATCTAAATATCTTTTTTCTACAACTAGAGCACTCCTGGGTGCCCCATGGGTAAGGTATGAGGAATTCAGAAGTAGCTCTGGCCAGAAAGCATTATAGACCCATTTATGATCAAAAGCTTATTTTTACTACCTTATTTCTTTTAAATTCTGCTGGCTCTTCTAAGCCAACCGTATATATGCCGGCTGGGAACTCGTAGAGCGTCAGGGTGCGTTTTACTATTGCATTCATGTGCATTTATAACTATTCTATAATCATTAGGGCCTCTCTTAACCCAAGTGGGTCTAAGAAGGTCAAATCAAGAAGATGTGCCAAGGGTTACATATTTATAAAAGGACTTCATCCCAGGCCCCATGCTAACCCAGATCCCTGGGGGCAGTGTTAGCCTTGATGACCACTGCGGTTTAGCAGCGGTTTAAGATTTCATTGCCCTTTTCACTGAACTTCTAGGCTGTACTGTACTAGGAAAATCAGAACAATCACTACCAAGAAGCAAAGCGATACAGAGTGAGGGGTCATGCCACCGATCGAGGTTGTCGAGTGCATCCGGATGGCCTGGCCTCTTTGGGCCGGGTCACCCCAGCCTGGAACTTTGCCACGGGTGGATTTTTCTCTCAGAGCCGCTCCCGACAACTGCACAACTGCACTCATCTCACATACTAGTAAAGTAATGCTCAAAATTCTCCATTAATTCTTACATGCTTATTAATATCAGGTGGGTTGAAAATACTAGATGAAAATGCTGTCTGCTGTTAAGAAATGCTTTTTGTTTTTGGTGACCCCCAAAATGCATTACTGGTGAAATATATGACGTCAAAAGAAAAGCATTCTAGAGTTAAAAATTACTTTCAGGCAGGAAAAAGATTTTAAATAGTATCAGTTCAGTTCTGTCCCTCAGTCGTGTCCGACTCTTTGCGGCCCCATTAATTGCAGCANCTGAACTTCTAGGCTGTACTAGGAAAATCAGAACAATCACTACCAAGAAGCAAAGCGATACAGAGTGAGGAGTCATGCCACCGATCGAGGTCCTCGAGTGCATCCGGATGGCCTGGCCTCTTTGCGCTGGGTCACCCCAGCCTGGAACTTTGTCACGGGTGGATTTTTCTCTCGGAGCCGCTCCCGACATCTAGGCAAAGAAGGTTCTGGTGGCTCCCAGGGCTTCCATCCCTGGATCAGGAAGATCCCCTGGAGGAGGGCGTGGCAACCCACTCCGTTATTCTTGCCTGGAAAATTCCACAGACAGAGGAGCCTGGCAGGCTATATAGTCCATAGGGTTGCAAAGAGTCAGAAACACAACTGAGTGACTAACACTTTCCCCCTTCCTGTTTGCCGAATCCTGTGGGGTTCCTGAGAAATCTGCGGAGAGATGAAGGCAGGCCAGGCAGCTTCCTCATAAAAGAAGCCAGTGAGAGGAGGCAATTATAAGCAGGAAGCTACTCAGGGTGTTCGGTCTCCCACAGGGGCCCTCCGCCACAAGGACTCCCACACTTGCTGCAAAGACTCACTCAATCTTCCCCTGATGACAGACAGACCAGATCCAAAGATTGTTCCTTGGGTCTTCAAGCTCCCCAGGAACTCCTGGAAATGTCATGAAGGGCACACTGACTTTTCTGTCTGCCGAGCCCTGGAGCGAGTCCGGTACAGTTTGGTTGGGATCCGGGAGGAGAGGCTGGGCATTATGAGCTTTGTAACTTGCACACATGAACTCCTAGGCAGAGGACAGATAGGAGACAATGAAAGTCGGGCCCTGGAGGGGATGCTTCAAGGTTATCCTATCAGGCCCAGGACTCTGGTTGAAGGGTCCCACTGGGCCTCAGATCTGTTAAACAGACTGGAGAATTTGCTCCTGGGGGAACTTCCCAAGCCCTAACTGCTATTTAACACAGCAGATCCACTAGCACCTTTCACTGACAGGCTGACATCATAGCTATGAAGTGTGGGAGGAAAATGCATTTAGCAGACAAAGGACCATTAGACTGGTGGTACGGGAAAGGATGGGAAGCACTGGCACTATGGGACAGACGGGGGGTGGAGAATCGGAGCGGCAGAACACTCCAAGATGCTGACTCCATAGAACAAGGCTCTGAGTGGTTCATTCATCTGCCTCCTGTTTATTTTAGAAGCCCGGAGACTAGCTCAGTTCCTCATTCAAAAGATATGGTAATCTCAGATCTGTTCATTTGTATTTCTGTTTTGATCTGTAAGCTTCTAATTCATGTTAGCCCTTGAAAAACTCTAAAAGTATTAATACAAGACTGTTTCTGGGAGGCTAAAGAAGTGTCTCAAGCTAAACGTTTCCACCTGGACATTTGGAGCCTGTTACAACTGAGGGCTGAGCTAGCAGGGTTGGATTTCAAGAACAAGGCACTCACTGATACTTCTCTGTTTTGGAGGGTATATTAGCTACCACTCTGGGGCCTCTGGGATTTTGAGGCTGCAAAACCTTTCAATCCAGAGGATTGAGTCCTCTTTGCACAACTTCAGGGAGCTGAGTCTGTGAACTTTTGCAATAATAACAGCTAATGATACAGAAGGGCTTTCCAGGTGGCTCAGATAGTAAAGAATCTGCTTGCAATTGCAAGAGACCCAGGTTTGATCCCTGAGTCAGGAAGACCCCCTGGAGAAGGAAAGGGTTATCCACTCCAGTATTTTTGCCTGGAGAATTCCTTGGACAGAGGAGCCTGGTGGGCTACAGTCCATTGGTTTGCAAAGAGTTGGACATGACTGAGCTACTAACAATTTTAATTCTTTAATTCTTCCCTGGTCACTTAGACAGTAAAGACTCTACCCTCAATGGAAGGGACCTGGTTTAGATTCCTGAGTTGGGAGGCTACCTTGGAGAAAGGAATGGCTACTGACTACAGTACTGGTAAAATGATGCTGAAAGCTCAGCATCTGTGCAGTGGTGCTGAAATGAATCTTGGAGACAAAGTTTGGGGTGAAGTAGAAAAGAATAGTTTATTGCTTTGCCAGGCAAAGGGGGCACAATGGGCTCCTGCCCTCAAAATGGTGTATCCCAGCCCAGAAGGATTTGATGAGGATTTCTATAGCAAATGATTCAAGGGTGGGAGTGCTGATAAGATTAGTGTGTGTCCAGAGCCTACACTCCTCTAATCTGGTCTCAGTTCAGTTCAATTCAGTCCCTCAGTCATGTCCAATTCTTTGCTACCCCATGGACTGCAGCAGGCCAGGCCTCCGTGTCCATTGCCAATTCCNCTTTGGCATAGTCAATAAAGCAGAAATAGATGTTTTTCTGGAACTCTCTTGCTTTTTTTGATGATTCAGCAGATGTTGGCAATTTGATCTCTAGCTCCTCTGCTTTTTCTAAATTCAGCTTGAACATCTGGAAGTTCACAGTTTGCATACTGTTGAAGCCTGGCTTGGAAAAATTTGAGCATTACTTTGCTAGTGTGTGAAATGAGTGCAACATTTTCACAGCATCATGTTTTAGGATCTGAAATAGCTCAACTGGAATTCCATCACTTCCACTAGCTTTGTTTGTAGTGATGCTTCCTAAGGCCCACTTAACTTCACATTCCAGGATGTCTGGCTCTAGGTGAGTAATCACCATTGTGATTATCTGGGTCATGAAGATCTTTTTTGTACAGTTCTTCTATGTAGTCTTGNACTGGAATTCCATCACTTCCACTAGCTTTGTTTGTAGTGATGCTTCCTAAGGCCCACTTAACTTCACATTCCAGGATGTCTGGCTCTAGGTGAGTAATCACCATTGTGATTATCTGGGTCATGAAGATCTTTTTTGTACAGTTCTTCTATGTAGTCTTGTCGCCTCTTAATATATTCTGCTTCTGTTAACTCTATGCCATTTCTGTCCTTTATTGAGCCCATCTTTGCATGAAATATTTCCTTGGTATCTCTAATTTTCTTGAAGAGATCTCTAGTCTTTCTCATTCTATTGTTTTCCTCTACTTCTTTGTACTGATCACTGAGGAAGGCTCTTATCTCTCCTTGCTATTCTTTGCAACTCTGCATTCAAATGCTTTATTAGAGAAATATAAAAAGGAATTCTAAGAGAGGTTAATATAAGTAGATATTCCCCAAATTCTTTAAAAGACTGTTATAGTTTTTCTCTGGAATCACATTGATGTATGCGAATCTAGTATATTATTTTAATTCTCCACTGGGGTCTTTACTGTTGTCAATAAAGTTTACAATTTTTTCACAGAGATCTCATGAATTTTTGTTCATTTTATTTCTGTGTACTTTTAGTCTTTGTGGTTGTAGTAAATAGCATGTTTTTAAACTTTTCTTTTAATGTTAGAAATTCATTTTTTGTATAGTGATTTTATAGTCAGTCTCCTTGCTAAACTCTCATGTTATTTTTAACAGCTTGCCTGTTAATTATTTTGAGTTTTCTATGTAGACAATCATGTCATCTACAAATGAGCACAGTTTTATTTCTCCATTTTAAATGCTTGCTTGTACTTGATACTTCTTTTCTGTTCTTGCTGCGGGGACTCTGATCTCCACTACAATGTTAGATTCTCTTGGTCTAATTTTAAAGAAAATGTCTATATTACATTGGTAAGAATAAAATTTGCTGCATATTTTTGATAGACACCCTTTATCAAGAAAATCCCATGGACAGAGGAGCCTTGTGGGCTACAGCCCATAGGATTGCAAAGACTGAGCAACTAACACTTTTTCACACTTTATCAAGTTAGGGAATCTTCCCTTTTTTCCAATTTCATGAAGAGGGTTTTTTTTTTTTTTTTTTTTCCCTCCCATAATTTAGGTGAATGAGTCAACTAAAATTTTAAAAAATCTATTGAGATGACTATGTTTTTTTCTCCTTTTATCAGTTAATATGCTAAATGACACATAAAGATTTTTCCCTTTGATATCCTTCTTAGTCCTGATGGATTTTTTATTTTTATATATTGTTGTATTCAGTTTACTAATGTTTTAAGATTTGATATTAACATTTATGAGTGAGAATGAATTGCACTTTTATTTTCTCTTGCTGCCTTTGTTTGGTTTGGATATTAAGATTTTGATATAGATGTATCTGCTGAGGTTGGGGCTATTTCTTTTTTTTTTTTTCTATTCTCTGAAATAGTGTATAAGTTTGAAATGAATTTTTTTTTTTTTTAAGAAATGTCATAGGTCAGTTGTAACTGTGCCAGAGCAGTGTTTTTTTATTTTTTAATGAAAAGGTTTTAACAAAGTATTTAATTCTTTAATGATTACAAGATTATTTTGGCTTTCAATTTGTTTGAGTCATTTCTGGTAAACTGTAATTTGTAGCAATTTTATATTTACCTGTTTCCAAAACTTATTGGTATAAAGCTATTGTAGTATTCTCTTACCTCCCTTAATCTCTACTTAATTTTAAGGTGTGTACCTTGAAAAAAACTGATAATATCATTTATTTTTACCTTTTCTCTTTAATTTTAACTGATTAAACTTCCAGAAGTTCATGTTTTGTAGGTCTTTTAAAAGAAGGAATTTCAGGCTTTGTTGACTCTACCTACTAAATATACACTTTCTATTTCATTTATTTCTGCTCTTTGTTATCTCATTCGTACTGTTTGTTTCTAAAGCTAATGCTCATTTTCTAACTCATTAAATTGGAAGGAAGCCCAGGTCATCAGTTATCAACTTCCCTCCTTTTCTAAGGTCTTTTTCTCTAAATGTAAAAAGCATTTAAGCTGATGTATCCTGTACATTTGATGTTTATTTTTTGTCCAGTTAGGATTATTTCATTTTTGTTTCATGAGTTATTCAAAGATCTTTTTCCTTTAAATTTACAAATGTATAATCATTAAAAATTTTATCTTCTAGCTATTGACTGTTATTTATATGTCAGGTGATGTGCTCTGTAAGATAATTCTCTGAAATTTATTGACAATTTGTGGTTAAAAACATGACTAATTTTTAAAAATGACTAATCACTTGAGAAGAATGCATATTGTCTAATTATTGGGTACCCAGTTCAATTAGTCAAATGTGTGTTAAAATTTATTATGATTCTGAATTGATATATTTCTTCCTTTGGTTTTATTGAATTCTAATATATTTTGAACTCATGTTTTTATGGGCATAGAGGATTAACATTATTATATATACTTTCCTTTTATCTCTTTAGTTTGCCCTGATTGTCTGAAAGTTTAGGCATGTCAGTTCTCTAAAACTTGTTTTTATTTACATTTCACTCATTTCTCTCACTCCCCAAACTCTACCTCATGCAAGCACCAATCTGTTTTTTACATTTATGATCTTGATCTTTTTTTTAAGATTCCACATATCAGTCATACAGTATTTGTCTTTCTCTGACTTATTTCACTTAGCATTATACCGTTCAGTTCCATCCATGTTGTCTCAAATGGCAAGACTGCATTCTTTTTTATGGTAGAATAATATTCCATTGTGTGTGTGTATATATATGTGTATACACACACACACACACATATATATATATATATATATACACACCACATTTTCTTTATCCATTCACCCACTGATGGACACTTAGGTTGTTTCCATCTTTTGGCTACTGTAACTAATGCTGCAGTGAACATGGGGGTGCATATATCTTTTCAAATGAATGTTTTCACTTTCTCCAAATAAATACTCAATAGTGGAACTGATAGATCATTTGGTAATTCTATTTTTAATTTTTTGAGGAACTTCCATTACGTTTTCTGTAGTGGCTGTATCAATTTACACTCCTACCAACAGTGCACAAGGGTTCAATTTTTCCCATGTTAGTCAACATATTATTTCTTGTCTCTGATGACGGCCATTCTAACAGGCATGAGGTGATATGTCATTGTGGTTTGGATTTGCATTTCTTTGTATATTAATGACGAAAAGAGAAAATGAAGTCACTTGGTCGCGTCCAACTCTTTGCAATCCCATGGACTGTAGCCCACCAGGCTCCTCTGTCCGGGATTCTCCAGGCAACAATACTGGAGTGGGTTGCCATTTCCTTCTTCAGGGGATCTTCCTGACCCAGGAATTGAACCCAGGTCTCCCATGTTGCAGGCAGACTTTTTACCTTCTGAGTCACCAGGGAAGCCCATATTAATGATGTTGAGTATCTTTTCATGTACTTGTTGGTCATCTCTGTGCCTTCTTGGGAAAAATGTCTATTGATCTTCCGATTAATCTTCCTCTCAATTTTTTCTTTTTAATTTTGAAAAATGTGTGCTATTGAGTTCTTGTACATTTGAACCTTATCAGATGTAAGATTTGCAATAATTTTCTCCCATTCAGTAGGTTACATTTTCATTTTGTTGATGGCACGTTATGGTGAATAGGAGATTTTTAGTTTTATGTAGTTCCCCTTGTTTATTTTTGCTTTTGTTGTGCTGTTTTTAGTNTCTCTTTAATTTTAACTGATTAAACTTCCAGAAGTTCATGTTTTGTAGGTCTTTTAAAAGAAGGAATTTCAGGCTTTGTTGACTCTACCTACTAAATATACACTTTCTATTTCATTTATTTCTGCTCTTTGTTATCTCATTCGTACTGTTTGTTTCTAAAGCTAATGCTCATTTTCTAACTCATTAAATTGGAAGGAAGCCCAGGTCATCAGTTATCAACTTCCCTCCTTTTCTAAGGTCTTTTTCTCTAAATGTAAAAAGCATTTAAGGTTATGTATCCTGTACATTTGATGTTTATTTTTTGTCCAGTTAGGATTATTTCATTTTTGTTTCATGAGTTATTCAAAGATCTTTTTCCTTTAAATTTACAAATGTATAATCATTAAAAATTTTATCTTCTAGCTATTGACTGTTATTTATATGTCAGGTGATGTGCTCTGTAAGATAATTCTCTGAAATTTATTGACAATTTGTGGTTAAAAACATGACTAATTTTTAAAAATGACTAATCACTTGAGAAGAATGCATATTGTCTAATTATTGGGTACCCAGTTCAATTAGTCAAATGTGTGTTAAAATTTATTATGATTCTGAATTGATATATTTCTTCCTTTGGTTTTATTGAATTCTAATATATTTTGAACTCATGTTTTTATGGGCATAGAGGATTAACATTATTATATATACTTTCCTTTTATCTCTTTAGTTTGCCCTGATTGTCTGAAAGTTTAGGCATGTCAGTTCTCTAAAACTTGTTTTTATTTACATTTCACTCATTTCTCTCACTCCCCAAACTCTACCTCATGCAAGCACCAATCTGTTTTTTACATTTATGATCTTGATCTTTTTTTTAAGATTCCACATATCAGTCATACAGTATTTGTCTTTCTCTGACTTATTTCACTTAGCATTATACCGTTCAGTTCCATCCATGTTGTCTCAAATGGCAAGACTGCATTCTTTTTTATGGTAGAATAATATTCCATTGTGTGTGTGTATATATATGTGTATACACACACACACACACATATATATATATATATATACACACACCACATTTTCTTTATCCATTCACCCACTGATGGACACTTAGGTTGTTTCCATCTTTTGGCTACTGTAACTAATGCTGCAGTGAACATGGGGGTGCATATATCTTTTCAAATGAATGTTTTCACTTTCTCCAAATAAATACTCAATAGTGGAACTGATAGATCATTTGGTAATTCTATTTTTAATTTTTTGAGGAACTTCCATTACGTTTTCTGTAGTGGCTGTATCAATTTACACTCCTACCAACAGTGCACAAGGGTTCAATTTTTCCCATGTTAGTCAACATATTATTTCTTGTCTCTGATGACGGCCATTCTAACAGGCATGAGGTGATATGTCATTGTGGTTTGGATTTGCATTTCTTTGTATATTAATGACGAAAA
The DNA here is from genome assembly GCA_006410615.1 of Neotragus moschatus. Taxonomy (NCBI): domain Eukaryota; kingdom Metazoa; phylum Chordata; class Mammalia; order Artiodactyla; family Bovidae; genus Neotragus; species Neotragus moschatus. The sequence continues at coordinate 1,566,306 of SJYA01000437.1, read as the reverse complement.
GAGAAAATGAAGTCACTTGGTCGCGTCCAACTCTTTGCAATCCCATGGACTGTAGCCCACCAGGCTCCTCTGTCCGGGATTCTCCAGGCAACAATACTGGAGTGGGTTGCCATTTCCTTCTTCAGGGGATCTTCCTGACCCAGGAATTGAACCCAGGTCTCCCATGTTGCAGGCAGACTTTTTACCTTCTGAGTCACCAGGGAAGCCCATATTAATGATGTTGAGTATCTTTTCATGTACTTGTTGGTCATCTCTGTGCCTTCTTGGGAAAAATGTCTATTGATCTTCCGATTAATCTTCCTCTCAATTTTTTCTTTTTAATTTTGAAAAATGTGTGCTATTGAGTTCTTGTACATTTGAACCTTATCAGATGTAAGATTTGCAATAATTTTCTCCCATTCAGTAGGTTACATTTTCATTTTGTTGATGGCACGTTATGGTGAATAGGAGATTTTTAGTTTTATGTAGTTCCCCTTGTTTATTTTTGCTTTTGTTGTGCTGTTTTTAGTGTTAAATTCAACAAATCATTGCCAAGACCTACGTCAAGGAGCTTATTGTTTATGTCAACTTCTAGGAATTTTTATGGTTTCAAGTCTCGCAATCAAGTATTTAATCTGAGTTAATTTTTGTGCACGGTGTAAGATAGTGGCTCGGTTTCATTCTTCTTCATGTAACTGTCCAATTTTTCCAACACTATTTATTGAATAGACTATCCTTACCCATTTCATATTCCTGGCTCCTTTACTGTAAATTAATTGGCCATACATGCATGGATTTATTTCTAGGACCTTTATTCTGTTCCATTGATTTCCACAGCTATTAAAAAACACTATGTGCTAATACCACATTGTTTTAACTACCACAGCTTTGTAACAGAATTTGAAACCAGGAAGCATGTTATATATCTTTCTAGTGAATCGAACCTTTCCTTATTATGTAGTGACTATCTCTAGCCATGCCTGTCACATTAAAATTGATGTCCCAATTGCCCCAGCTTTTGTTTGTGTTTGCCCAGGATAACTTTCTACTATGCTTTTATTTTCAACTTTTTCCAGTCTTTATGTTTTCAGAGTGTCACTGATTGTAACTGCGAATATATTTAGAATTGTTTCAACTGCCCTACACCTTTTGCTTTCTGTTGGTGTCACTTGTTTCTATTTAAAAAAAATAAAATAAATTTATATTAAAAATAACTCTTTTTATCTTAAAAATTGATCATTACAGTTCTTGTTTGGAACTATTTCTGCTTTCTCCCTTCTATTGGACTGGACATCATGGACTTTTACTTTTTTGGCAGTTCTGAGTGGCTTGTTGGATTTTATCCCTAACCAGGGATTAATAATTGGTATTATTAAATAGATCTTAATGGATTTATTTTATTCGCCAATTTTTTTCACTAACCATTCCTTCTAGCATAATGTATTTGCCTTTGCAATTATTTCCTTTTTCCCTGTCATTTTACTGATTTTTTTCTTAGTTCCCTTTTAGAAGTTTCTTTAGTTTATGTCTGTTGTGAACTCTGCCTTTGGTTTTCTATCTTATTATTATTTTTTTTTAAGAACTTCAGCTTGAAAAAAGTATTGTTAGGCACACAATTTTAGATTGACAAGTATTTTCTCTCAATACTTTAAAGATACTCCCTTGATTTCTAGCTTCCATTGTTTCATCTGAGGGGTCTGTTGTCCCTTTCATTGTTTCTTTTCAGGTGATGTGTTTTTATCCCTCCAGGCTGCTTTTAGTATCTTTTCTTGTCTTTGATATCTTACAGTTTTAACATATAATCTCAAGGTATGCATTTCTTTTTATTTTTCTTGCCTGTTATATTTTGTGTTTCTGCTATTTTTAGACTCTATTCGTCACCATTTCTGAAAAATTATCAGTTATTAGCTCATCAAATATTGTCTGACTTTCATTTCCTCTATTTTCTCTGTGGGAGACTTTGATTAGTCTCAACATTGTCTATTTAAGCCTCCAAATTTCTGCCATTATTTTATGTTTTTTATGTATTTGCGTTTGCCATGTATTCTGTCAGTTTAAAACAAAACATCTCATCTAATTCACCAATTCTCCCTTCAGCTGTGTTCAAACATGCATAACCCATTCTGCCAACAATTTGTTTACTGACTATTTATTTGCTTACATTTTTAATTTTTGGCTGTGTTGGGTCTTTGTTGCTAGGTGGGCTTTGCTCTAGTTGTAGTAAGTGGGGGCTACGCTCTGGTTGCAGTGCGTGAGTTTCTCATCATGGTGGCTTCTCTTGTTGCAGAGCATGGGCTTTAGGATGTGTGGGCTTCAGTGATTGTGACACATAAGCTCAGTAGTTATGGTTCCTGGGCTCTAAAGAACAGGCTCAATAGTTGTGGCACATGGGCTTAGCTGTTCCACAGCATGTGGGATCTTCCTGGACCAGGGATCAAATCTGTGTTTCCTGCGCTGGTAGGTAATTCTTTACCAGTGAGCCACCAAGGTCTACTGACTCTTAAAGTCCTATTGTTTCTAATGTTCTATGCTCTCCTTTGTACTGTATGAGTGAGGAGTTGAATACGCCTGGTTCACCTGACAAGTTTCTTATTAAATTCTTCCAATAAAAGGCACCAGTTGGAGACTATAAAGAAAGAGTTTCTATTTGGCCAATAGGGAAAAGGTGATTCTGGAACCTAGCACTTTAGGAAGAGGAAGTGATTTTTTGATAATTCTGGTCATGGTTCAGGTAATACAACTTTGGTGGACCCAAAAGTGACTGCAATAGCAGCTCAGTGAGTCTAGGATTACAGGCTCCAACCAAGAAATGCTAATAGTTTCTGGGCTCTGGCTATTACTTCTGTTTCTTTTTTATTTGATCTGCCATTTATTCTTTGTTTTTCTAGTCCTTTCTAAAAACCCATGTAATCAATTCCCTGTATTAAATTGTCTACGAATAAAATAATTGTGTGTTCAGTCACTCAGTTGTGTTTGACTCTTTGCAACCCCAAAGACTGTAGGCCACCAAGCTCCTTTGTCCATGGGATTTTCCAGGCAAGAATACTGGAGTGGGTTGCCATTCCCTTCTCTAGGGGATCTTCTTGACCCAGGGATTGAACCCGCATCTCTTGTTCTCTTGAATTGTCAGGAGATTTTTTACCACTGAGCCATTTGGGAAGTCCACAAAATAATTAGAATGGCTTATATTTTCCTGACTAGATACTAATACACCTATCCATTGAGGCTTTCTTTTTCATTTCAATGATTACATTTTCCACTTGTAAGTTCAATTATGTAGGATTATTTTTTAAAAAGCATTTCAGATTTGCTTTCAATATTCTATATCTGGTAATTTCAATATCTGCACTCCATAGGGTCTAAATTTGTAATCTGCCATTTCTACTGTAAAAATTAATAAACAGAAGCCTCGATTAAATGGAGCTAGGATACCAGAAGAGGGAGCTCTCATGCTCTGAGATGACAGCAGAATCCAAGAGAACTCTTCTTTCCTGGCAACAATTCCACCAATCATAAATTCTTAGTTTACTATAGCCTTCCTAATGTCCTTTCCCCCGCCACAGAGGAGTTAGTTTTCCTTCTCTTGCTTTGGGGAGACTTGGATATGGCTCACCATGGTTGCAGAGTCCAAACTGCATTTCTCTGCTGATCTTAAATTAACATTTTTTTGCTGTAGTTGGAGAAACATCTGGCAGTCTTTTTTTTTTTTAGTTCAGTACTGCTAAATCTCACTAATGGTGGGTTATTTCTTTATGTGTTTGCTGGACTTTGATTATGAACTCATATATGGTTGACATAATTTGAAACAAACAGGAGGGGAAAAAACCCCACTTGGGAGTTTTAAGTGAGGATAATTTTCTTCAGTTTCTTATCTTGCTGTTGGCCTACAGGTTTCTTCCTGGATTAAGTGTTTTTTAGTTTCATTTGCCATTAAGACAACANACTTTGATTATGAACTCATATATGGTTGACATAATTTGAAACAAACAGGAGGAGAAAAAACCCCACTTGGGAGTTTTAAGTGAGGATAATTTTCTTCAGTTTCTTATCTTGCTGTTGGCCTACAGGTTTCTTCCTGGATTAAGTGTTTTTTAGTTTCATTTGCCATTAAGACAACATCCTTGTCTTGTATGTTTCTTGGTCATGCTTCAGTTTCAGTCCAAGTTTTTGCTTTCCCTGTCTGTTGAAATTTTACTTCAACCTATGGAATCTAACAATGACACAATATTAAGTTTTATGTAAGATTTGGTTGTTTTAAAATAAGACAGTCCTTCAGAGCAATCTATAACACTGCTAAAAATGGATGTTTTTATTCTGACTTTCTGCTTATTCCTCTATTTTCAAAATAGCATTATTTTTATAATAAAGACAATAGTTTCTAAAATAATTTAATGGTAGTTCAGACTTGAGCAAGAATATTACTTTTTCCCCCCCAATTATTATATTTTATTTTCAATCAAATATTTCTTTCATTTTAACCATAAATAATAAATTATTTATAGCAATTTCTTAAATTTAATTTTATTTTATATGATGTACCTTAATCTCTCCAATTTCTTATTTCATGTTTTATGTAAACTACTAATCTCACTATTATTAAAAACAGGAAGATGTAAGCCACAAAATATTTTTTGCTTTCCAAATAGGTGAATGGATAGCAAAAAATTACGTGTTTGTGATTATCCAATTACACCTTTGTAAGTAAGTACTTTTCCTATATATACTATTAAAATATATCTAAGCTATAAAAAATTCGAAGTGAGTTTAATTATAGTAATGGACACTCTGGAGATAATTTAGATACAGCTAGCTAAAATTAATAAGTAAAAATGTATTTTTTAGAATTAGTGAGTTATTTCAAGATGGAATGAGATCAACATTTCTCTTTTTTTAATAATAGGAAAATCTTAAATATTTCTGGTAAAGTGAAAAAATCTTTTTAACACAGCTGATGAGCTATTTATGATACAGTATAAAAACTGAAATTATTCTGATAAAAAGTTGAATTATTTATTCTATTTAGCAGCAATACAAAAAGAAATTTAATCATGCTCTCATAACTTGCAAAACTATAACTTATTTAGCAGTAAAAGAAATGCTTAAAATAAGGAAATTACATGCTACTTTTCAATTTTGGAAAGGCATGCTCCTAAACTTTTAAAAAGGTTAGCAATTTTAGAGGTTAATTTGAAAAAGTAGCAATATGTTTCATGAAATTTATCAGGAAACCAAATGTCATTAAACTGATTTTTTTTTTTACTTTTTATCTTTGTTTGAATAGTTAAGGATTAATATAAAAAACCATTTTTTCTCATATAAACTTTTTTAAGGAGTGAATATATATATAAAGTAATGAATACTGCAGTAAGCATGAAAAGAAAAAGGCAATTTATATGGCTTATCTATATTTCCTTGCATATGCTCGGAATTACAAAAGGGAATATAGAAAGGCTTTTTAAAGAGGGCTTCTAGGCTCAATAGCAAATCTTGACTACATAATAGCTAATCTCTGTATTCTGGGAACATTTTTTCAAGTAAATTTAATGTACTGACAAAATGGATACTTGTATTTCATTCGTTCCCATGATAAACTTAAGAAATATCTAGTCACTCAATTAACTAAACTTCTGGAGCATAAAGTTTAAATTGAAAATATGAACTAACTTTCCTTCTCCCTTCCTTCCTGGAGGTACCCACTGGCAAGAATACCCTTGAAGAAGGGAGAGGATGTAGAGTATTCACACTGTGCAGAAGGGACAGAAGACAAAGTAAAAGAGAAGTACTGGGGGAAGCTACACAGAAGAGATAATTTCTTCATCTCCTTTCTAGATGATGAAAACAATTTGATGAAAACAATTTAGGGGAAGCAGTGAGAGACAAATAATTACAACATCAATGGCAAGGCTGTAAGAAACCCACAGTAGTCAAAGGTGGCTTCTATTTGTGTAAGCTCTCCACCAAGTAAAAACACGGTTGTATCATAGTGGATCCAACTGGCAGTGATTTTGTAGCCCAAGGGACATCTGTCAATGTCCAAAGACATCTTAATTATCTTTATGGGTCTATATGTATATGTGCACACGTGTGTTTGTGTGTGTGTACTCATATATGCTACTTGTACCCATGGTACTTGGGTAAAGGTCAGAGATACTACTAAAATCCTAGAAGGCACAGGAAAGCCCCCAACAAGAAGAAATTATCCATTCCCAAATGTCAATAGTGCTGAGGATGAGAAATCTTGTCTTATAACCACAGACGTGCTCTTTTCCTTCAGTTCAAGAATGAATGATGGTTAGAGTAGTTAATATTTGGTGGGGACTTCCCTGATGGCTCTAATGTTTAAGGGACTTCTCCAGTGGCTCAGTCAGTAAAGAATCTGCCTGCAATGCAGGAGACCCAGGTTTGATCCCTGCATTGGGAAGATCCCCTAGAGAAGGAAACAGCAACCCACTCTAGTATTCTTGCATAGGAAATCCCATGGACAGAGGAGCCTGGTGGGCTACAGTCCATGGGGTTGTAAGAGTCAGACATGACCTAGCAACTAAACCACCACCAAAAGTGGTTCAGAATCTGTCTTGCAGTTCCAGGGACACACGGGTTTGACCCGTGGTTAGGGAACTAAGATTCCACATGCCACAGAGCAACTAGAAGCTGGTGGGCCACAACTACTGAGCCCCTTCACCACAACTAGAGAATCCATGTGCTATCCCAAAAGATCCCACATGGCACAACAAAGATCTGGTATGCCACAACTAAGACCTGATGCAGCCTAATAAATAAACAAATTTTAAAACATATCTGGTGGAAGTGATTTACTGGGAAAATAATTTATTGCTTATTGAAGGTAAAAATTGGGATAGATTTACTACATAAAGACACTGACCTATATCTGACCCTTAAAGACTGTAAATGCTACAATGAAAATTTAAGATGAAAATTAATCTAGTTCACTGTCATCTATGGACACTGGTCACCTTGGCTGCCAGAAAGTTTTGAACACTTTATCTCTGGTTAACTTTCTACAATATGATTCCAATCTTCTCAAGGCAGAGACTAGAAAACTAGTATTCTCGGACTGTCTTGCAGCTAGTAACTATTGTCTTTAGTTCCAGTAATCAAATTCAGAGTGTGATTTGAAATCGAAAGCAAACAGCCAGAGGATGCAACTCTTTTTGGAAAACTTGACTTGGTGGTGGAAACATGAGGCTCTTTGGGGATACTAGTGGTGTTTAGATGGATGCATCATAAGTGCTGGGAGCCACTGGAAAGACTGTTTTCTTTTTTCTTTGCTAGAGGAGCTCCTAGAAGATGCTTAGATAATGTTATTAACTTCAGAGCAAGCTCTCTGGTCCTAATGGAGTCTGTTAGC